>JARIHS010000091.1:0-213935 GCA_029320655.1 Mycena floridula | reverse complement strand
CCACGACATAAGCGAAACTCAAAAAAAAACAATGCCTGAAAAAGTGGAAAATGATTACGTACCGCCATCACCAACAGTGATCTTCGCAGCCCCATCCCTATCGACCGTGAAGAACTGCGAGCGAGATCCAAATACCACATCGTTGCCTATTTCAAGCAATTCGGGATCGGGACAATAGAACCCTGATCCTGGCCAATAAACACGTCGACCGATCTTGGATCCCATGGCGCGGTATACCATCTTGAATCATTTCATCAACGTCAGAGAAAACCTCAAGAAAAAGAAATATGAGAGTGAAGTAACTCACAGACACAACTTCATAATGCGACCCAAGAATCGCGAACGCAGAAACGAGTTGGGTTTGCGAAAGCAGGGACGAGTTGAGGTATCGACGAAGGAGTACCAATTGCGAGAATTTCGACGACGATCCAGGTTTGTTGAGTCCAAAGGCGCGTTTTACAATGATACCCAGAATCAGCTGAACCAGGGGTGCTGATAGCGCTCTGACCGCCCGAGCGACGAGATGGAAGAATACACGCCGCGGATGAGCAAAGTAGATGATAAGAGACCGAAGACGCCCGAGTCCTTGTGTGTTCAATGATTGATCCAGAACGAGAGACATTGCCGCGAACCACGGTACATCTATAGGCAAACTGAGTCTGAAGCCCAAAGAAGAAGTCAAGTACTCACATGAGATAACAAAAACCATAAACATAATCGGCCAGGCAACAAAAGCTTTCAACGCCCAATGAGGTTCGTACTTGAATGTACGATTCACAGCACCATGGCTCGAAGGCGATGGAAGGTCATGTGAAGAGGCATGAGGTCCGTAGACAGCGCCATCCGGAATCGACGCCCCAGGCGACAATTGGGTATGCGTATTAACAATCGCCCCCCTCCCGATCTTGATGTGATCCAGAATGAAATACCCATCACTGTCGACACAAAATCCTCGAACCACAGCCGTATCAATACGACAACCGTCCTCGAGCGTCAGGAGATCATACTCTCCCAATTGGGCCGATAATTCCACATGAACGTCCTTGCCAACTTGGGCTCCGAGCATTTGGAGATAGAGGATATGAAGGGTCGAGTTTGTGATAAATATACCACGGCCGGCGGATCTAAAAATAACGTGGCGCAAGTCAAATGATGATCCTAACAAGAGAGACATAATAATACCTGAGCGCTTGGTTCACGATCCACCATCGTAAATGGTAGCTCGACCACCTTGAGAAAACATCAGCGCGACACTATAACAGGTTCATTTAACTCACATCCGATATCGACCAGGAACATATCGCCCAATGACGATCCATTTAAATGCAATAGCAGCCAATGGCGCAATAATCCGACTGAGAAGCCCCCCAGCCAAAATCGCGCAAAGTAATGACGCCATTCGATCCCAGTATGTTCCCCCAAGCAACGGCGCCATCCAAGTAAGCACATAGAAGAACGTCGTCCCTACAAACCATCAGAAACCGAATAAATTATTTCAAAAGAAGCTTACACGTAAAAGCAGCCTTTAGAGGATAAAACAACACAATCGGAACTGCTTGTACGATAAGACTCAACGGATGACTTTGTCCTCTTGATTTCCCATATTGAAGACTTGGCAGTAAAGTTGAAGTAGAATCGGGAACCCATTTCGAGTTGATGAACGACTGTGCTGAACTCGACGGCACACTCGAATCGTCTAGAAGTGACGCGATTCCGCTGACAGTGCTGCACGAAAATATCGAGACCGCAGGAACACTCATTCCGGTGTGCTTTCGAATCTGATATGCAAGTTTTCCTAGGAGTAAAGAATTTCCTCCAAGAAGGAAAAAGTCGGATTTAGAGGTGAAGGATTTGATATCAACGGAGACGATGTCCGCAATGATCTGGGCGACGAGGATTTCGCGAGATGACATGGATGAAGCGTTTCGTCGGGCGATTTCGTCCTCCAAAGCAACGATATCGACTTCGCCTGCAGGCGTCTTCGTGAGGGGATGATGGAATACGTGGATTTTGTCAGGGATTCCATATCCCGGGACATGCGGAACCAGAGCGTCGTGGAGGTCCGAGGCATTCAGCTCGTCAACCGTAACAGAGACAAAGATCTCTGTGGTAAAGTCAAGCTGAGATTGAACGATGACTTCGGAAACGCCAAAGATGTGGCGCAAAAGAGAAGAAATGAGCGAGGAATCGACTGAGACCAATCTGCAAGGAATAGGATCCGACAAAGATGAAGTCGTGGGAGAAACTTCGGCCTCGAAGTGGCGGCGCAAAATGGGGATACGGTCCGTAAAGTTCTCTAGTCCCAAACGCGTGGCGAGCTTGATTCTCAAAGGTTTTCCAGCACTTTGAATGGAAGTCAGTCTAGCGTGTCAGAAGACTTGACAAGTTCAAACCTATTCTTGGGAAGATCATCCATATAAACGATGGCAAAGGGCCACTTGGACGGATGTAAATGGTGCCTAGGCGCTTATTGTCACAAAGGTAACTGCTTCATGAGGGAGATTGTACGTACTTTAAGAGATTGTGCAGTTGCAAGAGCCCGATTCGGTTGGAACCTGGCCTTGAAACCAAAACGACTCCGATGGCTTCCTGAAGGACGTCGTGTTGAACAGCAAACGCAAGAGCATTCTAACGGGATATGGTCAGTACAGATGATCCCCCCAGAACAAAGAGTTGATACATGAACTCGGTCGCCGACAGCGGTCATTATAGCTTCCTCTACTTCAAAAGGCGAGATAACTTCGCCACCCTTGTTGATAATCTCCTTGGAACGACCCGTGATGAACAAATATCCATCGGAATCAATATATCCCATGTCCCCCGAGTCGAACCATCCCTCCGAGGTAAAGCAGGACGTATCAAGCGGCGTATCGGACGAGATCTCATACCCTTCAAAAGTTGGAATTCCACGAACAGATACGGCACCCAAGGTCCCAATAGGAACTTCGAGTTCAAGGTCATGGGGATCTCGGATAGACAGATAGGGACCGCAAGCTACACCAGAACACCCAGGGCGATCCAAGTTGTAAGTGGTATGCGGTGATGCAATAGGCATACATCTGTTCGCAATCAACAAAGATGAAAGGTCTCAAATGCAGGCACTTACTCCGTCATTCCATACGATGGTAGAACTACCGCCGAACAAAATCGGCTCTTGATTTCAGCAGCCAAAGTCGGGAGAAGACCTCCAGCAGCATTACAAACCATCCGGATGAAAAGATCAGACGGATCCACGCTATCTGGCTGTGATGCAAGAATAGCTTGATGCATTGTGGGAGACGCATAATACCTGAGGTGGATCATGAGACCAAAGATGAGCAATAATAAAAATATTACGGAAAAACACTCACCAAGTCGCTTTTTTCTCCACCGCAAGTTGCCAGAAAGCACTGGAGTCAAAGCCAGAACAGCATATAACACTGCCGCCAGAAAAAATCGGGGCAAAGAGATTCCTCACTATCCCACCGACATGGAAAAGAGGCATCATATTCACTGGCAAACAGTTTGAGTTGATATCAGAAATAAAAATAGAACAGAACTCACTATTTATATCACTTGAACGAAGGTCCCAAGACTCGATCACGCACCAAGTCCCGACGATAAGCGAACGGAGCGTATAAGGGACCACCTTTTTCTTGCCACTGGTACCCGAAGTCTGGAGAAGGAGAGATTGATGCTCGAGACAGTGAAGCTCGGGAGGCTGTCGAGGCGTTTCATCCAGAGGTCCCATCACCGTCATATCGAACAGCCCAGCAGGCCCGTCAATTCTCTCTTCAACGAACACGACGTCGCAATGAAGCTCATCTTGGAGAGCTTTGAGGCCCAGACGGTCTTCCGAGTCGCGAGACGTCACAATGGCCTTGACTCCAAGACGTTGAACGTCGTCTTTGAGCTCCTGGGCAGTACAACTAGCATTGACTGGAGCGCAAGTATGATAGCAGGATATCGCAATGAGCGCCACAGCATTGACCGGTCCAGGAGCCAAAGCCACCATGACGCGACCATTGGGACCCAGTGGAGGAAAAGATGTGGAATTGGGAAGAACAAAGTCGAGTGCAAATGAACGTAAATCCTGATGCAGGAGTGGTGGTCGGGACAAGTCGGGAGAAAGAATGGCAGGCAGATTTGAGGTACCCGACGTCGATGAAGGACTCTGTGTCAGTGCAAGCCAATAGACGCGCAAGGTGCTCTCCCAGGGAGAGGCCCTGAGGAGGTTGAGTCACCGAAGTTCGAAAAGCCATCTCGACTTACCACTCTCTTGGGCTCGCACACAAGAGTCTTTAAAGGCCCGGGGACCCGTTTCAAGAAAAACTCGACACAAAACAACTTGGCCGATGAGAACTGTCAAACGTTTCATAGATTTGTTGACTTAGGCATTTTCCCGAGTCCTTCCCACTGATTGTACGTGTCAATCGCCGCAGAAGGGTGAAAACTTTGGCGCTGGGAACATAATGATCAGAGAAGACCCCGATCATCCCTAGAGCGCTTCTTTTTTGCTGGCGGACCGAAGCCGTGTCAAGCCGGTGCCGTTGCAGGAGCCGTGAGCTGTCGGTGCAAGAAATGCTTCAACCAGCGTGAAAAGAGCTGGAATCCGAAGATTTCGCAGAGCTGACGAGAGCCACAACTCTCTTACCATCCTTACAGACGGCTCTTGAAAATTCTGAGTCTGTGGATCATTGGCTGGGCAGTTTCCGCAGCGAAAACACCGCGGGCTCGGAGTTCCGATTGTCTTCTGCTCCATTGATAGAGAATATGGGCTTGTCAGTTGAAGAATCGCAGCATTACCCTGGGAAAGGAGACCATCCTGGTGTCTAAACGACACCGATAGTACTCCACTTCACCTTGGCAACCTTCTGCTTGGGACTCGGAGTCGGGACCCAAGAGCTTTGCCGACTCAGAAACCTAGGTCGACGGCGCACTATGCGTGGCAAATCATTGCTGAAGGATCGTTGTGCGACGTGGCGTCTCGAGGCCCATTAACGAGGCCCCAACAGCGAGAAAATCCGTAGTGCGTACACGTCGCTAGCCTGTAGCAGATCCTACAATGACCCAAGAAACAGATCATCTTTGGCAGACCCGAGCTGTCGTCCAGGAATGGCGCCTTCGTAGTCCTGTGGTCGTACCTTCAAGGTGGTACCTGTCCCAAACCTGTCCTTCTGATTTCCTGATGAAGCCATTTGGACTGTTCGCTCCGTCAGATGGGTTCATTGATCCACGGGGAATCATTTCGAACATGAAATTTAGCTGGCCTTGCATGCGGAAAGGAGGAGCTAAAGCGGTGAGAATTTGGCCCAAGTAGAAAGGTTGGACATTTAAGTGTCGTCATGAAGCACGTGATAAGATTCAAATTCCTGTTTTCAACTTCAAGTCCGATGTACAGTAAAGCTACGCTAGAATGAATCCATATGTTAGATTGCCTCACATTCTCGCTTCAACCATTCCAACGCCCTTGTGTCACTGCTTCAACAAAGGCGACACCTTATCCCATACTTCAACGTGATATGCATTCAACCATTTAACCTCTGAAGCCACATGAGAAGACAGAATACAAATCAGAAAATGGAAAATGACCATCGACAGTCAAAGATCTTTCTGAATGAGGATGTCTGGATTGGACACCTGAATATCGGCTTAGCATCGAGGAAGCTGCCAAAGAAAGCGACATACATGGTAACATTCTCCAGACGCAAGATACCCTTTATCCGCAAAATGGTCGGCGTCTGGGCTTCTCGGACCAGGACGACGCTCTCAATCCGAATTCCGAATCGCCCGTCCGCATAATATCCAGGCTCGTTTGAAATGGTCATGCCAGCCTTGATTGGATGATGTTCGATGCTGCGGCGCCAAGGGTTGGAAAACGACTCGCAAAAGAATCTCAATGCCAACTTACTTATTCTGAAAGATATCGAATGAGGGCCTTCATGTACATTGAGGAAATGACCGGAGTCGTGTCCTGTGCCTGTCTGAACAATACAAGGTGAGGGACAACAGAAGATTTAAAGCCATGATGCATCCCGATAATCTGGAGAGAGTCAGCCAAGTCAGATACGAAGGACGGAGACATACCAAGCCCGTATTGCCATAATGGTCTTCTTGCAATAGCATCACTGAGAAAAGCAAGTTTGAAAATAACTCGATTATACATCAAGCGCAGCTCACATCAACAGTCCTAGGAGACGGTCAGGCCAAGTGAGACGAGAGTGAATGGAAGCAGACCCTGTTGTCCCATTGGGAAAGACAGAGTATCTAGAGCAATGTGTCCTTGCAGCACTCGTGTAAAAGCTCGTTTCTCCTTCCGCTGACGGCGTCCCGAAATGCTGTAGACGCAAAACTGAGATCGAAGCATGATAGAAAGAAAAGACGAGCTATACCCAAGTCCTGGTTACATCAGTCGTCCCGTCAAGAACTGCGCACCGGAATCCCGCAGAGATACACCTGAATGGATTGAGCTCATGAATCCGAATAAGCAAGACAAGCCTCACCTGGTCCTTCTTGATGATTGCACTATCGGTCGGACTAGGTGAATAATGTATTATCGCTGCATCAAATCAGCGAGACCCCCAAACGAAGATGACAACACTGACCACCATTGGGCCCAGTAGAGGATATCGTATCGAAGCTGAGACCCTTGAAGTCTGCAAGCTCGCTGGCAATAGGTTATCATAAGCCCGAAAAAGTGCCAGCAGACCACTCACGATCGAAACTTTTCAAGCTGTTCGGCTGCTTGCCATTCGCTCAGTACTTCTCCAGCATTGAGTTGCTCCTCTAGCCATGCGAAATACCGGGTCAGAGCGACCCCATCCCGAATATGACATTGTCTGAAACCCTCCAGTTCGACCGCATTCTTGATAGATTTGAGCGAGGATATGGGAGAATGTTTGATAGAGTATTTGCCCTATTAGAGATGAGCAGGAACCATTGACCGAGTGAAATCAAGGACCTCGCCGATAGCATGTGTGATAGCCATGCTAGACTTGTCTGTGACGAGAATTTTCTGAAACAAGGAGCGTCAGATTCTGAGCAAAACCAAGGAAACAATGACGCACCTCTTCGCTCTCAGCAGTGATTCCTTCAGCAAGTTTTTTCAGATATCCCCAAATCTCCTCGTATTCCATTGTCTTCACATCTTGCCCCAGCGCCGTGATTATACTGGTATCGGGATTCTGCAGGAATAAGACGGCTTCGTCCATCGTGATGGTCGCGTATGAGAAGAAAACGGGATTGTAGGCGATATCCGAGCCACGAAAATTGAATAGCCAGGCGATTTCGTCCAACGAGGTGACAACCATGGATTTGGCTTTAGCCTTGGTTAGCTCTGCACGTAGACGAGCGAGCTTTGAGACATGGGATTCGCCTGTGAATCGTGAGCCTTAATTCGATATGACGATTTAGGCTTACCGGAATATTTTTCAGGAAGATGGAAGACTTTGTTGGCTGGACGTGAAGGACGAGCATCTCCCCATACCGAGTCGACGATATTGGATTTGAGGGGAACTAGAGAAGAGCCCCGAGGCTCTAGGGATTTCACTAGGCTCGCTGCGTCCTCTAGAGACGATGGGTAAGATTTCGTGTTATCCGATGGAAACGCATACCTGCGGAGATCAACTTCGCATCCAAGCCAATCTTGGACGATTTCTCGAGATTCTGAGGTCTGTTAGCTTCCATGATATCGAAAAGAAAGGCGGACCCACCTGGGCGAGATAAACCTGCCATGTCGGAACACCTTTTCCACCTCAATCAGAGCCCCGGGAATCGCTGAGACGACTCACCTGGCGTGCCATATTTCATCAGAGTCCAATTCCTGCCCTCCAATCAGCATGGTAGCTGGAGGAAAATTTGGCTGGCATTACTTGTCCAGCTGCTTTTCGGCTTGCAGATAATAGCGGCCATCGGTGAAGAGAAGAGCTTCTTTGGCGGTGACAATCGCGCATCCTAAAGGTAGGTTTCAGATATAAAAGAGCAGGAGGGACGGGTTTGACGCACCAGCGGAACCATCGAATCCTGAAATGAATGCTCTTCGTTCGTCACATTCCGCAATATATTCGCTGGCATCTAGGAGGGATTGTAAGAAAATTATTTCCAGGCTAGAGGTCGCCACGTACGCTGGTCTTCGCTGGGAACAATATACACGTCGACAGCATTATCGGTTTGCTTCATGAGTTCTCTGAGCCGAGCCAGCCGTTCTGTGGTATTGACCGTTTCCATATCGTGGATCAGGGAAAAGAATCGTCGAGCAGTCGAGGCTGATTTGGAAAAGAGCGGTGCTGGGCGAAAGAGAGGACGAAAAAGCAACATGAGCGAATGGTCGGCCCGAGGCTGCCGCGGAATGACCTGGTCATGCTTCGAAACGACGAAAAGTCGAAGTATTATTCGAGAGAAATTTCAAAACAGCAAAATCCTGGTAGGTATTGTTGCTAAATCATTACTGTAAGGGAGTGACCCTAAAGATCTAATATCTGACACCTTCTATCTCGACCACAGATAGCTCAGGCCGTGACGCTCTGAGCTGCTGGATTTGCACCGAATCGAAATTGCAGGATCCGATCAGCTCGAGAGTTCGCAGCGAAGGAACTGTCGAAAGACTTTGGCTCAAATCTTCCATGAATTTCGTCGTGAGGGTTTCGTCGCAGGTCAATGTAAATGAGGTGAGCGTCGGAATCTCTTTGAGGAGATCAATCATGCGAGCGTCATCCGAAACATCATTGAGGTAGAGCGACAAGGTTTCCAAGGGACACTGTGATCTGCGAAGTAAGGCGAGCAGCTCATCGATCGAGTCGTATCAATTTCGAGGTCCTTCAGAGTCGAGGGACCAATGCGCATTTGCTGCTGCTCAGGTGATCTTCCTCTCCATCATCTTTGTGGGTGAGTTGCATGAGTGAGGCAAGGCATTGTGATCAATTTAGAGCAAAAGATTCCAGCGATTTGGCGGTTGTAAAGATGAATAATTGTTTCCAACGAGAGGAGGTGGAAAATAGTATTTGGAAAGGAGGTGTGATTTCGATATAGGTCGACGGAGCTGTCAATAGCAAGGGACAGATCATGGCTGCCTGATCTGTGTATTTGAACTCCCAGCATTCGCATCGTCCTCGGGAGCTGAACTGTGTCGAAATCTTTGGTTGCGAGACGCAGAGTGAACCACATTCTGGGAAAGGATAGTGTGATGGAAGCGCCAGTCGGCCGAAACCCGTGGAAGGATCCAGATTGTCGATGATTGCGGTCAACTAGTTGGCCCTGTTGTAACCATCGTCGTCCAAGTCTTCGTTGACGCAAGACACAAAGATTTCGCACCAAAATCTCCTGGCAGACGACGAAGGGGGTGCAAGACAGACCTGTACTCTTCCACTTCTCGTCTTTTGCTAGCTCTCTGGAAAACAAGTACCTCGAGATCACGTCGCCATCGTCGCGATGCGCTCGTCCAGATCCTTCAGCGCCCGGCGCTTTCTGTCAGCAGCTCTCTAAACTGCGATTCCTCCAATGAGATGGAGGTTTATTCGAGCCAGGAAAGGCTTCAAATGAGGTGAGGAGGTGTATGTCGATTCAGAAGCCGTATTGGCTCCAAGAAGCCACAGACTTTGCAAGTTTCCGGCATTTTTCTGAGGTTTCCTTTGTCAGTGCTCGAGGTACCGGCTTGGCCGTCGTGCCTACCTTCCTCGTGGCTAGTTTCCTGGTGCCCAAGACAAGCAGATAGGTTGTCCTGTGAATGGATGAGCAACTTCCCCAGCAGTCGGCAATTGGGCTACCTGGGGGCAAAAAGTAACCCTGTGGTTACACTGTCGTCTCTTCGAATCGAGGTTGAGAGAATCTGCAACTGCTGCGAATTTGTGGCAGTTGAAAGGAATTTGGTGGCACCACAGCTACTGGATGTCTGAAAAGTCGAAGATGGGGCAGGTCAGGGGACCCGGCCGGGCGGCCCTCGGCGGCCGCGGTGTTGTCACCGTTCCCATCAAAATTTTTTATTGTTTTATTGTTTGAGCTTCCACTCCGAACCCAATTGCGCTTCTTCATTGCGAAAAGCTACTGCGGTCACTGCCTGACTATAGGTATGAAGCTAGACGATGACGGAATCATGGCTGACAAGCAGAACCGCAGAGAATGAACGCACACTGCAAAATATGCGGTTTCTCTGACGCTCGGGAACCCGATTTCCCTGCTGACCCGACATACGCCCCATTGCCTCATTGCGGCCTTTCGTTGGCTCGAATGATCCACCATCTCATATTCAGGAATCTCAGTTTCGAGAAATGCTAAGAGAAAGCATGGAATCTCGACGGGATCTTGACGAGCGCATTGCAACCATGCGACGTGACCTCGAAATGCTGTTCGCCAGCGATCAAGAAAGGAGAGAGAAGTGGAAGAGTACAAGTCGGTCTTGCACCCTATTCGTCGGTTGCCAAAAGAGATTTTGTGCGAAATCTTCCTCACATTCGTACACGAGGATTTGGAGGAAGCCGAAGACGACAGCACTTTGGATGCCTCATCAACAATTTGGATTCTACCCCAAGTTTCGGGTCACTGGCGTTCCGTCGCGCTATCATTTGCCAGAATGTGGTCCACAGTGCGTCTCACGGCCGACGACTTTGACATGTCTTGGCTTACAGAGACGATTGGCATACTGGGAGCCCAGTTACACAGATCAGCCTCTCACGAGTTATCTTTGTCCATCTGCAGCCAGGTCGATATCCCCAGATCACATCCAGTCCTGCAGCAGCTCTTTTCCACCTCCTCTCGTTGGGCATCTACACCACCGTCAAATCATTCGAATCATTCTCTCCTTTGAGAGGTTCGCTTCCTTTAATGACAACACTCCATATCTGGGCTTTCGATGAGAGCGGCTTTACCACCACCTTGTCCATGTTCGAGTTCGCTCCGAAATTGACGAAGCTCATTGGTCATCCTTATCTTCTGTGCAAACTGACTTTGCCCTTCTCTCAGATTGTCGAATATGACCAAGAGCTCGGAAGCACCTGTCCCTCACATACTGCACTGTTATCCCGGATTTCCAACGTCAAACTGCATCAGAGTAGCATGTGTTTATAACGACGAGCTCGATTCGATAAACAGGCATCGATCCAGTCCAAATTCCAAGGTCAATCACATTACCTTTCGTCACTCGCGTAACTTTTCGTCGCCGTATAGAAGAGGAAAATGAGGAAGAATACGAGCACAGCTGCGATGATTGTGCTTTGATCTTTCGATTAACGCTTCCTGCACTGAGGGAGCTCGATATTCACGTCTATCATCCAATGGATGAGTTGCAGAATTTATTTCGCAGATCTCAATGTCCCTTGGAGACCTTGTCGCTCTACACATACGGAGTCCCTGATGACGCCTGCATCGCTCTCCTCAAGGACATTCCGACTCTCACCCTCATTTACGTTGAAATGCTTGGATGATTTCGCCGACAAAATCATGGAGGCGTTCAGCAACAGCCCAACCATCGTCCCTTCGCTGCAATTCCTCAACTGGAGAATCCCTGCAGCTTAGATTCGGCACAAATCCAGCAGCTCAAGGCTCGGCGGCCTGCATTGTCGGTTGTCGAAATAGATGGTACAGGTTTTAGAGCAAAGGAATACTAAGGTGAGCGACATTGCATTCATTGTTGAACGAATCTGATTCTTTCTAAGGATAACATGCGATTACGAGCAATACAGGACGGAAGGTCAACCCTTGGCGTAAATATCTTCATTATGAATATCCAAAGGTCGCCCATATGAATGAAAAGCTAAATTACCACCCTTGCCCTTCATTCTGCCATCTTTTGCGATGAGCTTCGTTGGATACCTACGAGCCAAGTCAGACAGAAACATAAAGAAGCAGCATCGACGTACGAACAGGTAAACGCAAAGTGCTCAACCAGAAATCTTCCAACATGATCCTTGTTGTCGTCTTTCCATGTCGGTGGCTCTGATTCGTCATTCGCTGGGCGTCGACAGTGGCTAAATGTCAAATGACTATCCTACATTAGATATTGAAGAAAAACAAGGCTTAAGCTGACCTTATGAACCATGAATATTAATGGAGATATTGTACCAGAATCTGCCGTGGCGTTCGGTAGGTCGTGTCGCTGACTGTCTGATAGCTCAAACCGCGATATATATTTGGCTATTTGGCTCGGGCTGAACCAACTGGCCAGTGACCACGTCATGTGCGACTTTCGATTTTCACCTTGGAGAAAAACATCCTCGGGCCTTGCTAGCGCCGCTCACACAGCACGGCCTGAATTCATTAAGCTTGATGAAGCATTCAACGATGAGGCTACTGACTTTTGAGTCGTAGAAAGGACATAAGGGTGGCTGGACCCATTATCTGTTCTCGTCCGGCCGGCTCCATTCGTTCGGATTTGACGGCAGAGAAATGGTCATTGATGATAATGACGTCTATTCGGAGTGCTGTATTGCTGGCGGATGGGTATGCGGGCGACGGTGACATGATTTTATTGGCCAAGTGCAAATGATCATCTGTCATGGAATACTTACTGGACCAGGAGAGCCCACGGATGACTGAAGCTGGATGGGTTAGGCTCAAAGAGAAATACAATGGTAACGCTACTGACTTTTCGGACCGTAAACGAATATGGTTTGACAAGGGACAATATTAATATTTTCGTTCTCCTTGCTGGCCCAAATTGCGAGATTCGACGGGCTGCAAACGGCTTTTGATGATCACAGAGTCGTTAGAGAGCACCTGTTGGCTTGTCCGGTGAGTCAAACGGCAATATTAATGGCCGTAACAATGATCATGATTCTTTTGCTGCGGACTGGCAAATCATTCACTGTGGTGGGCTACGGGATGAGCGGAGCTAACGAGAGCAGATTAATGTAGAGATAGACCAACTGTATTTTTCTAGTTCGAAATCGGCGAACCAGAAGCAAAGATTACAGCGAACTCAAGACTTGGTTCGAGGAGAGCAGTGTGACGGACGCGTGACATCACAGTCACGGCGACCTCCAACAGAACAAATTTTCAGGATTTGGCGACATTCTGATGCGAAAATGATAATATTTGATAACATAATAACATATGCATATGGTCATACAGGTTGGTAAGTCAACAATAAGTACAGTATAAAGCGTAGATAAATGTTCGTACAATGAAATTCCCCAAAAGCAGCCAAAAACTCAAGTCAACGTCGAAGTTGGCTGAAAGTTTTCAACTACAGAGAGCTCAGGCCGTGAGGCTTTGAGCTGCTTGATTTGGGTAGAAGCAAAACCGCCAGAATTCTCTAGTTTCAGCGATCGCAGAGCCGGGACAACTGAAGGGCTTCTGCTGAATGTCTCCAGGAATTTGGTCACCAAATGTTCCGAGGATTCGAATGTGAATGAGGTGAGAGTCGGTATGACCTTGAGCAGATCAATGCAAGCTTCGTCAGGGACCGCATAAGCTTTGAGCGACAAAGTCATCAAGGAACATTGGGACCGTCGAAGGAGAGCGCGAAGCTGATCCATTGACTGATGGATTTCGATCTCGAGCTCCTTCAGAGCTGGAACCGTCAGTCGAGGGACTAGAGAGCATTCGTCAGTGTTATGTTCTGCTCCTTCTTCTCCTTCTGCTCGGAGCAAGACGACGCGACTGAGAGAAGGAAACGTGACTGTTGTTGGTACAGTATTTCCATCCAGTCCCCTAAACAAGTCCTCTTCGCTGTCAACAAGACATGCTGTCCTGATTTCCTCCAGATTCGTCATCCGAGATAACAGAGCAGCATATGCTGTACAGGTGAAACCATCGTCACGGCGAAACCGTCATCACGGTTCTGCCCATATGTGACGATTTGGGAGAATGGCAGATTGAGCTTCTGCAGCATATATGGATCTCCAAATAGTTTCGTAAGCTTCGGAGCGAATTCGAACATGGATACCTCGGATACGAGTGGCTCGTCACCATAAACCCAGAGGTGGAGTGTGGTCATTGAAGGCAGAGACCCTCTCAATGGAGCGAAAGTTTCCAGCGATTTGACGGTTGTAAAGATGAATAATTGTTTCCAACGAGAGGAGGTGGAAAAAAGGTTTCAAAAAGAAGGTGTGATTTTGATAGGTCGACGGAGCTGTTAATGGCAAGGGAGACGGGGCTGTCAATGGTAAGGGACAGCTCGTAGCTTCCTGATCTGTGTAACTGAGCTTCCAGCATGCGAATCGTATTCGGAAGCCGGTCCATATCGAAATCTTCGTCGGTCAGACGCACTGTGGACCACATTCTGGGAAAGGATAATACGATGGAGCGCCAGTCGGCCGAAACCTGTGGTAGGATCCAAATCATGGACGATGGATCCACGAGCTGTTTTCTTCCGAATCCTCTATTTCCTCGTTGACGAATGAGAGGAAGATTTCGCACAGAATCTCCTTTGGCAGACGGCGAATAGGGTGTAAGACCGATCTGTACCCTTCCACTTCTCGTCTTTTACTAGCTCTCTGGGTAACAAGCACCTCTAGATCACGTCGCATTGCCGCAATGCGCTCGTCAAAATCTCGCAGCTCCTGGACACCTTCGGTCAGCAGCTCCCTAAACTGCGATTCCTGCGTTTGAGAAGGAGGTTCATTCGAGCTCAGAAAGGGCTCCAAATGCGGAGATGAGGTGTATGTCGACTCGGAAGGTGAATTGGGCTCCAAGAAGCCACAGACCTTGCAGGTTTCCGGCATTCTTTGGGGTTCCTTTGTTAGACCACTGCCCAGAGTCCCACGGAACATCATCCTGACTGAACCATTGTCCAAAGTCTCTTTCGAAATTGATATCACCATCCGGCTTAAACATGGACGGGTCAAAGTCGACCTGATCCGCGACGCTATTGATGAAATCGTGCGAGAAGAGGTCAGAGCCCATGCCTGAATTGCCCATCCCCGATCCAGCATCCATTCCAGAACCCATTTCCAATGATGGAGCCGAATTCATGCCCGACGCCCCCAAGCCCAATGGACTTTGCACCATATTCGGTGCTGGAGTCGGTAACGTTGTCCCAGTAGCAGTAGGTGTCCCAGTCGTACCTCCATCGTCCGAACTGAACCATTGTCCAAAGTCTCTTTCGAAATTGATATCACCATCTGGCCACGGGGCAAACTCGAGCTGATCCGCGACGAAATCGTGCGAGAAGAGGTCAGAGCCCATGCCCGGAATGCCCGTCCCCGGTACAGCCCCCGTTCCCGATCCAGCATTGCTCGTTCCAGAACCCATTCCCAGCGGTGGAGGCGAATTCATGCCCGACGTGCCCAAGCCCAATGGACTTTGCGGCATATTCGGTGCTGGCCGGGGAGTGGGTGGCGCTGTCCCAGTAGCAGTGGGCGTACTGTGATCAGAGATGTTCATCTCCTCGACCGTACGATTTAGGTTCATGAGATCTTCGTTCTTCCTCATTAATCTTCTCTTTCGCGCTCTGTTTCAGCTCCCGGCGCTCCGCTCGAGTCATCTCAAGCTGCGACGATGAAGCATCGGGAGCCTCTTCTTCAGACGATTCCTCGTCTGAAGCCTCTTCAGCCCGTCGAGCCCTGTAATTAGACAATTAACCATTCATCGATGAAGAAAACGGTGGCAACAGACCATTTCTTATCCGTAGATGTACCATTCTCGTCTGGCACCAAATTCTCGTTAATATCGTCCATAGCTGTTGTTTATCGAGGAGGAAAAGAAGAGGTTGTGGTGACAGTCAGACAGACGGGGATAGCGAGGCTGAAGTAAGGTCCTCGTGAGATGACGGTCTGTGACCCTACGTGACACGCCTCTTTCTGGAGACGATTTCTTTTTGCGCTTCACGAAAGTCTACTGCAGCACCGCTGTGAAATTATCGCTGGATTCTGCACGTCCTCCCGCTGTTCGTAACCCAACCAACCTCATTGTTTCGGTGAGACTTCGCGCGAGCCTCGATTCCCTTTTCTTACCAGTTTCAGAGCAGGCGACTAAGCACAATCTCCATTCCAAATCTGTTCAGCGAACATAGGTATGAAGCAAGACGAAGACGAAACCATGACTGACCACCAGAACCCTAGAAATGTCGGAAACCTGCAAAGTCTGCGGTTCCTCTGAAACACGGGAGCCTCATTCACCTTCCGAGTCGTCATACACCTCCCCACCTCATTTGAAGCCTTTCATTGGCACAAACATTTCTCCATCTCATATCCAGGAATCTCAGTTTCGAGAAATGCTACGAGAAAGCATGGAATCTCGACGAGATCTTGACGAGCGCATTGCAACCATGCGACGCGATCTCGAAAAGCTCGTTCGTCAACGAGCAAGGAAGGAGAGAGAATTAGAAGAGTACAAGTCGGTCTTGCACCCCATTCGTCGGTTGCCGAAGGAAATTTTGTGCGGAATCTTCCTTGCATTCGTCAACGAGGATTTGGAGGACAATGTCAATGTCAGCTCGCTAAAGCCGACATCGACGATATGGATCTTACCGCGAGTTTCTGCTTACTGGCGCTCCATCGCGTTATCCTTTCCGAGAATGTGGTCGATCGTTCGTCTTGTCAACCAAGATTTTGAGACGGGGCCGGCTTCCGAAGACGATTCGCATGCTAGGCGCTCAGTTGCACAGAGCAGCCAGCCATGAGCTGTCTATTTCCATCTTCAGCAAGGTCCATATCCTGCGATCACACCTACTTCTGGAGATGCTCTTCGCTACCTCTTCTCGCTGGAAAGAGCTCGCCATCTACATTACCATCAAATCACTCGAATCTTTCTCTCCTTTGAGAGGTTCGCTTCCTTCAATGACAACACTCCATGTCTGGGCTCACGACGAGAGTGTCGTCCCTGCCACCTTGTCCATGTTCGAGTTCGCTCCGAAATTGACGAAGCTGATTGGACATCCTCGTGTCCTATGCAAACTCATTTTGCCATTCTCTCAAATCGTCGAATATGGCCAAGATCGAGTCCGAAACACCTGCGTTTCGTACACTGCACTATCATCCCGGACGCCAAATTTGCAGCACATCACCACAGCATGCATTAAAAATGACCCCTTGGATTCGACCACAGGCATCGATCCAGACCAAATTCCAAGGTCAATCACATTACCTTTCGTCACTCGCGCAGCTTTTCGCCGCCGCCTAGATGAGGACAGTAATAAGGAAAATGGGCACAGCAGCAAGCACTGTTCTTTGATCCTTCGACTGACACTTCCTTCCCTGAAGGACCTCGACATTCACGTCTATCGTTCCATAGATGAGCTTCAGCATTTACTTCGCAGATCCCAATGCCCGTTGGAGACCTTATCGCTCTACCTATATATGGTCCCAGACGATGCCTGCGTCGCTCTTCTCAAGGACATTCCGACTCTCACCTCATTCACCTTGAAATGTTCGGATGATTTGGCCGACAAATTCATGGAGGCTTTCAGCAAAAGCCCAACAATCGTCCCTTCGTTGCGATTCCTCAAACTGGAGAATTCCTGCAGCTTTGATTCAGTACAAATCGAGCAGCTCAAGGCTTCACGGCCTGCATTGTCGGTTATCGAAATTGAGGATGAGAGATACTAGAGCGAATCATACCAGAGTATATGACGTCGAAGAAATGTCAAACAAGGTTTCAGGGAGAAAAGAGAATCCTATTTCTCGTAGTGAATATCATTCGGCTTCTTACAGTTCGTATACCAAATTCGAGCCATAGTCGATACACATACATACAATGAGACTTTCTCTACAATCGATTAATAATGTAAAACGTCTTCCATCTCACACCTCTTCATTGTCACCTCGTCGTCCGTCTATGCTTCGTCGTCGGTCATCTCAGCATCGATGACAGCCGGATTCTTAATAGCAGCTCTCGCATAGCTCAAATTGCGATAAATATGCAGCAGAGCAGTTTGCACGCCATTTTCCTTCGGAATCGTCAGTATATACATGAAACGAAGAGAGAGAGAAACCCGGACGGACCTTGCGAATATTGACACCCATAGCTTTAGCACGATCTATCTGTTTCACGTCCGTCGTCGCCGAGACAAGCGCCGCCTTCAAGGATTCGACAGAAAGCTTCTTTACTCCAGTTCCAACGCCCAAAGCTTCAACGCGATCTGCCCAGAAAAACTGATCCCCGAAGAAAGGGTGGATGATGGTAGGAATACCAGCTATGAAGACTTGTCAGATTCGATGGAAAGAAGCTCAAGGCGACATACCTCGCAAACTTGCACCAGTAGTTCCAGCACCGCCATGATGACACGCTGCATCGATTCGTTCGAACAGCCAGTCATGAGGAATTGACGATATAGAGTAAATCTGCTTGGGCAAAGGCTCCTCTGGCTCTGCAGCATCTCCAGCCTTCATCAATCTATCCGACCAACCCTTGGCCAGAATAGCATAAACTCCACTTTGAACGATGGCATCGACGACAGTTCGTGTCATAGCTCTCGGATCCGGAACAACAATGCTTCCGAATCCAATATAAACAACTTTCTTCTGAAGCTTCGAAGCTGTTTCGAGGAATTCAAGAAGGTCGGCTGGGGGCTCCCATTTCTTTGAACCAGGATTCGCGGAATCGAGGAACCAATATCCTGCGAAAACGTCAATGACTATTGAAGAAAAGAAAAGACGTTCGAATGACCTGTGATGGGAATCCAGTCCGGCCAATCTACTGGTGGTGGAACTACAGACGGGCTGAAATTGTACAAGAATGGAATCTTGTGAGGCTCCATCTTGTCGAGGCTCGTGCTGCCAATACCCAAAGTCTTCCGACGCCAGCGGTTGATCTGACCAGAGGTAGCACGCCAGAAAACTTGGTCGAAGATGACATAGGTCATATAATTATAGCTTCCGCCTCTCTAGAGTGTATACAAAGGTTAATTTCAGATCAGCTCTGGCATGAACAAGCTAACCTTGCGGTCGGGTACTGCAAAAGCATGAGGATACGTTCTGGTTCGGGACCAAGTCATCGTGAATGCCCGAAAGTATGGGATACGCAAGGCTTCAGCAATATGGTACCCTGCCATAGCACTCGGACTTTCAATGAGGACGTCGGTGCCTTGACATGCTTCCCAACACGTTTTCAGAAGATCGTCCAGCCAACCGCGGAACTGCAATGGTAAAAGTCAAAATCGCGATGAAATGAAATAGTTCGAGAAACATACCATCAAAAGCCCCTCTTTCAGAAACGAAGGAGTGAACATTCCATTATCGACTGATAATCGCATCAGCTCAGCGGGGTCACCACCCACATTGCCGAATTCGATCCCATACTGTAAAATGACCGTCAAACCCAGATGAGAAAAGCAGCTACAAAAGCACTCACTGATTCGACCCATTCCCGATATTCACCATGAGTCGCAATCCGGACTCGGTGACCATCGGCCAACAGGCCCTTGGCCAGAGCGATATATGGCTGAACATCGCCTCTCGATCCAATCGTCAACAATGTAAAATGGAGACTTTTCGCCGGACTGAAGAATGTCTTGAACGACTCTCCGGGGTTTATCATAATCGACGGGATCTGTTTCCCGCTTTCGGCCTTCTTCCACAGATCCTCCAATGCTGGACTCATCGCAGTCCCACCAACCAGAGCGAAATCATCGAGAATAAGCTCTGGTCTCTCAGACTTTGGTGACGAGGAAGACGCAGCATCCTGTTTCCGCACAATTTCCATCTGAAATTTGATGAGAGCGACGAAAGCATCGCGTTTGGCGGCAGATTCGAATTCGAAAAAGAGCTCTTCGTAGCCTTTAATGATGACCACAAGACCATGATGACCAAAGTGAGCTCCTTGAGAGTTTTGTGTCGACACCACGTCTCGAATAGGAATTGCCATCTGAAACAATGGTGTCAGTTCATTCTTTGAACGAGAAGAAGAAAAACTTGCCCTAGTTCTGACTGCCAGAGCCCCGCTCGATTTGAAGCAAAAGTAGTGAGACGAGATGTACAAGAGCCCATGAACAGGTAACTGTCGAGCGATGAACCCTGGAAAGTCTGAAAAACAGGTCAGTCTTTGTTGAAACGCAATGAAAGATATACTGACATCCCAAAAGCTTCTCCTTTTCGTCGTAAGCAAACGCAGTCCTGAATTTCTCGAGCACTTCTGCATCAGCAACGGCATCAGGATTCTCCAAGGTAGTAAAAAAGGTGCTGCTTGAAGAGTTCTGACTCGTATAGACCTCTTTAACATCAGTCGTCCTCGACCTCAATTTCCCGACGCCCTTCAACCAATGTGGAATAATACCGCCTGCAGATGGAAGGGTATTGCTATGAACCAATGTCGGTTCATCTAGCGGTGTCGGTGGCGTCGAAGCTCCAGAAGGTGGCGTCAAATTCGGCCTAGCTGGCAAGCTAGCAGAGCGCTGAGGCGTCGTCGTATCAATGACACCGTTTAACCGCATATCGCCAGCATTTCGAAGCTGATGACCGAAATGATGCGCTCGTACGGCATCTCGAATCTGATCTAACGAACCAGGAAGGTCGCGGAAATAGGCGAAGAAATACGAGTCCATGGCCAGATGCGATTCGTGGTCCAGAACTTTCACCTCGATGGTCTCGCTGAAATCAAGAGCCGAAGATTTGTCGACATCCAGAATCGCGCTATAGGGAATTGCAATCTGTACTGTAATGAGGAAACGTAGCGCAGACGGGAGATATGATCGAACCTTGACGCAATCCCCGGTATGCTGAGACTGGAACATGACTTTTTGGATCATTCGCACCCACATTTCCCTTGTCGGACGCGACTCTGCAGCCAGCAGCACTGATTTCTGGTTCGTGGTCACCCGGAATTCCTTCTCGCCAACAGGCTCGCAGGACACTGCGTAGCGCAACTCCATAACACCATGTGGGAAATAGATGTCCTGTGGGATTGGGGTTAGCTCAAGTCGACTAGGGAAAACGAGACTCACGGAAGATGACTGATACCAGCTGAGGGTATCATTCTTCAATACGAACCAGTGTCTGATCCACCGTTTGGTTCGGCGGGCCTTCTTGGTCAATGACCCAGACTTGAGGACTGTATCCTGTAAAGATTGAGCGAAAGACTAGACAGGAAGAGGTTCATTACCTCGTTTGACGGCATGCGAGCGAAGAAACAGAGGTATGAATCGGTCAGATACATGTATCCTTGCAGCACTGTGTCCTTCTGATTAGATATCGCAAGGAAGAAAGACGAAAACTCACAAATAGAGCGCAGGGTCCAACATGGTATTTCTGAAAGAAACAATGAGCAAAGACGATTGAGAGACCAAAAAAGAACATACCAGCTATAACATCCTCGATATCTGGCAGCTCGAAAACCTCTTTAAGCATCTGGGCAAGCTTCGCATGTCTCTGAGCGCGAGCAGCCATTGCACTGATAGTCTGAGAAACCGGGGCTGCTGGTGGCCTTGGCGTCGCTTCCACATCAATTTCCGCTTCTTTATCCTGCTGCTCCTCTATACGACCCAGTTCAAATGGCCGATATATAGTCGGAATGGAGGAAGAAGGTGTACTGGCTTCTTTGTCATCGTCGTCTTCAGCTTCGCTGAAATCGCTCTGGCTGAAGGATTCTTCTTCATGGTCTGCCTGGATTGACCAATGGAGCGTCTGCAATGCTTGGATCAGTGACTGGGTCCCAACGTGCATGGACTGGCAAAATGATGGTTCAGACGGGATGTCAGGTAGAATCGCGGGCGTTAAAGCGGGACTGCTATTGGGAGATGCAACCAGGGATCCTGGAGACCATTCAGTCTTTGATTGGACAGAAAAAGAGACAAAATACCGCCATTTGAAGGCGTTTTGACGCTGCATGAGCTCGAGCTTCGTTTATGCGGCAGCCTCTGGCTCAATCTACGGCCAAGGTTGTCCAGGGAAAACTTCTTCTTGGGACGACTCTCCATGTTGGACGAGGTCTCCATGTTGGACGAGGAGGAGGGTTACGTTGAATTTTAAAGGAGTGCTAGGTTTGGGTCGGCATCGGCGTCGTTTTGTCATTATCGGTTTGATCATTTTGACAGGGACGCCCAAGCCCATGTGAATTAGCCAATCCATGTGAATTTAAATTAGCCAATCGACTGCAATCCCGATCAGCGCAACGGGCCTATATAAAAGGACGACAAATTTGTTATTATGATAAGCTAGAGGCATTACGATGGAAGGCTGACTGGGATACTATACTGTACCATTTCGACCGGTACTGTAACATGTAACAGCCGGTCGTGAATTGAAATATCGGACACCTGTAACGTGTAACGCTGGCCGAGTGAACATCGTTACCGTTACATTTCACCAGAATTTCAAAATTTTCCCCCTGTTTTCGGCTGCCTTTTGCACTGTTTTAGCTATTTCCAGATCAGACATGCTGAAACGGGTCAGATTCAACCCATTTCCAGCGACTTTACTTCAAAATTTGCGTGGGAAATGAACATCTCAGACCATGTACTTAACGCGTAACCCGGCCAGTGAACATAGGGTGTAACGTCCTGTAAACATACGGTCGAAATGGTACAGTATAGTTGCAGCTAATAATCATAGAATCCTTTGCCGCCCTTTTTGCCTACCCAACCAGCATCAACCATTCGTTCAAGCAGGACAGATGGTCGGTACTACAAGAGCGAAAATGAATAAGGGTTTCACGGAACCAAACTTCGCGCACCTTGGAATCGCTGGTTCCTTCATACAATGTTTGCTGAATCGCCAGACATGTGTCCAGACCAATGCTACGGAAATTTGAGAACTGAAACGAGTAAGGGATATAAATGGACGTACAAATCTGCTAGTTCCAGCGGTCCCATCGGATGGTTCATGCCTAGCTTCATCGTGGTGTCGATGTCTTCACGTGTTGCAACGCCCTATAAGCCCATTAGCCTTCAAAGAGAGAAAGCTTCACCAAGGTTCATGCCTTTTCGAGATGCAAAATAGCCTGTCGACGAATGTCAGAAACAGGATTCTGTCAAAGGATGGACGAACCTCGTTGATATAAGGCATTAAAAGTGCATTGGCTACAAACCCTGGCACATCTTGCGACGTCGTGACGGTCTTTCCACAAGCGACAGCAAACGATTTGGCTCTACTCAGTGTATCCGGCGTCGTTTGTAGAGCAGATATCAGCTCAACCAGTTTCTGTATTCATTAGCAAATAGCGCGGAAGAAGAGGACAACCAGCTCACCATAACCGGTACTGGATTGAAAAAATGCAACCCCACGACCCGTCCCGCATTCGGTTCACTGGCTTTGGCAATCTTGGTGATGGAAATACTGCTGGTATTGCTCGCCAATATCGCATTGGGACCCAAAAGCCTCGTCAATTCCCCGAATATACCCTTCTTGACCTCGAAATTCTCCGACACGGCCTCGATGACCATATCCACATCACGCATTTCTCCCATGCTTTCCACGGTCTTGACCCGCTCCAGCGCGGATTTGGCTTCCTCAGAGGTTATACGCGACTTTGCCACGTCTTTTTGGAGGAGCTTGTCGAGGAAAGACATGGATGAAGACATGGCGCTCCTTGATCGATCGTAAACCAAGACCGGGACCTTGGCTCTCAATGCAGACACAAGGACAATACCAGTGCCCATTTGGCCGGCCCCAAGGACACCTAGCGTTCGTATTCCATGGGCTACCGTCATGGCGCGAAGCAGAAAGGAATAATGACACGTGAATAATGTTCCGGCCGGGACCCGATCCGCATAGTATTAGTTGTCTCCAGCTGGCCTGCACCGTCATTTTATTCCCACACTCATGTTCTTCTCCTCCAAGAAGGAAGAACCGAACGCTCTTTCACGAACAGACCGCCAGAAATGCTGGGACGCACGGGATGCCTATTTCTCTTGCCTTGACGCAGCTGGCGTAGTCAGAGCCGGCTCTGAGAAGGATAATGCCTGTGCTGCCCAAAGCAAGGCTTACAGCGCGAATTGCGCCAAAAGCTGGGTATGTCGCCGGTTTACCTTTCAAAATCAATCTAATGTCCCTTCAGATTGAATACTTCAACCAGCGCCGTATCATAGAGGATGCCCAGAAGGCCAGAATGAGCCAGGCGACAACTCAGGCAGCCAACGCGACTAGAAAATAATCGGTTTGGTGTCAAATTTTCATGGACAGAGATATGGACATGAATAAGAGGGGAATGAGGAAATCATGGAAGGAGAATTGCTGCGAGTGAGTGCGAAAATTCTTGACCGTGATACTTATGCGCTGACGATGATACAGGTTCCACTGTTAATGAGCATAATATGGAAAAATATATCATTTCCCACAAGATCCCTCGCCGCGTAAATGAATGGTGAAAGGTATTCTATTCCCGACGCCTGTCTAACCGAAAGGAACAAAAAGGCAGGTAATCAGCCCCCGAGACGCGTCAAATCCAGCAGGGCTGTTTATAACTGCATCTTCTATCCCTGCTCACCATGCGACAGGCTGAACAAGTCTCTTGTCAGTGTTTCTTACACCAGCCAGCCTGGACGACGTTCAAGGTTTCAGCATCAGCTGTTTGTCTTTTCGTACGTCCATGCTTTTGGTTCTTCTCCTTTCCCCTGACTTTGCTTGTAGGTATACAGCGTAGCTCATCGAGGGATAATAGGAATAGCGAACCTGATTAGGTCGACCTCGAAGCGACGTCGGTGAAATCAAAAGTCGAGACACGGTGACCAGGTTTTGTTCGTGACAAGGGATCAACAGAGACGGAGACAGGAATAAGAACAACGAGGATGATATTCTTGAGGACCAGATGATGGTGGTTTGTGGAATAAGCGGAATTCATTTTGCTCGTCGTCGACCCATTACCGTACGTGATTCCCGCTCCGAATCGCATTGGCGTCGAAAATACATCATTTTTACCTTGTACGCGTCTCTTAGATTTCAACTGCTATTCATAAATGTGCAAATGGTTGCTTCACGATTACAGTGAGATAGACATACATACATATAATAGATAATCTTAAGATAAGAATGTCCAAGGGAAACTGTAATCAAAAGAAAGCCAGCGCTTCCATATCTGCTCTCGTCAAGGTCTCTATCGAGAGACCCGTCGCTCGTAAAACAGTTAGTCGAGTTTGCTCCTCGACAGGGATATCCGTCTCTCCTCGAAAGATTTTGACCTGTTTCAGAGCAGGAGATTGCGACTGGACCCGCGATTCTACCATATCCAAAAGCATTGGGAGGTGGCCGCCTGCGCCGATACTGAGACGAGCAAGATTAGGTAAAACCACTGGATGTCCAGTTCGCCACTTCAGATGCTCCAAAATCGGGCGCATGTCCAGGGAGTGGTTAATGACAAGATGAGTAACGGTGGACGTGTCGGATAGGAGGTCGAGGAAAGAATGAAAAGGAAATATCATCCTCATGAGCTCCAAAGACCTCAAGGGACATTGGGACCGTCGAATCAGAGAGCTGACGGATTCCTGATCAGTCAATGACCACTGCCATGAGCAATCGAGTCTTAGTCTAGTCAGAGCTGGTGCTCTGAGGCCCCGGAACAGTGTCGCTATTGCTCCAGCCTCGAAAGCAGTGAGATCTAGGTCTCGAAGCTTGGGCAAGACAAAAGGTTGGTCCGGTAAAGTCGAGTCGTTTCCTAGGCCGAAGATGGTCGCCTTGGTCAGATTTTGACACAAGTCGAATCTTGCAGGCTCCAAAGGAGTATACTGGTTTCTGGCGTCGAGGGTGAGACGGGTGATTGCTGCCAAAGGTAATGTGACCTGGGGAAGGAATTCTAGGTCGCTGGTCTCTTCCAATGCATGATAGACCTCGACTGTCCGCAGAAGTGGTGCAATCTCGAACATTCGGTATTTTATCCTGGAGATTTCGCCTGAAAGAGTGAGACGAAGGGTTTTGAGAGCACCGAGGCAGCCCTGGATTGATGCCAGAGCATCGAGATGGTCAACATTCAGAATGAGACTTCTCCAGCGCGGTGAGGAAGGGAGTAGAACTCGGACGATGGCGCTAGTTTCAGCGATGAATCCGCTAAAGAGCAGATTGACGTCCAAGAGGGATGAACCCGAGCGTTGAAGGGCCAGTTCCAGCAGTTTTCCCCTGGGGCGACCAGTCGAGCGGATGCTGGTCCAGAAAGCTGGAAATGAAGTCGAAATCTGTCGCCATCTCCGGCAAACTCGACTGATGTTCCAAGGCGAGCTGGCTTTGCGAGATTCGGAGCAGTTGACGTTGCGTACGCATTCTCGAAAGATCATGAGCAACAGCTCGATTGGGAGCTTTCGTACAGGTTCGATGATGGATTTTAGCATCTCGTGATCACGCTTGGCCTGAGACAGCTGTGATTCCATCGGGACCAGAACATCTTTGCAAGGTGCTATATGGCTCTGAAGCCCACGAATCCACTGGTCGCGTTTTTCGAGGTCTGCTTCGATGGCTGGAATCTCTGCTTCCAATGGGCCCTTGTCGGTGAGAGCAAGATGAGGGAATTGGCGGAAAGGTTCCACAGGAAAATCGTGGATATAATGATTTCCGCGACCGCATTGTGGGGATGAAAGCCTATCGCTGGAATCCATCATGGTAAATAGCGCCGCTTGCAACTAAAATCCGTCAGAATTGTGTCGCGACCGGCAGGTCTATGCTCACAGGTTGATCTTCTGTTTATTTTGCTGCGCGGAATTGAGAGCAACGGCTGAGCGAAACGAATCTCTTGCAAATAGTCGATTGCAGCAGAAAATGGTCAGAATTACTGCAGGATTATGTCGTGACGCCAAAGTCGAATGCGTACAGCTTCGGTTCAGTATTCCTTGTGACAAGAGTCGCGGCACGGGAAAAAAGGAAGAGAAAAGTGATTTTTTTTTTGAGGTCGCCGTCAGTCGCCGTCTCGGATAGCGACCACCGAAATAACGTGACAAAAATCTTCTCCTGCACAATCAAATGTCGTCAAAGCTGGCTAATTCTGCTCTCTCTCTTCCTCGCAGCCTCGGGCCGCGATACAGCGAATTTTACGGAAGGAGGGTTCCGAGAAAGGAAATGACAAGAGGTGCCCACTGCTTATCTCCGTCTCTTTTTGTCTTGTGCAGTCATGCGCTCTCACGTTTTAACAATAGCGGTCCCTCAGATTACAATAAGACCCTTCTAAACGCGATCGGCTTGGCCGAGCTTTTTGTTATCCAAAGTCTTCTTATAGGGCGAGCATATGGACGATTCCATATTCCTCCCTTGGAGCCCTTTTCCTCTCCATCCCTCCATTCCCTTCTTCGTTCACGATAATCCATGTCTACGAGCACCAAGATTGTCTTTCCGGCGCCCCCTCCGACGACCAACAGTCTTACCTCGACCCAGCGAGCTCAGCTCCTTCGTACAACGAAAAAGCTTGAACGACTTTTAGGCACTGCGCCTCATGTCCTTGACCTAGATTTGATTGGAGGTTAGCAACCGGTCTTTTTTTTTAGCATGAGTCAAGGCTAACACGAGACCTACAGAAGATCCTTTCTACGTCGACCTTTACAAGACGAGCTCGAGAGAGTCATCGTCGAGCTACGATTCTTCCACATCGCTTAAACGCAGTCTATCATCTGCTTCCACCAGATCATCTCGCTCTTCTGTCTCTTCACGTCGTCTCAAGGAAGACGTTTTCACGACCAAGCTTCCTGTTCTCAAGCTGTCGCTGCCTGTCCCTCAATTGGAGAGCATCCCAGCTTCACCGCTTTCGGGGACCTTTGACGATAAACGGTTTATGTTGAGACCCAGCAGCGTTTTACCCTCTATATCTCCTCGCTTCAGCATTCCTTCCAACAACAGCATCCGGCGCCAGAAGCTTGAGCGCTTACGACGAACCCTGGGAGACGGTGTACCATTAAATATGGTCTTCAAGGAGGATTTGTTAGAGGAAGAAGCAGAGGAAAAGGAAGAGAAGCAGCAGAAGGTTCTACCGGCTATCCCAGCTCGTCGAACAATCAGCTCGACCCGCGATTCCATCGCTTTACCGTCATCGCCTCACCGAGTTCGACGGAAACCAGTACCAAAGCTCGTCGCATCTCGTCCAGCACCTCCACCGCCTTCCTCCGAGTCTAAAACAGCTTGTTCGGCAGCCAAGCCTCCGAGGAAGCCCAAGGCGAAACCTGCTCCGATGCCTGCAGTGATCCGTCGAGAAAAGGCGCGACTGTCGCTGATTATGGAGAGCCCAGACGAAAACGGTGGTTCGGTCGAGGTTCAGGCTATTTGGGGCGTACGGGGCTGGTCGATGCAGACCATTTAGGTTATTCTGGTTCCATTCCATTTACCCTATCATATCCAAATAATCGCTCTTCTTTCGTGAACTCTGCGAGTTCTTCGTTCATTCATTCTGCACGCTTTCATATCATTCTGTACGCTTTCATATCATGCTCTGTACGATTCGAAAAGACCAAATACGACTTTTTTCAAGGATATTTCTTGTTGGCAAGTTTTGAGAAGCCGAACCTGACTTCTTGAGGCTAAATGCTCATTTTTCATTCTTGTATTCTACGCCGCTTGTATTCTCGGCTGCATACTACATCTTGTCTCGTCTTCGCCGTGCGATACACGAAGCCAACAACAAGCATTCAACTCGGTCGTGACGCATATCCCGTGACTCGTGACAGCCTGCTTTTTGCTTGTCAAGCAACATACTAGCAACATCGTTTCTCTCCATTCTGTCGCAAGCTCGGTCGAAGAGCTTGATGCCCCGTTATTCAAGAAATATTTGGCTCGTGGTTTCCGCCAGGGTGGAAGTTTTCTCTTCGCTGTCTGGTCTCCGACTTATGACCCCATTAGCATCGTCAACTCTAGGGTCCTGTTTACAAACCCTGAAGGTTTGAAAACCTGTTTGTAAACAGTTTTTTGAAAACCGGTGTTTATAAACCCAGTTTTTTGGTTTAAAAATATAATACGGTTATACTGGTCAAATTAAAAGATATACATCGCTGCATTGTCATCTAGCGTCTTTTTGACGTTACGGGGCCTCGATTGTGCTGCAACACTGCCGCCCAAACCCGCCGCCGCAGCCACCGGGTTATCAGAGAGTAGATCACGGAAGAAAGGAAGTGCGAGATCAACTCCAGCTCCGCCAGCGACATCATTTTCCACGTTGAACTGGTCTCCACGAGCTGCAGTGAGATCCAAATTGGAATCGACAAGTGGTTCATTTAGTTCCACCAACCCTTCTCGACTATTATCTGTAAGTTCAACTGGAGGTACTTTGTTAAATCCATTTGGGGAGAAGTTTATTTATAAACCTAAAAACCGGCCTTTTTTCGGCATTTCCAGAAAACAGATATAAACCGGTTTATAAACCGGTTTTTAAAAACACGGTTTTCAAATATGAGATATAAACAGGACCCTAGTCAACTCGAATATTATTGGGGCTTGGATCTGTTCATGTTCAACGAGGATCACGAGCGTAGCATTGTTCACGGTAGGCATGACCAGTGGGGTTGATAATCGCGTCTTACCCCTTCGTCAGTCCGAAAATCCATGTTGAAGCTTCCCCGCGGGAGATGCCAGGCTCTGGTTCCGACTGAAGAAGCCGTGTCGGCGATGCTAGCCATGCAAAGGAACAATATTTCTAGTCCCATATCTCAGCGGAATGCTTCTCGACGGTGCGCTTCAGTCATTTCATAATTGCCAGCTGCATCACTACAGGAATTTTCGGATCCGACATACGAATATTTGTTCATTCCTCTGAAAACCGATATTGATTTCTTTGTCGTCGAGGCCGGACGAGCTCCCCAACGATATTCTTCACCTTACACAAACTTTCCTCGGATCACATCCTCTGCCAATCCCTTCTTTGTCATGCTCGCGGTCTCTTCTCAAATCAACATATCAGTAGTCCCTGGCATCTCCAAGACCTAGCGCGCGCTTCACTTGCAGCTCACAATCCATTGGATACGGTCGAATCTTCCCCAGAAGTTCATCCTCAGCTGCTTCCCGGAAGATCTCGTCTCAGACAACGGCGACGAGTCAGATTCTGACGGTTTGCTGACGCCTCTGAATCCCGAGACCGATGAGCAGGGGAGGAAGCCCGCTTCCTCCGAGTCTCACAGGCTTGATGATCTCAGCCCGCCAGCCGACAAGGAATTGCTCATATCTAATTGGGTACGGCATGACGCTGACCCAAAGCGACTTTCGCCTCCCGTCACCGAATTTCATTCGCCTTGGCCACCTTCTGCTCCCAAAGAGAAACCCAGACCGGCGATAGACGCGGTTTACTGCGAACCAAGTTGGTTCACAGATTCGGAACAAGGCAAGATTTTAGTGGATCGATATTTCTATCCATTGCCCGAGTAGTTTTCTTTTATTTTACGTCTAGATTTATCGACATTTTTACATTTATTGTAATTTACACCGATGTATTTTCATCATTACCGCATGCTACACCTTTTCTCATCTTCGCCGCCATACGATGCGCAATGAAGAAAGACGTAGCTCTTCTGCGACACAGGTCAGAGCTCGCTCATAGCAAGACGGTGAAGATGAACCTTGAGCGATGATGGAACAGTCGAATTCTTGTCGTCGACCGACTTTGCTCGCAGGTTTTCAACAAAGCTCTAGCAAACAAGGATGGTTCAAATTGAGCTTTTCATTCGTGTTGGTAACCTCTAGCGACTACAATGGTCATACAAACGATTCAGCTCCTCTAGTCGGTCAGTCGAGCGAGGTGGGATTCACAGCGCTTTTCGTAACGACAATGCGGTCTCCGACTGACAAGATCCCCTGAGTAGCCCGGGGAACCACGTACATTCTAGAGTCAAGAATCAGATTCGTCCAATAGGCAAAATGAAAACGTCGCTCACCCAAAGCAATACTTGGTCGGCATGATCTTTTCCACCTTGCGATACTGCATCAGCGCATTATTGGGCATCGCAGAATCTCGTTTTCCGGTTATGGTATCGACATTAGGGAACTATAGAGCTGTCAGTTGAATAGGTAGAGAAAAAGAGAAAAAGTATCGCACCATACACCGGGGGCATCGTATTGGCAGCAGAAACCTTTCATCTCGACCTTCAATCTCCATTTCCTGCCAGTCATCCTCTCCAAAGGGTGTGTCGACGCCGCTGACAATAATGTTCGGCCGGAATCGCTCGACCAGGAGAGATTTAGCATTCGGTCCGACCCAGTCGCTGGTCCTGTCGACACCGTCTTCTGGTTTGCATCCTTCAAGCGTCTGACCGGCCATAGCATGCACTTTCTCTTCTGCATCCTGGAGCGACGCCTCTGACGACAGCAGAATTGGGAGAAAGTCGGGAAAGCGGACGGTGACGTTGTCGCTATAGTCGAGCTTTTCTGGAGCAATAGATGCTTGTACGAATGATTCGATGGGTCGTGGCGTTGGGGTATTCATGAGGAGCAATACTGGTTTTCCGACAAAGGCTGAAAGGATTTCGGAAGGAGATTCAAGGGTGTCATCGTCGGATTGGACCACGTATCCTTCTGCAGATCCAAAGAGGTCGAAGCCTGTATGGATTTCCCAGTCGGCCAAGGTTTCGGGAGAGGGGTTTAGAGGAACCGAGAATGACGGTGCTGAAGGGTCGTCTGGGAAGGATACACGAAGCAAGCCGGCTTTGCGGTCGATACTGGGAAAGACACGGACCAGCTGTAAACCTTTTTAAGGATATCTTTAGACAAGAGAGCAAGACTGACCTTGATTCCACGGTTATCGCGAGCAGACAATTGCTTGTTCTTCTCCAGGTCCACAATCATCCACTTCCTGTCAAACTGGACCTCTTCAGCGACGAGAAAGGCGTGAGCAACCCAGTCCTAACCTCGAAGCCCTCTCGGTCATAATCACAGGAGTCCAAATCTATTCCGGCGCAGCTCTACGCATATTCAGCTGTGGAAGCAATGCTGAACGAGCAGTATAATACCTTGATTGGATAAACTGAAATGGTCAGAGCAAGACGCGACAAAGGGCACCCGCTTACCGAGAATCCGAGCTATCCTGATATCCGTGCCGTGAATCGTATCGGTCTGGTTGCTGGCTGGGACCTTTATGGAGCCAGTCTCAGCCTTCGGAGTCCTTTTGAAGGGTTTCTGAATTCATTTGAGCGAGGCAAATACTGAGGAAGAGGGTTTCGGACCTGGTGGAGATAAAGTCCTAGCGCGAGCAGCACGCTGACTTTGCGCGTATATATAGCGATAGAAACGAGTAATACAGAAATGGAGATGTCTATGAGGGATTCAGGTGCGAGGGAGGCCCAGTCAAAATCGAGACGTTGCGCTGGGTCGTCCATGGAAGAAGGGGTGAAAGAGCTGACTGAGCTTCATCAGGTCACGCCGACGTTGACGCTTTCTCAGCTCCACCGTTGGCGACCGGCATTAAATGGAGAATGATATTCATTACAATGGCAGGTATTAAATCCTCTTCTCTTTCCCTCGACTTCCTTCTTCATTGAACCTTGTTATCTCTCCAAATTTCTAGCACTCTTCGCTCTGATACCTCACGCCTTCCACCTCGACCACAGAAAGCGATGGCCGTGAAGCCTTCAGCTGCTGGATTTTTACCGAATCGAAGCTGCAAGAATGCACTAGTTTGAGGAATCGCAGGGAAGGAACGATCATGGGGCTTTTACTGAAAGATTCCAAGAACTTGTCGGTTAAACCCTGCCAGGAATCCAAGGTGAAGGATGTGAGTCGGAATTTCGTCCAAGAGACCGATGCAGGCATCATCTGGGGCGCTACCGTATATGCCGAGCGACAAAGTCTCCAAGGGATATTGCGATCTGCGAAGTAAATTCCGCAACTCGACTGTTGAACAATAGACGGAAATGTTGAGCTCCCTCAGGGCAGGGAGCGTCAGTCGAAGAATCAAAGCACAGAGCTTGCTGCTGTGAAGGTTGCGATCTATACGACCATCGTCATCTCGTAGACAGCGGTAGAAAGTTGCACGAGTGACGCAAGGTAAAGTGATTGATATTGAGATTCCGTCTGGATCGATGCCAGTTGTCGAATCGGAGAGGTTACTGGACAACACATTCTGTGGTGACGTGCTCCAAACTTGGCATCCGACATAACAGCGCTGCATGCGAGACACAAGTGCTCCCGATCTCTTGGCCAAAGACATTCCGCGAGTCGTTTGCTCAGGACACGAGGTTGTCCGATCAACTTGTTCAATTTCGGAGCGAACTCGAACATGTTCAAGGTGCTGGGGACGATGTCGGAATTATGAACACGGACATGAAGTGTGGCCATCAAAGGAAGTGAACCTCTCAAAAGAGAGAAAGATTGAATTGGAGTGTTCCAACTCTGGTAAAGAGTGCCAATTTTTTCCAACGAGAGCAAGTGGGAAAGAGCATCTCCAGAAGGAGGTGCGATCTCGGAATATCGACCTTGCTGAAGATGGAAATGGACAGTTCATGGCTGGCTGCTCTATGCAGCTGAACCCCTAGCATGCGAACTATCTTCGAAAGCCGGTTCACGTCGAAATCTGCGGCGACGAGACGAACATTCGACCACATTCTGGGCAAGGATAGCGCGGCGGAGCGCCAGTGAGCTGAAATCGCGACAGGGCCCACATTGTCGGCGTCGAGTTCAACGAGCTGACCTGGGCATGGTTCTCCAAATTCTCGTTGACGTACGCAAGGAAGATTTCGCATAAAATTTGCTTCGGCACCCGACGGATGGATGTACGACCGACCTGTACTCTTCTACTTCTCTCTCTGTCCTCTCGCTGGCAGACAAGCACCTCGAGCTCTCGTCACATCGCCTCGATGCGGCAGTTGAGATCCTTCAGCGAGTCGACGCTTTCTGCCAGCATCTCTCTGAACTGTGATTCCTGGAGATGAGATAGAGAATCGTTTTTGCCAATGAAAGGCTTCAAATGAAGTGGGGAGGTGTATGACGATTCGGAAGATGAATTAGGCTCCCATGTATTAGAGAAACCGCAGACTTTGCAGATTTTGTTCATTCTCTAGGGTTCTGCTGGTCAGGCAGAGTTTTTCTCCACCTGGATTCATACTTAATATCGCTGAACAGATTTCCGAGGGGATTACAAAGCCGCTGGTCTGAATTTGGTAAGACAACCGTAACCGAAGCTGAAGATAAGGTCTGACCTGAACAAACTTCAGAACAAGTCAGTAGCTTTTCGGCGCAAAAAGGTTTGAGACAAGCAGGTGTGTCACGTACGATCACGGCTTATGTGACCAAAAATAAATAAAATACTGTAGGATTCGTAAATGTCACGGAAAGTTATCCAATGCTGCCCCCAACCGGGTCCGAAAATTAGTGTCAAGCTCGAGCTCGAACAATTGATACGCGTCGTGCGTGTTCGAGCTCAAAACCCGAAAATTTGAAAATCTTGGCTTTTTATGTAAAATTTTTCAAATCTTGCATGAGCTTGCATGTCATTCGTGGGATCGATAGAATTTAAAAAAGATCCGGCCGCCGAACCCGATATTACCTGCCATTATTCTGTTGCCAGACCTGGCCTGTTCGCTACCAACTTCCTCACCTTGTTCCTTTTATTATCGCTCGTTGTACCACTCGAGTCTCCCATTTTTCTAAAGAACTGGTGGACAATCTCTCGCTGGCGGCCGTCTCAAGGTGAAACAGGGTGCGACAATCAATCAGCATCGATCACTGTAACCGTATCAAGTAATCAATGTTATAAAAAGCCGAGCAAAAACCTTGGATACCTCAGAAGCGCAGGTCGCTCTCATCATTTTTCAGGACGTGGACCATACCGAATTTACTTCCTTCCTTCCTTCCTTCCTTCATTTTCCTCCTCAATTTTTTTTTTGCCCTTCATCTGCTTCATAATGCTTTTCTCCAATATCGCCGCTACGACGCTTCTCGTCGCCACCTTTTCAGTGTCTGCCACGCCTGTGTACGTCCTTGTCGACTTGTTTCGATCCAGATACCACTGATACTTGTTCCAGGCCGTCAGGCAGCGGGTTCATGGATCCCAAGGATATGATGTTAAATCCCACTCGCCCTGGCGGATCCGTCAATTCGGGTTACGGGTTCATGGATCCCAAGGATATGATGTTAAATCCCACTCGCCCTGGCGGATCCGTCAATTCGGGTTACGGGTTCATGGATCCCAAGGATATGATGTCAAATCCCACTGCCCTTGGCGGATCCCTCAATTCGGGTTATGGCTACACTAAGGAAGAAAGGAAGATACAGGAGAAGAATGGTGCCCAGCGGGATTCTAGAGCTAACGAGACGCCGGAGAAGAGGAAGGAGCGTCTCGAGAAGAAGAAGAATGCCCGCCGGGAGTCTGAAGCTAACGAGACGCCGCAGCAGAAGAGGGACCGTCTCGATAAGAAGAATAGATCCCAGCGGGATTCTAGAGCTAACGAGACGCCGGCGCAGAGGAAGGAGCGTCTCGAGAGGAAGAAGAACGTCTACGAGCAGGGATACAAAGACCAAAACCCTGAGGCTTTGTACCGATAAAACATTGTTTCATCAGAAATAGTGATTATTGGTGAAGGTTGATAAGAGAAGTGAAAATGGGGCACCATGATCTCTGGCACGAAGCGCAGGGAATTCCTAATGAAGATACCAACTTGATGGAAAACAATCAGGAGCTGCAGAAAGTCCATATGGCATAATGACTCCCGTGGCATAATGACTCCATCAAAGAGCTGTAGAGATCCATCAGAAAGCTGTAGAAGTTCTGACAGCGCACAGCCTTGATCGACAGATGATCAGACAATACGTGGCACTGACCCACGTGGCACGCCAGCGCATCAGTACGTGGCACCGACCCATGCGGCACGTCAGCGCATCAGATGAGTCATTATTCAAGCGCCGTTTCAATTGGCAGATAGGAAAGTGCTGTACATGAAGCATGCCCTAAGATGCCTCAAGGGTGAGAGACTCTGGCCTTAATAAACCATGTTGAGTCAAGTTCCCAGTGACTCATGACAGGCCAAGTCAGACCCTGAAACGCCAAATATAACCACCTGACTCAAACCGGCAGATACAAGAGTTGCGCCACCTTAACTTTTGAACCCATTAACCACCCAAATGACACAAATGACGTGTTCCAATTACTGATTCATGTTATGAGACACATTATACACGAGTACTACGTGTTTGACACGTCTCAGACAAGAAAAGTTGTCGCAAACATGATTTGGGTGAGGAAAGATGGGGGGGAAAGACAAGGTCAAGGGACCCAAATGCATCTAGATCCAGTACGATTTGGACAAACTGCTTTTGGTCTGACCATCTATTCCTGAAAACTCAGAAGGGTCAAGATGATATCTGCAAGATACACGATTCAACTCGCCAAGTCTGGACGACTCTTTCTGGCCAGGATCGCGATGCATCCCACAGGCTGTACAAGATCCAGATTCATGTTTCATTGAGAATGAACCATGAATCCAAAGCAGGACATGTACATCCTAAGTAGGACATGCACATCCAGAAAGAGATAATGAAGAGATAATAAATCGCAGAACCCAGATCTATTAGTATTTTAGCCCCAAGTAGACAGGTACCTAGAAACTGTATAAAAGGGAGCCCAGTTCTCCATCAAATATCATCTTCTTTATCCCCCAGAAAGGATTTAAGGAACTTCACCCCTCTCTTTGAACAATACAGCAGTAGGGATCATACGGATCGCCTATTCTCTTGTTCTATTGAGACAAGGATCTTCTTTTGCTCCCCGAGTGGACTGAAAGAATTTCACCCTTCTCCCTGGACAATACAGCAGTAGGGATCAACGGATCGCCTATTCACTTGTGCCACTGAGACTAGTGCCAGACTTACGGTAAGTCTTGCAACCCCGAGTTCAGTATCAGTATTAACGACCAAGTAGCGAGTTCAGTATACGGCCCAGCATAGGATACTATAGGCAAACACCTGTGGTATACTACCTCAGCATCTTCAGTATTGTCAACCAGAAGCCTCGAGATCACCTTCGAATCATTAAATCCTTGTTCTGTCTTTAAGACTCTGAGTAATATCAGGCATCGTTCACTGGGTCCTGGTCGCCCTATAGTGAATAAAACGAAGGCGGACCAAGTGTTTGTTTGAATCATTGGAACCTCTAAAGCTCTGAGAGACAAACCAGCTCGACGTATCCCAACAGCAGGAAGGACGGCTTCATTCAATAAACAACCCCGACTCCAACAGAACTACAAGCTCAGGCTCTTGGTAATCTTTCTTATACTTTCTGCTGTCGCTATCAGTGTCCATTATACGCTGAAAGCTAAAGTGGAAGAGTTCGACAACCCTTACTCACGTCTCATAATCCCGACCATCCCTCCAACACACAACTGGTGAGCCTATATAACTTCTTGAAACAAATCCAATATTAATCTGTAAACGGTTTTTATCACCAAGCTCAACGAACAAACTACAGACCCCGCCCACCAGTGATCTGTAGGGAAAGTGCTGTATTCTTGTAAACAACAAGGTACGCTACAGCTTACGACGCGACACGCGCGGAAGCAATGCGCAAGTCTAGAGCTAATGCGACGCCGGACAAGAAGGAGGAGAGTCGCAAGAAGCAGAGGGACCGCGACGCGCGAAGGAGGGAGAAGCAAAAGGAGGAGACGCTGGACGAGATGCAGGAGCGTCTCCAGAAGCAGAGGGTCTACAACGCGCGATCCAGAGAAAAGAAGAAGCAGGAGAAGAGCAAGAAATAGAGGGTTTTACATCGCTGGTCGATTCTGACTTGAAAATGAGAGTGTCAATTAATCTTTCTCGTGTCTCGATAGCGTGAAAAATCATCAAGGACCATGAACCCACATCGTCTACCGCCTTCTCAAAAGCTAAAACGTCATCAATGACAGAGCGCGATAGATGATGGACGAATTGGGGATAAAACTATTTGGGAACCCTGTCACATGGAGTGGCTGAATTCTATTCGGGAACCCAAATGATCCTCCGGCGCTGACTTATGAATTCGGCGGCGGATCTTATCTGTATCTTATCTACTAATTATGGCGTCGCATTCGAGCTCGTCTGGCTGAAGTTGGGAGACCAAAAGAAGATGTTTACAAGCTGCACCATGAGTATTCTCCTAGCTTAATCCTCAAAAAATGAGCCAAACAAGTAGTCCCAGTCACAGCACTCCGCTGGCATCAGCGCCAAGTTCAGGATTGCATCGTCTATGCTCCCAGATTTCTCACCCGGTCATTCTCCCCCATCTCCCCACAAAAGTGGCAGGACAACATGAATCCGAAAAATCCGGAACCGGGTTGTTCCCCGGTCTCTTCAGCCTTGCTTGGCCCCATCTTGTGCCGGTCTTGTGGTGAACATCGCGAACATTGAAAATTGGTAATTTGAGAGTGCTCTGGTCGATATTTGTCAGTCCTCGCCGCTTGGCGTCGATAAGATATCGGGTAAGCTACGCGGCCGGCAATCTTCGGGAACTACCGGAGGGTTCCTGGGGTAGAGATTGATGACTACTGTCCGGAAATCCCTGCGAACAAATAGTTTTATCCAGAATTGGGGTCGACATCAAGATTAAATGCTCACCCAACAACTACTAGGTCAAGAGCCTACGAAGGACTTGTTGCACATGGTCATTCGTGGGATCGATAAAATTTAAAAAAGATCCGGCCGCCGAACCCGATATTACCTTCTTTCAATGGCCAGACCCACTTGTTTGCTGCTACTATGTAATCTCAACTTGCTCCTGTTATTATTCATTGGATCACTCGAGTCTTCCATTTTCTAAAGATTTAGTGGGTAATCTCCTGTAATCTCGTTGGCAGCCGTCTCGCGGCGAAACAGGGTGCGACAATCAAGCAGCATCGATCACTGCAACCATCATAAGTATTAATTATTAATTAGGGAATCAATAATATTATAAAAAGCCGAGCGAAAACCTCGAATACCAGAAGCGCAGGTCGCTCTCATCATTTTCCTTCATTTTCCTCCTCAAATTTTTTTACCTTTCATCTGCTTCATAATGCTTTTCTCCAATATCGCCGCTACGACGCTTCTCGTCGCCGCCTTTTCAGTGTCTGCCACGCCTGTGTGAGTCCTTGTCGACTTGTTCCGATCCAGATACCCACTGACATTTGTTCCAGGTCGTCAGGTGAAGCCTCAGGTAGCGGCTTCATGAATCCCAAGGATATGATGTTAGATCCCACTGGCCCTGGCGGATCCGTCGATTTGGGTTGGGGTTACAAAGAACCGGAGAGACAGGATAAAGTGGAGAAAGCGCCGAAGCGAGACAATAATAAACGTGCCACCCGCCGTAAGTACCGTGCCACCCGTAAGTACCATGCCCGCAAGAAAGCCCAAGACCCCGATGCTTACAAGGCGAAAGCTGCTTACAAGGCGCTAGACGCGGAATTAGCGCGTAAGTCTAGAGCTGAGGAGACGACGGACGAGAGGGAGGAGCGTCTCGAGAAGAAGAGGGTCTACGACCAGCGAAAGAGAGTCGAGACAAAGGCGAGAGAGACGTCGCAGGAGAGGGAGGTACGTCTCAAGAACCAGAGGGACCGCAAGCAGCGACAAAAAGACAATCAAGGACCTGCTTCATGAACCCCACACCATGTTCATCGTTTTCCGCCTTCTCGAAAGCTAAAATGTCATCAATGAGTAGACAAAATATCGGAGGATCACATCAAGCGAATGACGAATTGGGGTCGACATCAAGATTAAATCCCAGTGAAAAGTCGGGCGACTATGGTCGACTACAGCAGACGGTAGGAGGGCGGGAGTCGTGTTGGGTGGGTTCAGGTTCGGGTCAGCTGGCACGCGCTTCTTGTTTCGTCTCATTATGTCATGTATCGGACTTGTGAAAGAAAATATTTTTGATCAAATTCCCACCATCCCTTGTCTCATCGCGGCCTTCCTAAATCTGGCCTTCATATTCTCTCGTCTTTTGTCCAGCTCTCCCAATTAGAGCTTCATAATGGTCAATTAATTCCTTATCTCAAAAGAAATTGGCCCTTACCACTGTTTTGCTCAACCAAAAGGCCTGTCTCCTTTTTTCACCATTTCCGCCCTAGGCCCCTAGCGCCTCCAATAATCGCCTGATTCCCTCGATCTCTGAATCTATGGACATCGATTACATCATATTATACCCAATGCTCACCGCAGCCTCTGTGGAATGAAGGTAGCTTGTCGTTTTCTTATCTGATGCCTTATCGGAGACACTGATTTGGCTCTCTGTAGGGGACGTGTGGCTCCTCGGGCTGTTTAGACGCAACTTGAGGATATACAGACCATTTCTATCGAATTTCAAAGGTGCGCGATTATTACGTTGTTTTTATAGCGCTCTCTGGCTCTATTCATGCCTTCCTTTCACTGATTCCATCCTGGGCATTCTGCCGCTTTTGGATACCGATTCCTCGAATTCCCGCATTGCCACCAGAATGACCTGATGAGACCCACTTGGACGGGATCAAAGGTTCAGTGAAACGAAATGACTTTGGATCCTTGTTCTCAATCAGTCATCTGATATTGCGTTTAGCACAATTCAGAATCCTGGGACCATGGGCAAGAAAAGGTATCTTTCCTTCTCTCTTTGTCATTGTGGTATATTCCCGGTTGGTCGGCCATGGGAGTGATTCCTCATTGGCACGACATGATTCAAAGGTCCGTCGTGAATTCCTTCTTCCTTTCGACAAATCTGACATTGTTTTTCAGCCAGATTTCCCTCCAGCAGAGATGACAATTGGTCAGTTTGCTTCTCATTTGATCTGTTCATTGTGCTAACCTTGCTCTCAGGATCTATCATCACAGTCGAGTCGACTTGGGCACCACATTGGACTTGGGCAACGGCAAATATCGGCGCAGAGACTTTGTGAGTTTCTTTGATTTTAGTAGTTGATAGTCGGCGACAACATTGTATTCAATAAGCAGAATCTATAATTTATACGATTTCATATTCCTGCCCACGCCAACCCACTGACCACAGTCGCTAATAGTCGACTGTAGTCGGCCACACCCAGAATCTCCGGACAAACTCCAACTGTCGCCGACCGTGGTCGATTGGATTGTGCGGAGTCGCGGATAGTCGGGCATAGTCGCCCGAGTTTTCACTGGGATTGAATGCTCGCGCAACAACTAGGTCAAGAGCCTAAGAAGAAGGACCTGTTGCACATGGGATCGATAAAATTTAAAAAGATCCGGCCACCGAACCCGATATTACCTGCCTTTCAATGGCCAGACCCACTTGTTTGCTGCTACTATGTAATCTCAACTTGCTCCTGTTATTATTCGTTGGATCACTCGAGTCTCCCATTTTTTTAAAGAACTGGTGGACAATCTCTCTCTGGCGACCGTCTCAAGGTGAAACAGGGCGCAACAATCAATCAGCATCGATCACTGCATCAAGTAATCAATGTTATAAAAAGCCGAGCAAAAACCTCGGATAACAGGGAGACGCCGCAGGAGAAGGAGGACCATCTCCGGAAGCCGAGGGTCAGCCAGCGGCTACGCAGAGAAAAGGCGAAGGAGAAGAAGGGCAAGAAATAGAGGGTTTTACATCGATGGTCGAATCTGACTTGAAAAATGAGAGTGTCAATTTAATCTTTCTCGTGTTTCGATAGCGTGAAAAATTGTCAAGGACCTGCTTCGCCATGTTCATCGTTTTCCACCTTCTCTCGAAAGCTAAAATGTCATCAACGAGTAGACAAAATATCGGAGGATAACATCAAGCCAAATGACAGAGCGTGATAGGCGATGGACGGTTTGGGGTCACGAGCCTACGAAGGATTTGCGGTCTCGAGATGTGTATTCCTTCAATATTCTTTTCATCCTGTTGTTGCGGTTAGATGATGGCTGTATTTCGGAGGTATTTGCCACTAACAGACTTTGTAAAACCATCACCAATTTCATCACTGGTGCCTTCTTGGTACTGGTTTGCGGTTGGTATTCGTTTGAGATCAGGTCAAGGTCCTCTGGAATTCAAACTCGAAGGGAGAATCGTTTTGCCAACGACGGCAAGCTGCAAATGTGGCGTCAAAGATTTGAAGGCGCTGCATGATCCAGTGCACAGGATTGCCTGTCGAGCGGAGACGAGACAATGCAAGGTTCGTCGACCTGAACGCTGGAAGGAGATGTAAGGAATGGAAAGGGAAGTGTTGGATAAAATCAGGGTCGAGGTCGCGAAGATTCGGCATTCGACAGCAGTCAACTAGAGGCGAAAGACTGAGAAAGCCATGCTTTATGAAGGACAGTGAACTCACCTTATCTTGTTGGACTTTTACGATCTCTTCTGCCTCGTCCCACATGTCCAATGCTTCTCCACATGCATTGTCTAATATAGTGCAAAATGGTCAACAGAACCAGTTGCAGCAACGCAAAGTCTGTGTCAGAAGACGGCTTGGCAATAGCTGAGGAGAAGTTGAAAGCAAGCACAGAAAAAGATGCAGAAAGCTTACCTGGTTCGCTGCAAAATCATCGCAAGGTCTTTCTCGATTCCGATTTCTCTCCGGTTTTCCATCCGCCGTCGCAGAGAATACAAGTCAGATGATGCTTTGAGGCCCCTGAAGCTCGCCTTGAATTAGGTGCCCGGTTCGAAAGCCACCATTCGTCGTCCAAGTTCATCTCTGGTCGTGGCTTTTCAACGCGACGATCTGGATTCTGAAGAAAGGCGGCTTCAGTCGAGCTGGCGCCGTTTTCGTCCATCTGGGGAGGATAGTTCGACTCGGGAAGCTGACAAAAACGGAAGATATGTCAGTCGACTGGTCCTTGGGCCATTGTCGGATTGGAGCAGCGACAGTTCGGCATAGACCTGGAAACTAATCCCTGACGAGGAATCAAAGAAGAGGGTCTGGTAACAAGGCTAGGTTCAGCAGAGATGTAGGCAATGATGTCGAAGGAGAGGATCATGGGATAAAATGGGTAAGACGAGCAGAGGATGAGCCGCTGAACAGGTCAAGATGAGCTTAGCCTGGCAGCCTGAATTAGTGGAGAATAGGCAAGATTACAAGGTTTTGCTCACCAGTCTGTGCCCCACTATTCTGTATACGCTCTCTCCCTTGAATCACACGTCTTTTCCCGCTGGCCATTTTGAACCACTGGTCCACTACTCTGCGAAGAGATAAGCAGATGCGGAATCTGGATATGATTGAATCGATAACTACCTTCGGGCCAATGGATTCTGAAAACGGAGAAGCAAGGGCCAACGAGTCAACGGCGCGCTATGTCACCCCTCGCCTGTGGCAGATCAGCCGGCTTAGCAGAGAACAGCAAATGAGGCAAGCGACTGACTGAGAAATGGCTAATTTCATCGTTGGTATCCAGTGCATGGCTCTAAGAGGGGGGTGGTCGGTGAGAGCAACCGGAGCCTTGCCTCGAGACGCAGGAATTAAGATTTTGTCGCAATATGGATAGCTTGAGCCGATAAAAAGGTTGCTGCGCCTGGTTAACGCGATATCGCATCCTGAGGCAGATTTTGCATACCTCGGCAGCGAGCACCCTTCCATTTTAGCCTTGGCATCAGCCTCGTCTCTATCGTAGCGCCTTGGCTCGAATCTGACTATATTGAGGCTGATCTGTGTAACTGAGCTCCCAGCATGCGAATTGTCTTTGGAAGCCGGTCCACCACGAAATATTTGGTGGCGAGACGAATTATCTTCTGGCAAAGGATAGCGCGACGGACCGCCAGTGAGCCGAGATTCGTGGTAGTTTGCAATTGTCGTTCATTTTCTGGGGTTCTGTTGGCCAGTCATGGTTTTGTCTTCGTCTGCTTCATACCTATTATCGATGAATGAATTGAAGATTACAAAGTTTGTGGTCCGATGAATTTCGTAAGACAGGCATTGAGGCTGACGACAAGGTCTGTCCTGAACAACTTTTTTGTGTTATTGTGGGCAGCCAAGGCCAGATGAAGAAGATATCGGTGCCTAGTGGCGGTAACCGCAGTAGCTTTTCGCAATGAAGAAGCGCAAGAAAGAAAGAAGAAGAGGCGTGTCACGCAAGTCACATAGCTGCGACGCGTGACCTGAGCCGCCTCGTGATCTCACGCGCTTGTCCATGTTTGGTCGATCGCATGACACAGTCGTCGCTGTCTTTTCCTCGCCTTGTTTTCTTAGGCTCATTGATCTTTACAAATAATGTTGTTTTCTTCAGGATTCAATCTGGAGGATATCTTCTTGAATTAATCCAACCGTAGTAGTAGGTAGTACATCACCAAAAGTGACTAGGCAAGTTCATGGGTGAACCGGTCCCAAACTGCAGGAAATACTTGGTTACTGCAAGATAGCCCTGAACGGGTAATGAAATCCTGGTCTGGTCCAAAATTGGACGAACTGGCGCCATTCTTCAGGGTGACACCAGAACTGGTCACAGTTTGCAGGTTGTGCCAGAACTGGTTCATTCTGCAGGTTGCGCCAGAACTGGTACATCCTGCAGTTTGCACCAGAACTGGCTCATCCTGCAGAAATTGACAACATCCTGCAGTTTTGAACCAGTTCTGGCTCATCCTGCAGTGGGTTCCCGAGATCTGTAATGCCCAGAAACCATTCTAGAATGACAGTAGCAGCGCAAATAGTGAAGAAAACCATTTATTATATATTGTTCTAATCTAGCGACAAAATACAGACTGCAATTTGAGATAGCGAGGAAACAATGATGACGGAAGAGAGAGAGCAATGACAGGGAGAATGAATGGGAGAATATGAGGATAAGGGTGTTGAGAATGGGGAATAGAATTTTGTCTGGTATGGATAATGCAATGCGCTGGGTGCTGAGACTGTTAGATGAGACTGTTAGATGAGGTCCAGTAACACAGGAGAGGCAACGTACGATAGACCTGTATCGCAATATGAATGTCACAGCAAGCGGTGGCAGCAGAATTGGTCCGTCAGAGTAAACTGCCCTGAACTAAAAGATATCAGGATCTGAAAGCGTCATCGATATCAGGGCTTACCATCAACTCGGACGCAGAAGCTACAGCAAACATGGGACCAGGATTGAAAATAGGAAGAGAAATAACCTACAATGCAGGAGTTACGAGACAGGACCTGTTAAACAAACATTGAATATTTCAGGATGCGGCTGAGAAGTTATTCAGGCACCTTCCGTCTGCGGACTCCCGGAAATTGACATTGCTGTGGTGGTAATTTGGAACAGAAGGATATAAAGCGAAGGAATGAGCAGAAAAGCATCAGAAAGCGAAAAGAGGCTCACTGAAGGGCAAAGGGAATGCTCTCTCAAGGATGGGCCATGGCAATGAACAAGTCCAGGGGATTGCTGTTGTTCTGGATAAATGGAGGGATATATATCGAGTAAGGAAAGCTATGGGAGACAGCTGGTATGATATTGAATGCTGTGCGGCCGTGAATGTTGATTTTGCAGGCAGAGGGAAGGAAATCGCCATAAAGGGCGCAGCTTAGGCGCAACGGCTCCTTTTGGCAAGGAAAGTCAGATTATATTGACGAATGAATATAAGAAGGCTCACCTGGCATACCAAGAGATTTCAACAAGATTGCGGCCGTTGAGGCCATTGTTGCTGGCGGTGAGAGGCGACGCGTCATCACTGTGACATGCGTCACACATGTGACGTTTCAACGAGAATTCACGAAGTCTGCTATATTCTGGTTTCATCCAATCAGCTGTTGCGAGCATTGTTCATTAATACAAGGCAAGTTGAATAGATATTTGGAGCTCAAACGGCATGGAAATATGTATTTTAACTGAGAAACTGGTACTACTGATGCCACATTGGCCTGAATCATATCTCACCTGGCTGGACCTTTGACCTTCATGTTTGATGAGTATTTTCACCATCCAGGGACATAAGAAAGCTCACATATTGACCCAGATTTCTCTCTGAACATTCAGAGAAACACCTGCATGAGCAGTGTCATATTTGATGATCTTGTTGAAAACCTCAGACTCAGACCGTATTTGGCTCTTTTACTGAAATGGGTCACCAAAACTAGAGAATAAACTTAAATACAGCTACCAGAACATGGAAAGTCCTCCAAATCATGCCCAGACCTGGATGAAGTCCTGCAGTTGATGAGCCAGAACTGGTATCTGAGTCCAGGAGCGAGCCAGAACTGGTCTCTGATTCCAGGAATGAGCCAGATTTGATATCTGACTGCAGTTTGTGAGCTAGAACTGGGCTCACATTGCAGGGTTTGACCTAGATCTGGTCCATTCCTGCAGCCAGAGACCAGTTCTGGTCCACCAGTGCATGAACTTACCCGGTCACTTTTGGTGATGTAGTAGTATGAATATGAAGAGAAAATTATGAATCAATTGATTGAGAGAATTAAATCGAATGACTTTGTGCCAGCACCGATGAAAAAAGGGTACTAGACCGTCCCAAGGCCCGGAGGTACCAGGGTCCGGAAAGATACTAGACCCTCCAAGGGTACCGGAAAGGTACTAGACCTTTCAAGGGCAGAAAGTGACGGTGTAGTCGGCAAGAAGGCTGTCTTCACAGGTCCAGAGAGCGGTGTGAGATGATTCATCGTAGGCATACGCATAGGCATCAACGCATGACGATTCTGTTCAGGCTGATTCAGACGAATTTGATAGAAAAGGTCTGGAGGACGTACTGAAGTAGTCGTAGAACGCGACACCTGAGGTAGGGCAAGTCGCTGGGGTGTTATGGCTTCCGCTGCAGCAGTTACTTGAAACAGGGTTAGTATAACCTGGAAAGATCTTGGAATTAGACGAACTGACCCGCTGTCGGCTTGGTTTCCGTCCAAGTTGGCAAAGCAGGCGCTCTTGCAGCCGACGATTCCGTCGGGTCCAGTGGTTTGAAGCTCAGCAGGGCCTGAATACCGTTAGAATCCTTGTTGAATCGCCAATCGTAAACACATACAGTTGGGGTTAAGATCGACGGGGCAAGAAGCGACGTGGCAAGCGACATTGTTGGTAATAGACATGGGGATATTGAAACCGTCGACGAGGGAAACTGAATATCGTCACTAATAAAAGCTCGATCCTTAACAATAATTGAAGACGCACCATCATAATAGTCAAGGTTGGCATCTGCGCTCAGAGTCCATTCCGCAACAGTGGCAGGAGGTACACCCTGGAAACCATCAGACCGGAAGCTGAACTCGAGACAAGGAAACATACGGTTCCAGTGTGAGGGTCACACTCAAGACCTCCGTTGCAGCTGCCGGTCTCACAAGCGATAGCGCCATTGCCACCAGAGAAATCACAGTTGCGACGACCCCAGATGCGACCAGCCTGTCAATTCAGCATCAGTATTCGAAAAATCGATGAGGCAGAACGACACTGACCTTCCATTCATCGGGGACGTTGAAGCTAACTTGAGTGCCAGAAGGCGCTTCCCATCTATTTGGCCATTGAGTCTCGGTGACAGAAAAAAAGAGCCTTGCTTACCCGGTTGGGAAATCGGGAGTAAGAGTGGCAACGTTGAGGTCGGTGAACATCTTGGAACAATTTCAGTATGAAAGCTCCATAGAAGCGAAAAGAAATACCCCAGGCCTAGTCGATAGGTCAGAATACGTCCATAACACAAAGAAAGAGGGATTTACCAGACAGTGTAAGGACAGCTGTTCTTGACGGTGAAGGTACGAGCAGACGCAGCCGCAGAAACGGCAGCGACAGTGAAAAGAGCGGCGGTCTTCATATTTGACAGAAAAGAATGTGGTAGGGAAATAAGAATAAAGGCGAAAGAGGTTATAGAGCAGGTAAATTTATGGCCGCATACTTATAGCGGAGAGCAATGATGGGTACCCACATAGCAACCCTCGAGATAATTTACTCTTGATCGAGCAGCACATGTACCATTTTGCAGTCCGCATGTTCCCGATGATGCCAATTTCTTCCAAGATTATTATTGAACGGTTGATCTCAGTGTCTCACAGAAGGAGGACACCAGGATTTTCCGCTGCTTGAGGTTTTCAGAGGATTTCGAGGTTTGTTACAGAGGGCAAGAGCAACCGCAGTCGAAGATTCCGATAATGCGATACTACCGCAGTCGGTCGGTTTTCAAATCATGAGGCGTAAAAATAGTCGACTCGGCGCACCACCAAGATATCCGAGGTGTTGTCTGGTGTTGTAATAACTTTCGTGTGGTCCGACAATCACATGTGGCCAAGGTGGCGTCGCGTCGCAACAAGCGAGACCTTGCGGCAGTATTTGAAAACTCCTACCTACGTCAGTCTTTTTGCCAGGTTGAATAGCTTGACCAAGTGGAAATGAAAGGAGACAACCTATCATGGCTGCAACTCACTTGCATTCGCGTGGACAGCAGATCAACCGATCCATCGGCGGGCGATCAAAAGAGAAACTTTTTTCTCATGACAGCTTATGGTAGCCTATGATAGTTCAGTCCCGTTCAACCTCAAGATTACCTCGAGAATGTCGACATGACGACTATGAACAAGTCATTTTTCTGTGATTATTTGTGAGATCGATATAGCGGAACAAGGTTGAGACGGAACTTAAATTTTACCTCTGTAATTCTGTGGAGTCGAGCAATTTTCCGAACCCCTGAAACGCGCCTGTAGCAAAGAAAATTCATGTCTATTCATGTGTTTATATCCCAATGAGTGGGGCAAACTGGTGCATTGGAACAAGTCACCAACGAATACTCTGCTAAAGATCCAGGGATACTTGACCTCGAGCGAAAACCACCTGTCGACCCTGAAGTTTAACGTTTCCACTTTGTTCATCCCAATGAATATTGATATTTCCACCTCGTGGACTAACGGCCTTGACCTTAATGTCGGAGCCTGACGATAGACCCCTCTTTGTGTGCCAATATGGCCCAGAGAGACAGTTGGCAGAACCACATACAGAGTCTTCGCCATTCCCAGACATTATTGTTCGTGGGGCAAAAGTCCGAACGACAAAGTCTTCGTCACCGCTAGGAGAATCTGAGATGAAGATATTCATAAAGTACCCAGATTCTTTCTACCGGAGATCAGCATACCAAGTCAAACATCAATGAAAGTGGCGTACTAAGGCATCTGTCACGGTACATTCTCCCAGATTTTCGCTCGCATCCAGATCAAACAGGATATGGCGGTCGAATCCTGGTGCTGTGACGATGTTGTTCACCTTGACAGGCCGTCCGAAAGCGGATTCCACGACTTTGAATAATCGATCCCGCTCTTCACCGATGATTTCATTGAGAGTGGAAGCTGCCAGCATCTCGATCTCGATAAGCCCATCGTCGAGCTTTCGCGCTGTAATCGTCGCATTTGATGAAGTCGTGAATTCGATCGCCTCGACCTCGCTGGCCAGGCCGTCGAAGATGACTCGTGCAGCGCCCAAAGTAGCATGACCGCACAAGGGGACTTCTTTCATCGCTGGTGAAAACCAGCGGATTTTGTATTTGACGAGCTTGGGGTCGTCTGAAGGACTGGGAGAGACGAAGGCGGTCATGGGCTCGTTGAAACTTCCTGCCAATTTCGCCATGATCGGATCTGGGAGGTGCTGGAAGACAACAGCAGCAGGATTTCCGCCGAATAGGTCTGAGGAAAAGACATTGACGATAGCATATGAGATTAGGGAAGACATAGTTGAGGTCGAGTCAGAGCTTGGCCATCTTTAACGCCTCTCCTCTGACTCATCGACGGAGACCTGATCCGATTTTTCTGACAATAAGAGGTCGGCCAAAAGGACCGATAACTCTGGACTTGGTAGTCACTAGTCTCCCTTGCAGTCGTCTGGTATTCGTTCGCCAGCTCACGTATCAGACGACTCGACCTTTTGAAGACGACTGCCGAAATGTGTTGGTTGACCTGCTACAGTAGCTCGTGTCTGGAGGTCAAAAGACTAAATCGAGGATTCCGCTAGCCTCGGTTCGGCATATGGTACGAGTTCTACGAGGTGACTGCCTGGCTAGGGCCGGGACCGGGGCCGTTGAACCGCAGCGCATCTGAAGCGCAGCCGAAGAAAACTGAAGCAAACTCAGGACTAAAGTCGTATCAGCAATGGTTCGTCAAGACGAGAGACGCGATCGACGAACGGTCGCAGAGGACCCGGGACACTCCCCTTGGGGTAGGGCCAATTTTGCGGGTTTAAGAGCCCAAAATTCACGATTTTTCCGGCCGTAAGGTGTGGGTCTGAGAGCTCGACTCGAAAAACTTTCGGGCTGAAATCTGCGGGTCGGAGGACGATCTGTGACATTTTCCGGCCAGGCCTGCGGGTCCGAGACCAAATCGCTGAGTTTGAGAGGATTTTGCCGGCCGTACCCTTGGTGGAGTGTCCCGGGTCCTGGTCGCAGCGTTTGGAATGGAAATGAAGAGGTTGGTCACGCGTCATTTACCCCTTGATTCCCCACTACCTTGGGCCAATTTCTACTTAGAGCCACATGAAAGCCTCGCAATAAATATCTGGAAAGAATATTTGGACGCAAGGTGCGTTTTTATGCTTCCTGCATGACCGACCCTGACGACGGTTTAGTACAGGATTGCAGCTTGGTCGGTCGAAGTCATGCCTGGTGCTTCCACCAACAGAGCGGTCCCGTAGACCTCGGTGAACAAGCATTGTAATTATCGCTCAGCCCAGTCCTGGCCTTGTAAATGCAAGCCTTCCCTTCAGGTGCGTCCTATAATCACCCTGTGTCCATTTTGCTCAAGCTGAGACGAAGATGACTGCAAAATTGCCATGCTGAAAGCTGAGCGGGGCTCTCCAACGAGGAGAAGCTGAGCTTCTTGGCCGAGCTTGAAGGGAGGAGCCAAACCGATTCGCTGAGGCTTTCGCTCCTAAACCATGGCACGGTCAGGTCATCCATCGACGTCTGGGAAGACAGTGAACCCTCTGCGATTGATGTTATTCGAGCACGCCCCTCTTCCTCTTGTTTTCGCCAGGCTGTTGTGATTTTGGCTGTCTAGGTCAGTCCATCCCCGCTTGCTCTTCTCGAGCTCAATAAGCCTTCAGCTGCAGCCTTTTGTTCGTCTTGACACCTCGTATATGCAAGCCCTTTGATGCGATGGGCTTGGATACATTCCTTCAGTTGTGGTCCTCTTCCTCCACGAAGAGTCATTCACGCGAGAGAATAACCCCTTCGCTCATATCTGGCTTTTTCGTCGCACCAATGGGGTCGGAACCAGGATGGTTCGGGTTCTCCAGACGTCATCAGGCAAGGTCGGCCATCTTAAAAGAAATCTCTTCTCGTGGTTTCTTTACAGTAGCCTCCGAGGTTTCGAAAATCGTCATCGCTTTCTCATTTCGCTCCGTCAAGATTCTCATTGATATACAGTAACATCACCACAAACAAAATCTCCCTCTCCGTCGACTTTTGCCAAGGCATGTCATCGAGCCCCCTTTCCATTAAATCCTCTACTGTAATGAGCCTTTGTAGACCAAATTATCTCGACCTTCGGTGAATCGCTGATATCAAAGAATTTGGACGAAAGCTCTTTGTTTTGTTTCTCCCATTTGTATTCACCTGTTCTTTTACGACGTCTCTTTGTAGCCTTGTGCATGATAGTTGAAAAATTATTCGAGCTATATGGTTCAGAATCTGTAAGAAGGTTTTCGGTGCATGTTTCAATTTGCCACGTGCGAATTTTACGAAATAAGATGTAAACTTTACAGTAAACTCTTCCTTGTATTTATACGACCACCAGTCGACCACCTCCTTGCAAGCCGCCCTTGTCTTCTTCTGCCGAAATTATGCTCTGAGCTGCAAATCCATTCAACACCAACCGGTAAACGGCGAATTCGCTCGGAGGCTCACTGGTCATGCATGAAAAAGCCGTCGGCTAAGCCCTTGACCTCCAGCCTCAACGAGACGATATCGACAGCTGGAATGACTTGGGAAAGAGGTAGAGAATAGCAGGGATTGCTCCAATGGATCTCTTCGAGGCGACACGATTCCGCATCCAGATTTCATATGGTCCGACTGGGATCTACCGTGACGAAAAGGGCGGACAGCAGGATTTCGACGATATACAGGTTCTGGTAAGCACCAGGCTGGCTCAGGCCTCCAAGAAATCCTTTGACCGTGATTCCAGCTCCATCCTACGAGGACCGGTTTGACGACGAGGTCCATTTCTGTCAGTGGTTCAGTCAAGGTCAACGAAGAGGAGAATAAAGGAGATCTACCTTGTGGTTGCTCTTGGATTCAGGTAAAGCTTCTGTGGCAGCTGATCGTGTACAGACTGACCTTGCGCTCTAGCCCGACTGAGGCACATTGTCTGAAAAAAAAAAATCTGCCCTTTAGCCTTGCTTTGGCTGCCGGATTCCATTATGCTGTCGCGCATGAGCCGAGCAAGATTCATGTCGTCTGTACTCTTGGAAAGCTTCAGTCGTATGGCTTCTGGATAGTAATGGTTAATCGCTGCCTTGCCATGTTTGCTTCAGGTAAAATTCTACCCATGGACGCTGGATTGCGTTCTGACCTCGCGCTTTAGCTCGGTGGCCATTTTCCAATCTCGAAAGGAATTTGATGCCAACGCGAATTGTGGCCAAAGCCAAACCAGGTCGCACTTGATCGTAGGAAGGCGAGTTGGCGGGTGGGCAATTGCAAAATGAAGTCGAACGGACAGTCAATAGTCAACCGTGGCTCGATCTTCGAGGTTGAAGTCGAGTTAGATGGTGATAATGAAGGAGAGCAAGGAGAATCGAAGAGTTTGTCGAGACATCGCAGGTGCGCCAACATTTTCGCCGTCAGGGTTCGGTCTGACCCATTTTGTTAGAAGCCACAAAGCGCAAAAGCTGTCTGGGCCAAACCTTGTTTGCTTTTGTTGCGCTTAACGCGCTTACGATCCACCGTTGACCATGAAATCCAAAATTCATTTATGTTGATCACGTTACCGGTGCAAGGACCATCTCGCGCTTCAACGACCATTTGTAACACTGTTGAAAATGGCTGCATATCCCTTTTATTATTCCACAGAAAATGGGCAAGAGCTCAATTTGGATTGTTTGTTGTGAGTCCTCCATCCCTCTTCGTCTTTCGACCTGGCTGATCCACTGTAGAAACCAGCTTGAGCCTTTCGATTATGGGGTGCTTCAACAGCAGAGCGGGTCGGTATTTTCCTCTTGTCTTGTTTCTCGACGTGGCTGACGGTTCATTTGTAGATCCCAGCTCCAGCTCGAAGACCAGCTCGAGAATTACTCTTCACCGACACAAACCGAGGAAGACTTTCTTCGAAGGTTTGATTCCAATTTCCAAACGTCAGTCCTTTACGGTCCTCTTATTTTATAGCGTCGTTGACAATGTTACAGTGACTCGAACCCAGAATTGTTCGAAGGTTCGTTGACGTCTGAGCCACTGGACATTACCGAGAATGAGCCATTTGTCGAACAGTCAGTCTTTCTTCTGTTTCTTGCGCGACGTCGCTGACCCTTTTCTAGAGCATCGACTGAACAATATCATGCATATCTCGATACCCAGTCAGTGGTCGTCTTTTTCCCGCATTTTCTCGACTAATTCATGTTTCAGTTCGACAAATCCACTTGACCATTATCAGCTCGAAACAGAGCATCAGGAATTTCAGCTGATGTACGTCCATCTATTGGTGTCACCTTTCTTGTGCTCATGCTTTTGCCAGTGCTGAAGACGTCGCTTCCTCGAGTATCGGCCAAGGATATCCTCGTTTTCAGAATGCTGGACTTGAAGGACAGGGACAAGGGCCACATATGGCGTCATTGCCCTCCTCGAGTGCTATTTCCACTGATGAGGAGCTTTTACGACAAGAGTCGTTTCACTTGGCCATGTCAGTTCAACCCACCCACTTCTTAATTTCTTCTTCTGATGTTTTTGTCAGCTCTGTTTCAAACAACTTTCAGGCGCAACAATCGGTCGACTCATCCATGTCAGTTTATACCGACTTTTTCCACTGTTTTCGGCTGACGCCTTTGTTAGGATTTTCTCGAACGAGTTCCTTGCCGACAAAGCTCCTTATGATCCCAAGGTCAATCTATCTCGTCGAGCGAAACAAGTGGTATCAGTCGCCTCGTCGCGAAATGTTGCCTTCGATATCTACGACGCTTCTTATGATGCCTTCCGCAATGGTTCTACGCTCAATTATGCTCCCAATATCAGCCTGGTCAGGAACCACATTGTACAAAAAGCAATTACGTTGGTCGACATCTTTTTTCTCATATTCGTAGACTAATTACGTCCCGTAGTGCTCGGTCTCAGCCAAAGACACAGCTTCTTCCAGGCCCAAGGTCAGTCTGGTCGGCTTTTCACGATAATCATTTGACTAAAAGACAATTCAAGCTTTCTTCCTGCTTCTGCTTCTCAGCAGCAATGTGCTCCAGCGATGTTTTTTCAGCCGACGACGCCGCGACCAATCGTTTGGGGTTGCTCCCCGACAGGCCTACCTGTGTAAGTCTCTCATTCCTCTCGTTTGTCTAGCTCTGATAAAGTTTCAGTCCTTTTACAGCGCCTGTCGCTGGTGGTTCGAATTTGTCCCAGTGTCAGTTTGATCCTTTGGCTCCTATTCAGCCATATCAAGGAGGACCTGTCCGGACGACCCCAAGACGGCCCCGCCAAGCTGGATATGGCAATTCTCGTCAATTTAACGGGAATGGCCATAGTTATAAAGTTCAGGACACCGAAGTTCATCATCTTCGTGCTGCAGAGCTTGACGCAAACGGCCAAGCCGAGATCGAATGTCGATGGACACTCGATAGGACGAAAATCTGCTCGGCAAAGATGAAGGCCAAAGAAATGCGCGAGCACGTAAAGGAGCATCTTCCCACAGGATATCAAGGTGGTTGCAAATGGGAGAGCTGCCCGAGCAAAGTCATTGGGCAGAACAACGTCACCAAACATTATCTCAGCCAGCACTTGCTGCTAACCTCGGCGATCTGTCCCGAATGCAATCTCCGTCAGCCTGCCGGTCATGGGGCTAAGCTCAAAAGGCACATCGAATTATGTAAAAGGAACAAACAACACTGAGCTGCTCAGCTTTCGGAACCTCAACCCTTGCTCCCTGACACTTTTGCATAGACTTTTACCTCTATACCCTTAAATTGTACCTTACTACACTGTGCTATACCATCCTAGTCCTGTTCTCAATTTCATTATTTCTGTATTCCTCTTCTAACTTTACTGTTCCACCTGTCGTCGCCGAGAATGAGGTGGCGTGACTGTGACGTCACGCGTCGTGTCACTCTGCTCGATCATTTCCCCGGTTATTTGGATCCCCCTCGGCTGTGAGCTCCTTCATTGGCATACGAGCTGCGGGCGTCTACTGAGAAAAATCAGCTTATTTCCATCTTTGTCCTCTCTGATACTGGGCTCGGCTCTGAGTTTCATTCCCTGCGCTCCCATCGAGTATTCATGCAACGGTGTATCGTGGAACGGCGAGCCTTGGATATCAGAGTAGCCTGACTCAGTGTGTTACAATCCGCGGCGACGGTGATTCCTGATCCCACCAGATTCCAAGTTCTTCGCCTTGAAATAAATAAGTACCGATTACTTAGATTATCTTGTCTTTCTATACTGTGACCGGGGCGATGACAAGACTCGTAGTAAACATTCGGATTTAATCAATATCAAGCATCATGGATCCCGATAAAAACCTTGGTTCCAGAATTCGGCCAAGTGCGTATCAGGGCAACAGCCATGCAGCCAGCGTGATCACTATGTGTCATCTTTAGCTGATGAGAATTTTAAGATGACGTGGGGCTGTTGACCGGTCAATCATAATGTCCCTCGTCCACTCGTACAGCTCTCTGACGTCTTCAACACTGAAGGAGACTTTCAGAATGATGTATTCCGACCATTTAACTCCAATTCTCGACACAAGCAAAGCACTTTGCGTCACCCACCAACAAGATTGAACATTGGCTGGGTTATGGGCCTATTTGGGCGTAGATTCCCAGGTTGAGTCAATTTTTGATGTTTATCCAACAAATAAATAAAGCTTCTCAATAGAGCAAGACACCAGAGCATGCAGACAGCCCAGAGAATAGTACCAAAGCCATGGTGGTCATATTGCGCATGTCATCCTGAAAATTCTCATGCGCCAGCGATGACTCATGTCAATCACGCCAAGCTCCATCACGCACGGCAGTTGCCGTGATGGCAGCCTGACGAGAGGTTTGCCTCTTACCGCGTGAAAGAGGCCGGTTACGAGCCTACGCGGCTCTCTCAACCTTCGGGCCAACGCTGCCAAGAATCCGCTCGAACCACCTAAAACTTTACAGGATATTTTGCAGACACTTCTGTGGCGCCGTTATCCATCTGTGCATGCATCAAGTATCTGCTTCCCTTTGCTCTATAGAACAAGGCCTGCCGACGTGGATTACCTCCGCTGTCCATGGAAGCATCAAAGCGGAGACAGTATACGTACTTGTTTTAGAATGACAACCACGTTAGTCACGGAAGTATCAGCGCGGGAGCGTCGTTGATTGGCCAGGGATGTTGAAAACAATGCTGACAGGACACGGCCTGGCGCTTGTCTTCAGCCATTCCTAGCACTGTCTCAAAGGTTCTGCGTTCCTTGCTGCCACAGGTGCATTGAGGTAGACACTCATTGGCCACTGATATCAATGCTGATGTCTCTACAGCTACCAAATTATGGTCCAAAATCCCATCGGAAATACATTAGCCACCGGCATTCAAGACATCTCCGCCTTCCTACCTGTCATAGGAACAGAACAATGTGAGCGCCATGTTGGTGCAGCTCTCGACGGAGGATTTCTTTATGCCGCTGCAACTCCGTTGTCCTTATTTGGTAGTCTCGGAATCGTCAAAGCCGGGGTTGCGGTCCTTTGCGCCAGTATTTCACCCAAGTTTGCCCAGATGCTTTCGGATGCGGGGTTCAAGCTTGAAGGCCCTGCAGCTTCGATGATTGGGAAGGTTTCGAGAGGAGCACAGGAGAAGGAAGAAAGTGCAGAGACTCCCTATCTTGCAGCCAGACAATTCCGAGAGCTACTCAAAGAGCAGCACATCGAGAAGGATAGGTCAAGACTCGCAGTGGACTTCAGCTATTCACAATGGAACCTGTCTCTCATCTCAGCCACCATACTCCTTTCCATGCTCAGCTTTACCCCATACATTGCTTTTGTGAGGGAGGAACGTCTTTCGGCCAAGTCAGTTCCTGCCTGGGCCTATCCACTTCTACGCATCACAGGCTCCGCAATGTGTGTTATCACAATCCAGCTCATCATCCAGATTAAGATGCAACAGATATTACACGCTGTTTTACTGCTCAAGGCAAAAGAGGAGAGTGGGTCAGGCCCGGTCGAAATAAATTCTTCGCAGTGAGTGATAGTCCTCTTTGACGTACAAATCCTGACCAGCTCAATAGCCCCAAGGTGCTCAATACCGCAGCCTTGGCTCATGAAGACCTCGAGAAAGCTTGCTTATCTGGATCAACTCAGATATCAATCTCGCAGCGATTGTCCCTGGTCTCTTTCCTGCCTCTTATCCAAACTATCCTTATCATTTGCATCAGTGCCACAGCGGTGGGCTATCTGGGCTGTTTTACAGTCGTACAGAGCAGCTCTCCACACAGTACATACCTATGGCTTGGCCTCGAAACCGCCCTGTCTCTGTTTCGTATCGGCCTCTGGGCCTGGAATCCAAAATGGGACGAGGATACTAGCGTTACAGTGAAGATCAAGCTTCATGATAATGTGCCACTCATCACCACGCCTCAGGACTATGCATTCATCTTCGGACATGATTGCGACTCGGAGCAGTTCATGGTCGTCGACGAGCCCCGGTTCCTTGATCACTTGGCACCTTACACAGGTCCACTGGAACGATTCAGTGATCCCGATCGGCATTTCGCCTTGTATCATGCACTAATTGCCGACACAAAAGCTCAGTGCAGAGTCCTTCTCACCATGATACTTGATCTCGAGACACGAAGTACATATATACTGGAGCAACGCTCAGTTCCTGTCGGCACCCATTCTGGGCCTATGCTCTATGCCGCAACTTTCGAGATGTTGGATGAGCCAGGCATCCCAGTTGCCAAAATCACTGGTCATGATCCATTTGATAAGCTGCATCAATTTACAAAAACAGTACGGTTCCAGTCCATCAACGAGCATTGCAGGAAGCTCTTTACTCGTATCACTGGAAGCGGTCGGATTGACAGGATACAACTGTCATGGACCCTCAAACACACTACTGCAGCAAGCCTCAATGTTCCAGAACTGGGTATCCTAACAGATCAGGATAAAGGCTATGTGGCGCTGGGAAATGATGCCCGTAGCAAGAACCAGAAATGTGCCGACCGGGCATCTTACTTGCCTAGTGCCAGGAAGATTGCGGTGGAAGAGATGACAGCAGACGGAGGCAAAGCCGAGGCAACGGCCCATACGGGGTATTTCACAAGACTACAGCTATCTCTGGAGTTGCTGGCGCAATTTGAGAGGACAGCCCTAGATATGTCGCTGCTTTTGGAAACTAGGGTTTTTGCAGCCGAAGCTTCAGCAGACACACACAAGGATTCTATATTCACTTGTATGTGGAATGTAGGTATAGCGATTTGGAGGCGGGCTGCACGGGAACAAGTTGCCCAGAGGTCGGCCGGTGACCTGCCAGTGGCCCGACGGCCTGGCCCATATGACATCGATGCCATACGCGATTTCACTCGATTTGTAGTATTTGATGATGATGCTGTATCTGATATGAGCAGCATCAGAGAGCATTTGGAAGCTGCAGTCGACTCGACTGAAAAATATCTCGAGCTGGACACTTGGTCAAATGTCATGAAACATTGGCCACTGGCAAAGGAACAGCTGCTGGATCGAGTGAAAGAGGAGAAGTGGGCCGAGATTTGTTCGCTGGAGATGATTGAGGCTGAATATGCCTTGTATCCAAAGCTGCCTTTACATCGTGATTATGACAAGTGCGGCAGCACTGTCGTCGACATCATGCTGAAACGCAAATGCACTGTTTTTTCCTTTGACAGTGGCAAATACCAGGATCTCATCGGCTGGCTTCCCCGTTTCGGTAATGGGCTAGGTGTCTCCCTCCTCCAGGTGTATCCTGAGTGGCAGCAGGGGATCACAGAGTTTATGAAAGCCAACCCTGAAGTCCCCATCCTATCCCTCACCGTCGTCCGGTCCGGACCGTCAGATGACGTGGACTCTGTGATATTAGGAGGCCCTCCTACAGAAACAGAAGAGCTGGTTCAAAGAAATCGTTTTGCCTGGGCAAACCAGCAATCCAACACTGCAGGTATCCAGTCGTTTTTGTGTTTTGAGAACGGGTTCGAGCCAAACAAGACCTCGATGCAGTCATCAGATTCGGTTGGGTATGCCATACTGCTGGTACACATGGCGGAAGCTGGAAGCCTAGAATTGACCTTGCTTGACAAACTATCAGGGACTGGTACTTCCACGAAATTGACATTATCAGGTAGTTCTTATGGTCGTGCTCCACGACATGGTCAAGAATCGACACGAATACCGCAAAGAAAGATGAATATCAAACCCAGCGATGAATATCAACGCCGACGCTTTACATTCCAACTCAGAGAGGGGTACCATGAAATTCAGATAGAGTATTTGAGGGATTTGAACGAGGACTGCGAGTATCACTTGCGACGTACAATCACAAAGTTGGGAAGGAGACAAAAGTAGCAGTAATCACAAAAGTAATATACCAAATACAAAGATCAGTTCATTGAACAAGAATTTACATCCAGCTCCCGGGTATACTCTATCGAGATAAAGTAAGAAAGAAAGATTGCGCTGAGCTCAAGCTTAATGTAATGTAGGTTCGTCACCAGCTTCTCTACGGGAGAAGTTCTTGGTAACGGAGTGAACCTGTCGGTAGAGAGGCTGGGGACAAGGCTGATGCCGGTGGCTTGGGAGCGCACACTTGCGGCTGACCTCGGCGATTTGTCTCGAGTTCAATCTCCGTCAGCCTGCCGGTCATGGGGCTAAGCTCAAACGTCAGATCGAAATATGTAAAAGGACAAACAACACCGAGCTGCTCGGCTTTTACAAGCTCAACCCGTGTCCCCTGACACTTTTGCATAGACTTTTACTTCTACTGTACACTGTATACCTGTACTTAATGACTATAACATCTCAGTCCTGCCATCGGTTTCTTTACTCTGTATTCCTCTCTCAACTTATTGTTCCCTGTCGTCACCTATAAATGGGGTGGCGTAATTGTGACGTCACGCGCTGTGTCACGCTGCTCGACCATTTCCACCGTTATTTATCCCCCTCGTCTAACAATGAGTTCGTAAGACAAAGAAAAGGACACCATATTGTATATTTTATTTATGTCTGACCGACAATTAATTGATGAGATGCACACCTCTGTGGCATCACCTGGTTTTGAACCCTCTACAGTGGCAAGTTGAACGCAACTTTTCCCTGCATCTTGGTTTTTTCCCATGTGGTTTTACCAGTCAGGTCCTACTGTCTCCCTGTGCAGCCCTTCAATTTATTTACTAGTTTAGACTCTCATGTATTATATAGAATATGCCTAGTCTATTAGGTTTTGGTAGTCTAGTTGTGAAATATTATATTCTTATATCTGTATCTGTAGGCTAAGATAGTAAGGGCACACTCCTGGTGATGTTCATTAGTTTACTGACTTGAGTAACAAAAATCAGTAGAATAGTTCTTTTACTGTATTTCAAGCACAATGAGGTACTTAATGATGTAAGATCCATGTTGTTTCATTGCTAGTAAAAAAAGGGGGACTCGTATCTGCCACCAGAACGGTTGGCCTATATCCCACTGGTGTTAGTATAGCCACCACACTCACTATCATAGCAAACCATTCACAGCATCAGGCATGAAGCGCTGATGACCAGAGTTGATATCACCTCGACTTCTTTGGGGAATGCTCGCAGCACTCTGTAGAAGCAGATACTGTACATACATGATCACAGTGAAGAGTAAAAATTGAAGCCAAAATTGAAGCTGATACAGAGCAAGGATTTGCTATTGAAGGATTGCATTGTGTTGGAACTTGACTCTCAAACTCTCTTGCTACTTATATCCCGGTGGAAATCTGTATTTTGTAAGTGAGGCTTCATTCAGAATACATGAATTGACACTAATATATTCTTGCTTTTCCAAGTACTTGGTCTCCCTTGTCTTTCTATTCAAGTTTTCACATAGGGTATAATTGCTTAGTATATATGAGTCTCAGAAATATAGTGCATCAAGAGTGCAAATGAATGACCGATTATGCCATAGTGACGCCGTATCAGAAGAATGTACACGTGTAGGTATCATATGCCGGAGTATGTCTTGCCCGGATTATCACAGTGTGCTCTGATAATCAGGAGGACGAGAAAGGGCCTCGAGCTCTGCTCTCAGTGCCTGGATCTGCTCCTGCTGCATTCTCATTGCAATGTGCACTTGGTCAAGACCGTCAAGGCTCTGACGGCGGTTAGACCGTGAGACAACTGCAACAGGCACATCATCGATCTGATTGCTGTCTTCCAAATCCTGCTGATCCACTGGAGCAGGCACAGCTTCCAGCGCCACTGCATCTGGTATCACTGACCTCTGTTGCCCAGCTTTCTCCCCAGAGATGTTTGTATTTGAAGGCAAAGAAATAGGTTGCTTCTGCGTTCTTGAGCGCATGGTGGATTGAAAGATGGAATGGAAAGGTTCAATGAAAAGTGTTTTTATTTGGCGGTGTTGTGATGTAACTGGAATCAAACGTCGTTTCTTTTGTCGCCGACACCGCCAAATAAAGAGCAAGATCAGGCATGACAATAGAGCAAGACCTGCCACGAGACCTGCTACTAAAGCGGCAATGTGCGACTTTGAGTTTGCTGGATTGTTTGGGGATGGATTTGTTGAAGAGGTCGCACCTGCTGTAGGGACATTACTGGGAAACGGAAATGTGAGTCCCGTCAAATTCGGCATGGTCGACAAGGAGGAAAAGGATGGCTTGTAAGTGATGTAGTCAACAATAAGTGTTTGATTGATACATTTAGATAGGGTGAAAGTGGCTGTGTGGTGTCCAGCCTCAAGCTCCCTGGAAAAGAGAACAAAGTTAAGTTGTTGCTGCAATGCTCCAAGGGTCAAGCCATTTCTTGCATCAAATGTCTTTGACACTGGCAGCTCATCATCAATTGTGCTGGTGAGCTCATAACTGCCCAGTTGGTCCCGGTTGAAGACACCATAAATGGACAGGCTTGAGCCTGGAAGCATGCAATGAATCTGAGAATATGGTAAATAGTGCTCTGCTTACCAGTGTAGGAGAAACTAAACATAGAACCAGGGGTTGAAGTTGTATGTGTCGTGTTCTGAAATGGTAATGCCACGTAATTGAAGCCAGAGAAGAGGTTGAAGACCGTCTCTGTGGTTACCCAACCAGGCCCAAAGCTGAGGCCACTGTACATGTCATCTACCATCAAAGTCCTCCCGAGTAACGGTGTTTCTTTTCCTGGTGAAACCGCAATGTAGTCAAGTTCTATGGAGTTCTCCGGGCCAATGAATGTTGCATTGATGGTGTGAATTTTTGCAGTGTCATCCAATGTCGGAGACTGGTAGAACTGCCCGTAGACGATAGAGTGGAGTGATAGGGAAGATGGAGAATTATCATCTACTGTGGTGACGAGGGAACCAGATTTCCTTTCGAGACCAGCAAAAAGGACTGATGTACCTGACAGAGAAATTTAGCCAAAATGTAACTTGCCAATTTGGCCAGTAGCCTGTTATGTACCATAAAAATTCATCTGAAAGCTCGAGAAAAAGGAGCCTGTTTGGTTGAATTGATATATTGAAGGATCTTGTATGATTTTGAAAATGCGTGAATATCTATCTGAAACAGAGGGAACTGGGTGAGTCACATACCCAATGAGTTGTTCGATGTGCTGTTGTCGTATTTAACCTCTTCGGCAGTCTCATCAACAATGTAGTACATCTGTGAGGACTGAGATGCCATGACTAGCGCCCACGGGTGGTATATATTGAGGATTCTGCCTTCAACCAGCCTTTTATCTTCTCATCATTTGTTGGGATCTGTCACCATGACTTTGGTGCCAAGGTGAGTTATGGCATTCTTGCCTCTCGATTTCACAGTCCCGGCGTTATTTTACATAATGATCATGCTATATAGTTACATCCATTCATCTATTCATCTATCCATCATAAGTTTATCTGTGATCATCACTGGATCCACAAGGAGCTGTGAGATTCATCAGGAAAAAATTATTCACTCTCTACAGCAGCACACGAAAAGAGATGGAACCAATGAATGGTCTTGACCGAAAATGTCACGGTAATTAACTGATTGATGGCCTGTACATGTTCTCATTCCTCTACCGCTATATTATATCAGGCCTCCGGGAGTTTCTTTATTAGCCTAAGGCTAGCACAGCCTAGCAGGTACACCACGAGCCCTAATACAACTTGGAGAAATCCTTGGAACCTTTTCATCCTGTCTGAGGTCTCATCTCAATCCATCCCAATCAGACCCATCTTCGTTGTGCAGGATCAGACCCATCATTGTTGTGCAGATAGACCCGTCTCTGTTGTGTGGGAACAGGATACGTACGGTACTTACTACGGGATCTTTGGCGACAAAACGGGATCTTCCGCGGTGTCGAAATGGGACTTCAATGTTGACGAAACAGCCTGTCGGACAGTTCAGGAAAGTGCTGGCTTGTAATGAATCATGATCGTGGCCTCTCGATACTGTCGTAATGATCATGATCATGCCATCCTCTAGATATTGTCATAAAGATCGCGACCATGTCTTCTTCACACTGTATGTAGTAATTCAATGATCATGGCCTCACGACATAGGTAGCTCAGCTGACTGATCCCGTGTTGAGTGGCTCATTAAACATTCTCACTACGGAATGATCTCCCATCGGTACATGTTCTCCCGGACAGCTCTGATATATGTCACTGCTCCCAAGGACCAGTGTGGATAGAGGTCGACCTCCGGTAGCAGAGTCCCCATCATATTGTTCAGCCACATTTCGCTGGACCAAGGAAGGCAACTATCATGATGTACAATACTGATCGTCTGGAGGCATCTTACAAAAAAGCATTGTCGTTTCCTTTTGGATCACAATTTCCTTTTGCCGCAGCCTTCCATCGCTACTAGAAGTTCAGCACACGTATGCCTTCCTTTCAAGCGACTTCCAACACTGTCCTTCCCCGGTTCCCGACCTCCAAAACAATTATTCCATCGCGTCTTCCAAACCATCCATTCCTTCCCAACTTTCAAAAACTATTGATTCCATCCCGTCTTGACCGTGAACTAAGAAACCGAAACATTATATATATTTTTTCGCCTGAGGGTTTGTACAATACTTACACGAATTACAAATGCTGAGACACAAAACACGATGGTTCATTTGATTCTACGCCACAATAGTCGATTTTCTCTCCGCCCTTACACCAGTGCTTGCTCGCCTCGCTCACTTTGACACCACTCGCCCGCACCACAATCGTCGCGCCCTACAGGGGCAAAAAGGTGAAGCTGTTGGAGAGGCCTTGCATGTTCATCTCCTCTAGGGCTCTTTTGGAGGTAAGTATTCCCGTCATGACCACCAGAACCAGCATACAGAGATCCCTTGAAGTAAACAGAACTATCGTTATGCGTCGACTCAGTCTCGTAGCCCCAAACAGAAGTAGAGTTCAAATTAGATTGGACAGAGTTGGAATCGGAAGACTGCACCGCAACCCGCACGATATCCGACACGAGTGGATGATGGCGGGATTTGAAGAGTTGGCGAGGACGTCTTTGATGTGCTCCAAGAGGGTGTCGTAGCTGTTCAAGGGGTTAGTGAAATGAACAAAATAGATGTGAGTTAGTGAAATGAAGGAAGCAAGAGCAGGAAAATGATGGAAGACAAGTAAAGCCATACAATAAACAAGTGGAGCAAAGCGATAAGAGTTAAGAGACAAAAGATAAGATAACAGAGACAACAGAATGGAAACACAGAGACACCAGAAGCGGGAAACAAGAAAGACGAAGCAAGAATGAAATAAAAGACAAGATAGGAGAGACAACAAAATATAAGAATGAGGACAAGAGAAGATGGAAGGACAAGGACAAGCGAAGATGAAGACACCAAGAGGCAATGTCAAAGCGAGAGCAATAAAACGGCAAGAGACGAAGAAAGGGAATGAAGGAACAGACGAGAACAGACGAGCACAAAAGAGAGCATGGAGAGAAGGAATGAATCAGACAAATAAGGATCCAAGAAAGAAACCAAGACACAAGCCAAACCAAAACATGAATGGAAGAACAGATGCAAGATCAACAAAGAAAGCAATGAAGAGAATCCGAAACAGAACAAACGAAAACGAAATGAAACAAAAAGAATCGCACTCACCTCCTCAGCGTATCTGTCCCTGTCGTACGTGCCAACGCAGCTTTGAGCGTCACGAGCATCTGGTACAGAAAATCGCCCTCGATACTGTCGGTTGCAAGAGAGCCCAGGATGGTGAATGAGCGCATTTGGATGAGACTGGAGTGTTGGAAGGCCTAGGCGGTGATGAGGGACACCAGCGTGCGCGCTAGACGTTCAGGAGACCTAAATTATGACAATAAGCTTGTGAACAAGAAGTAGAGAAGATATCTATCTTGACTCGCACCTCAAAATCCACCCCAGCAATTCTGTCAATTACGGTGTCGCTCGCTGGATCTCTCATATCCTTCGCTGATGTACCGTTGGGCTATCCGGAAGCAGAGACCGACCCCGACTTCTCTCTAGCGTAAGCAGAAGCCGCCGGTCCTGGAGACATCTCTGCAACAAATTAACCGCAATCTCACAGTAAACGCTCTTTCTCACTACCGTCGCTCCAAGCCCAGCGGTCAGCGCGACGAGGTAGATGAGCTCGGGACGTACTTTTCAAGATTATAGCCAATAGAATCTGTAAAGGGCACGAAGGTGCCGTCTCAGTCAGACTCGTGCGGATGAATGACTTTGTATTAATGCTACCTGTAAAGGGCACGAAGGTGCCGTCTAAATACAATAAGTTAACATGGGAGAAAAAGGAAAGGGCCAGAGCTTACCTCAGTCAGACTCGTGCGGATGAATGACTGAGGAAAGCGATGGCGACCGAAATCCGACGTGTAAGCGGCATTGGTAAGATACTCCCACGGGCCAGGCTCGCTCGATTATCCTTTTCTGACACTCCCACTCGAGCCGGACCGTAAACCCATAGCTCGAAGGAACTTCCAGTGCTTGTCATGAGGAAGGGACTTGGTAAATATGTCCGCTACCATGTCATCTGTTGGATACCAACAAACAACACATTCTCCCTTCGATACCAAATCATCTCGAATGTAATGGTATTTGCGTTGTATGTGTTTTGTTCTCGCACGGTATTGCGGGTCCTTTGAGAGAATGATTGCAGCCTGATTGTCACATCGAAGCTCGGTTGGCTTGGGTCGTTTATGGCCGATTTCATCGAAGAAAGTCCGAAGCCATGCAAGGTGCTGACCTGCAAGAGAGAGACCGATGTATTCGGACTCTGTAGACGAAAGGGCAACGAGGGATTGGAGTTTACTGGACCAACCAATAGCTCCATGGTTACTGATAAAAACATAGCCGGATGTCGATCGCGATGTGTCGTTGTCGCCGGACCAGTTTGCGTCCGAATAGCCGTGAAAATCCATGTCCATGGAAATATCTGAACCGTCGAAGGTGAGCATTAAATTTCGAGTCGCTTTGAGATATCGCAGAGCTCGTTTTGCAATGTTCCAATGACAGGTCTTTGGGTTCGCACTGAAACGGCCGATAACACCCACAACGTAGGCGAGGTCTGGGCGCGTACACAGCATAGGCCACATGAGTGAACCTACAAGACTCTGATATGGGACAGAGCGCCCATTGATCTCCTGCCGGTGAATGATGGTATTGTCATCGGGGTCGTCTGCGGAAACCTTCGACTTGGTGTCCATAGGTGTGAAAACAGGTTTGCAATCGGTCATCCCGAACCTTTCAAGGACAGTGTCAATGTACTGAGGCTGTAGGAGTGACACAGTTCGCTTGGTGCGGTCCCGTTTGATCTGGATCCCCAAAATAAACTTTGCTTCACCGAGATCACGCATTTTGAATGCGGATGAAAGCAGTCGCTTGATTTTGTCCATAAAAGGACGAGAGTTTGCTGCGAGAAGTAGGTCATCGACATAGACGACCAAGAAACAGAGTTTTCCGTCTTCCTTGAAGACATAGAGGCATGTCTCGGCATCGAGCCGAGTAAATCCGATTTCGCCAAGTTTCTTGTCGAGGGTCTTGTTCCAGGTTCTTCCTGCCTGTTTCAAGCCATAGAGGGAGCGTTTGAGCTTCCAGCAATACCCTTCTTCTATCTCAACTTCCGGAGGTGGGAGCATATAGATTTCCTCCTCGAGCTCGCCATTCAGGTATGCAGTTGAGACGTCCATTTGGTCAAGTTCCAGATCGTGCTTGGCTGCTAGAGCCATGATGATGCGAATGGATTCGAGATTTGCCACTGGTGCAAATACATCTTGATAGTCCACGCCCTCTTTTTGCTCAAAGCCGCGAGCAACTATTCGAACTCGGCGACGCTCAAGGTCATTCTTAGCGTCGAGTTTGTTGCGAAGGACTGCTTTGGACGTGAATGGCTTCACACCCTCTGGGATGCGAACCTTTTCGCAGACGTCCTTGACCTTGAAGTTGTGAAGTTCTTCGTCGAGTGCAGTTTGCCAAGCTGGGCCATCGGGACCCTTCAACGCTTCAGCCAGAGATGGCGGCAGACTTTCGTTGCTTGGGCCTGTACTGGAGATTCCCGCAAAGAAAGCTTCGTCAATGTCATCTTCGGGCTCTGGCTCTACAGGCGGTCGTGCAGCATTCTTTCTGGCACGCCTTGCAGTGGCCTTTGCTTCCTGCGCCGCCGCATACTCGTCCAGTTTCTTCTGGTAATCGGCATTTCTGTCGGGGACCTTTTGTCTCGATGAGAGTGACGAGTGATGGTAGCTGCCGGAGTCGGTGGATCTGGGGCTGGTATAGGGATTGGAATGCGAGAATTTGGGTTCGGAGCCGGACGCTGCCGTGGCGGAGTGTTCTGCAAATTTACGGAAGGACGAGGAATTCGAGAAGATTGACCTGGACCAACTCGGACTGGTACCGAATCATTTTCCTCGTCGGAATCTTCCAAAATCTGGCTCCCACTGACGTTGGGAACCTTGGAAAGAGTTTCCTCTTTTGGAGCGCGTGAGTCTCCCACTGCTTCGGTACTCCGGGACTCGTTCAACTTCGAGTCGATATCAGAACGTTGAATGGTTCTGATGAAACCCTCCCACTCGCCAGGAGGAGGATTTTCGGATAGACGGACTTCTTCTGGTGCGCAGGATGAAGTCTCATTGAAAATGACATGTCGGCTTGAGAATATTCTACGCGTCTTGACATCCATGAGCGTGTAAGCCTTTTTCCATTTGGTGTAGCCCAAGAAGACACATTTAGTGCCATGACTTGAGAATTTGGTTTTTCTCTTGTCTTTGGGAACCAGTGCGTATGCGGTGCATCCAAAAGGACGAAAAAAGGTGGCGTCCACTGGGCGTTGGAAAATGGAGGTGTAAGGAGTTTTTCCTTTGAGTCCTGCGGCTGGGGTTCGTGCTAGCATATAGACGGCGGTCGCGAGAGCGTAAGGCCAATATGTCCCTGACAACTTTGCCTCAATGAGCATTGTGATCGCCAAGGTGACTGATGACTGATTCAGTCGTTCGGACATTCCATTTTGCTCTGGTGTATCGGCGGCCGTCGTGAGATGAAATATACCACGGTCTCGCAGTTTTTTCTCGAACGATTTGCTGGTGTATTCACCTCCATTGTCGGAGAGAAAGAAGCGAGTCCAGCCAGGCAAAAACTCTACCGTACCAATTTCCTCTCGGAAGAACTTGGGAATATCTTCCATGAAACGCTCATAGATCGTTTCGACTTCCGACTTAGTTTTCGCAAAGAACACCCATGGGAATCGGTGTTTGTGGTCGATGAAAGTTACCCAGTATCGGTATCCTTCTGGAGATGTTGGAGTGACTGGACCACCAACATCGGATGAAACGATATCCAGTGTTCGTCGTGCTTTTGTTGTACTGCGTTTGAATGGGAGCTTTTTGAGTTTTCCCATTACACAGCCTTCGCAAAATTGGGGGATGCCGGTCAAGGTGTCGATACCCTCAAGCTGACCGGTGCGTACCATGTGTCGAAGGCTATCGTGATCGCGATGAGCCATGCGTCGATGGAGAACATTGATGTCAATGGACAGGTGAGCTTCGCCAAGAATTGCCAATGGTTTGGCATCAAGGTGGTAAAGCTTATGACGGCGCGTCGCCGTCATGACACATTCCTTTCCCTTGTCGAGAACCCGGCAGTTTCGGTGGGTAAATAGCGAGAAGAGTCGAGAGTCTTTTGCCAGCTTGTAGACAGAAATGAGCGTGAGATAGAAGGATGGAACAAAGAGTACATTCTTGAGCAGCACTCGGTATTGGTTTCCTTTGTATGTTGAAACTATCCAAATGTTGCCCATTCCAACTGCATTTACAGTCTTGGTGTCCCCAAGACGAACTGGATGAGGTGGATTCAGCTCCCTGAAGGAATCGGGGTCAAACCATTCCATGACTGGGCACATATGTGTCGTCGCCCCCGAGTCGCTGATCATGACGAAGTTTGTCTCGTCGGAAACCTTGTCACGCGAAGAAACATAAGCATAGATCTTCTTGTATGATTTCTGAGCCATATACGATACAGGATGTACTGCGTTTGCTGCATCAGAATCTGAGTCTGAGGACTCGCGCTCCGAGGAAGAGGTTCTCGAGCTCTTGCTATGATGAGCCCGACTTGATCCTTTCCGTCGACTTGAGCCACCACGGTCACGACTTCTAGACCTCTCCTTCGACGGCTTCTTTCGACGTTTTTCTTCTTCCTCCTTCCGTAGGACATGACAGTCTTCCGAGTTATGACTGTTTGCCTGTGGATGGCGGCTGCAGTGAAACTTCTTTTTAGCTTTCGGTTTGCTAGTGCCCGAAGCTTTGAGCGCAGTCTCGCTGGTGGATTTAGGTCGAGTACGGCTGCTTTCAATTGAGGAAGCCTCATTGATTAGCTTGTAACGAACCGTGTGGACTGTGAGGTCGGAACCATCTGGAACAGCACTGGTGATGCCGGACTTGACATGTTTCCAGTCGCCGCTGTTTTCGATGGTGTTGAGAAGGATGAGGGGCACGAGTTTGTCGGGTAATGGTTGGCCGAGCTTTGTGAGCTGACTGTTGAGACCGACAAAGGCATCGATGTGGTCGCTCATGGCCTTCTCGGTGACTTCTTCGGGGTTGAAACGGGTGTCGAGAAGTTTGGTGAGAATTTCGTAGGAGGTGGCGATGACATTCTGTTTCGAAAACCTCTTCTCCAACAAATCCCAAAGCTCCTTTGATGTCTTATAGGGCTCAAGGGTCTGGATGAGCCCATTCCCCAGCTTCTCTTCCATCAGACCGCGTGCTTTCTCGTCTCGTGTCTCCCATCTGTCCTTGTGGGATACCAAAGACAATGACGGGGCCACGGTAGGTCGCACGTCTGTCCCTGTGACGACGCCTTCGACCTGGTTCTTTCGTAAGATTCCACCCATGCGAAGGGCAAAGAGGACATATTGAGATCTGTCGTTGAGAATGGGACAGTCCGCAGAATCGTCGGACATTTTGGACGTTTGAATGATGACGTGGCAAGGAAATATCGAGGTATGGTTGACAGTATGAGAATACGTTCAGTTTGCGCTGGCGGGGCCCATAACCTTTCAAGATTATAGCCAATAGAATCTGTAAAGGGCACGAAGGTGCCGTCTCAGTCAGACTCGTGCGGATGAATGACTTTGTATTAATGCTACCTGTAAAGGGCACGAAGGTGCCGTCTAAATACAATAAGTTAACATGGGAGAAAAAGGAAAGGGCCAGAGCTTACCTCAGTCAGACTCGTGCGGATGAATGACTGAGGAAAGCGATGGCGACCGAAATCCGACGTGTAAGCGGCATTGGTAAGATACTCCCACGGGCCAGGCTCGCTCGATTATCCTTTTCTGACAGTACTAAGAGCTGGCTGTGGGCCTCGGGGATGTATCTGAGAGATTCGGCTTCGCAGTAGCCGAGGGCTTCGGCGTCTCCGTATCGGATTGGAGTCGAGTATGATGGTGTCTCCACAGCGATCGAGACCAAATCGTGTAAAAGGCAACGCTGAACGAGAAAGGAAGATTGCTTGATGATTTTGATCGTTTCAAAGGCCTGAACGACGGTAAGCACAAAGTCGGAAGACGAATAGGACCTCACTGGTTTCGCGGCCTCGAATTCTAGAGTAGGATCGGCAGAGCCGACGGTGGGTTTCGTATGGCAACAGGGAAAGGACAGCTCGTTCTGGAGCGCTCTGGACCGTTTTTTTGATTGTCCGACCTGATGGCCGTCTTTCGGCTGCTAGGTAGGACCCCAAACACTCCTCGGCGGCGCTGCCTTCCCACTAGTGCGCTCATTACATAATACGATGAGCGCATTTATGGCTTTGAATATATGAGGTCGGTTGCTGAATGGGAAACGAGCTTGGAGCTTCCCGATGCAGCTGGTGGAATGCTGGAGTAATCCCTAGCTGTCTTCCTGGTTGACCCGGTACGAAACATTGGGCTGCAATCTAATCTACAGTCAGTCATAATGCCGGCTTGGGCAGGGCGGATACCATCATAGGCTCCGCATAACCGAGTGTCGATGAGTCTAGCATCAGGTAACGGGGATTCTTAATTCTATAATTCCTCAATAGAGTGAACTTAAAGCATGTTTACTTGAGCAACTTGTGTCCATTCAGGATTACAAAGATATTTCGGATGCCAAGAAAGGATCGCAAAAGGGTAGGATTCAATGCAAGTGACAGGGGTTGTGTTAAGTCTCTCGTGTAACTCAAAAATTGAACGATCTCATCAAGTGGCAGGTGGTAAATTTCTGAGTAGGGGCTGATATAGGTATTTTTGACCAACTTCCAGTCCAACGGTATGCCTGAGACTCATAATTTCAAAGGTTAAATCTTCAATACACACCTTCTGTTCTCAGTAGTTAGACCTCTATCCTGCAGTCTACGCATCCGAAAGTCAGTTTTGGCACGAATCCCTGCTATTTTGATGGTTCTAGCCATCTTTTACAAGTCCTGGTCTCTCCACTGTTGACAGAATGATCATAGTTTGGATGCTACCAACTCTCGGTGACGTGAGGCGGTGATTGACTATTTTGATACCAATGACAATTTTGTGATATATATATTGCTTTCATCTGTGGCGACGTTCGGATCTTGCATATTGATATTGAACATCTCGGAGAAATTTTAATGACCACTTTTCAGATTGAAGTCATGAACTGCAAAGAGCTTGGAGTAGACGCACCAATGTAGATCGAGTCGCAGAAAGGCTTGAGAGTTCTATCCATTTGGAAGGGTCAAACAAACTTGAACACATGGCCGTACTGTTGTGAGAGATGTCTGGTACTCAGAAGGATAAATCTCTGTTTCAAATGTTGCCCCAAATGCCAGGGATTCGTCAAGCTCTGATATCCTCTACAACTGATATTTGAGTCATTCAGTAGGCGACCTTTGGAGGCAAAATCAAGTGTCACCTCTTCTCAAGTTACTGCGACGCCGTAGGCTCCTGTATCTTGATATATATACCTTTGGCGACGCCTTGTGCTCTGAAAGGGTTAGATTTCCTTGCTATATCTACTTTTAGTGACGCCTTGTGCTCCAAAAGGTTAGATCTTCTTTTAAGGATAAGTAAGACTCAAGAACTATTGAACTTCAGTATCTATTTGGTAACAGATACACGACAGATAACAGTCCTGAACACTAGTAATCCTTGAATATCTCCGGAACGGATTTGCCGATTCCCACCAAATTTGGACTGGGAAGGAGACTACATGGCCAGAGACTTCTACATGCTTAGAGGTAACACTCTACTGCTGAGGCCAATTTGTAGGCCAGCAACCGATTTTGGTGTTCAACTTACCGGTCAAATACTGTACAACATAGAGGTATTGTATGCCAGACTTTGAATGTACGCCTCTATAGTGTCAAGAACAATATGTCAGCACAGGTACTACCAGCTCTGTCTAGATATGCCAAAATGAGTGAAATCCAGGCAGCCCAGACTTAAAGATACAACTCTCTAGCTCAACAAGCTTATAGCTAGCAGGCACAGGCTCAGAAACCATTCATTTTGACCTCATCATCCCGATAATGAAGCCTTGAATTTGGAGACGATAATTGGATCAGAAATTACGAGTTTGGACAGCGGAATCAAGGTTACGGGAGAATATGGCCTGGACCACTCAGCACTACTGTATATCATATACGCGCTCCTCTTCCCGTCTCTTGGACCTCATTGAGCCATCGGACTCGTTCATTGTTCCTTTTATGACCTCAGTCTATGGCTACCCAGGATTTTGAGCTGGAAAGAGGCAAGAGGCTATATATGCTCATTGTCCTCTAGTTTCAGCTGTCCGCAAACCGGGAACTGTTAAATGTGGCGCATACGGACAGTGACGTTCGAGTCACAGCTTGTACAGTTAGCTTTATCCAGCCCGGTCTTCTAAAGACAGCTCAAGAGGTTTCTTATTCTTATGTCCAGGAATTTATCTATGGATTCTCTCAACTCAATAGGAAAGCTGGAACACCGAAATCACTGTGACACGAAGGGCGTTGAAGCGATGGCGGGGTCTCTGGGGTCCTACCTGATCGCCGTAAGACGGCCATCACGTCGGACATTGATTTTCTCGCCTATCACGGTCCAGAACGAGCTGTCCTTTCCCTGTTGCCATAGTTTCGTGGCGAAAAAAACACCGTGAAGAATGACTGGCAGTGGGGCTGATTCAGCTTTCGAAAGAGCAGAAGGCGAGAAACGACTGACCTAGAATTTGCTGTAGTAGCACCAGTCTCCCAAGGCTCGACGTCTTTCAACGACCAGCCTGAAAATCCCATAGATGAATTAGGACAGAACATGGTCCTGTGACGTCCCACGCAGAGAGCTCAGAGCATTGAAATCCGAATAACAAATACCAGGGGAATCGGCCCAAGGGGGTGTCACGTGCAAAATCCCGGATATACGGTTGGTTGGTTAGTCCGGTCCCGGGGCCGCTAAAATTTTTCCCGACCTCCTTCCCAATTTTGTTTCCAGAGCTTCAAAATGACCCAAATGGCTCAAGAGGCATTTCTTATTCTTTTTCCACCTTGTATATGCTAATATTTACCATAGCTGGTCATAGATGCTCACGGAAAAGCGCTCTGCCCTAATTCCCACGAGCTCATGCCTGTCGGTCAAGCTGGAATTTTCACCGCTCGGCACCTCAATTCAGACAAATGCAGCAAAAAGCTCACGGATTGACCACCAAGGTTGACAACCGGGAGCCTGGGCCTGGCACAAATCCTTTCATTGCAACCACAATCATTCAGTTTCTTTGCCACTTCTGCAGTTGCATAGGTCACTCGCTGCTTATAGTATCACCTATCCTGCCAGAAATTAGGTCGCATTGTTAGAGGATGGGCTTGCAAAGTCTGTAGGAACAATGAGGATAGAGGTAGTAAGCGCCAATGACGCTAATATCACTGGTCACGGGGAAAATTACTATATATGGGCCGTGGGATGCTTACGTGGTTGGTTGGTTGCTCGACGAGGTCCCTTAAAATTTTTACCAACGGTATATACGGAATTTTTTTCTTGAACCCCCCTTGAATCGGCCGCAGGAACCCAGAAATCAAGGACCTGGTTCGGGGGCTAGGATGGAATGAAGGAATATGGAGAGATACGACGAAGCAAGAGAAGCCTCTAGCTGTAATGATTGCTCAGATTATCCGAGGCGGATAAAGGAACCAGAGTGACCTTATTTTCCGCAATGTCGACAAATCATCTCGAATTCTCCAGCGCCCTCGACCTGGCCACCGACGACAGCGAGTAAACCACAGCGACGTCGTCAAGACGTTAGGCTCGTCTTGTGAGTCAGCAGATACCTTGTGCAATACGATCAGGAAGGAAAAACAAGACAAAATGAAGACCGCACCAAATCATGGTTCTGAAAGCGTCTCATGGACACTAGATGGTGTCCTGCCATTGCTTATCGATGGTGGTGCGTCGAGAGTCCAGTTGAGGCATCGTCTGTGGTCCGAAAATAAGGCGACATGAAGGAAGAGGACAAGGTTCAGGTCACGATCTTGTTCAACATTTGGTCGCTTTTCGGTCTCTCGAACGACAAGGAGATATTATAAGCTAAATATGTCTGTATCAGAGTACAGTATCGTCCTTGTCTCTGGGTCAATATTCTACGCCAGCCATTTCAATCACCGATAACAAAGGTCGCGAAGCCTTGAGCTCTTCAATCTGTCTCGAATCGAACCCACAAGAATTCTCCAGTTTGAGGAATCGTAGAGAAGAGACGACTGTCGGGCTTTTGGCGAAAGCTTCCATGAATTTCACGGTGAGCGTTTTGGTGCAGGACAATGTGAACGAAGTGAGAGTCGGTATGTCCTTGAGAAGCTCGATGCAGGCATCGTCAGAGACACCATAGATGTAGAGTGAGAGGATGTCCAAGGGGCACTGTGATCTGCGAAGTAATGCATGTAACCCATCGACTGATTGATAGACAAAAATTTCGAGTTCCCTCAATGCAGAAAGAGTTAGTCGAAGGACCAGATCACAGTCGCTGGTACTGTGCTCCTCATCTTCGTCAACTTCGTCGAGACAGCGGCAAAAAGCGGCGCGAATGAGGAAAGGAAGGGTGATCGACCTGGGGACATGCCCTGGATCAATGCCCGTATCCAAGTCGACTTCGCTGCTGATATGGCATTCTGTTGTGATAATTTGAAGGTTTGGAAACCGAGAGATTATCAGGACATGGGAAAGGCAGGTGCAGGCATGGTCGTGTTTCCCATATTCGACGATTTGAGAGAAAGGCAAGCTGATTTGGCGCAGCAAATGAGGATGTCCCATCACCTTTGTCAATCTGGGAGCGAATTCGAACATGGACAATGTGACTGTCGGGAAGTCTTGGCTGGAACCCCAAACGTGGAGCTTTTCCAACGAAGGAAGACACCTCTTCAATGGAGAGAAAGAATTGAGAGATGGGATGGTCACCAGGAGGAGTAAATCTTTCCAGCGAGTGGAAGTGGAAAATAGTATTTGCAGAAGAGGGTGTGATTCCGGAATATCGACACTGCTGGCAATAGCGATGGACAGCTGGTGATTAGCTGATCTTTCCAGCTGAATTCCAAGTATGCAGCGCGTCTCCAAAAGTCGAGACATGTCGAAGTCTTCGGTTGTGAGACGTAGCGCTGACCACATTCTGGGGAAGGATAAAGCAACCTGGCGCCAGTAGCCCGAAACTCGTGGCAGAATCCAGATTGTCAATGATAAGATCAGCGAGCTGGTTGTGTCCTCGTCTTCTAGATCCTCATGGACGAACCAAAGGAAGATTTCGCACAAAATCTCTCTCGGCTGGAATGCAAGACCGACTTGTACTCTTCCACTTCTCGCTTCTTCTGTGCTCGTTCTAGAACAAGCTTTTCCAGATCATGTCGCATGCTCTGAATGCGGTCATCGAGATCCTGCAGCGACCTGACGCTCTCGGTCAGCATCTCTCGGAATTGCGATTCCTCGTCGTGAGATGGAGCATCGTTTGAGACGGTGAAGGGCAGCAAATGGGCGGGTGAGGTGTATGTCGTTTGAGAAGAGAAATCGGGTTCCGAGGCTTCAGAGAAAACACATAGGCGACATTTTTCGGGCATCCTAGACCTTTGGTCAGTCGACACCGCCGTCTTCGACAGAATACGCACCTGAAGCTGATTGAAGGATATGAGAAGAAAAATGTTCCACGTTGGATTCGAATCTAACATTGAATGAGTCAGATGAGATAAAACCTGGAGCCGTTTGAATGGTTTACCTGCCTCGTTTGAATCGGGGTCAGAGGAGTTTAGTTTCTCCAGCTTTGGAAACTAATAGTGATTCACAACAGCGACGTTCACTAGCGACGTATGAAAATCGCTAGAAAATAGTGGCACTGGCAGCAAGTTGAAGGAAGAAAAGTCACGCTGTCACATCTATCACGTCCGTGTGATCGTGAGCCAGTCCGGCAAATAGTGTAATATCCGGCCGGACGCGTAATGTCACAAATCACACCACCTCATTTAGACGACAGCAGATGGAAAAATAAAGTCAAGCAAAAGTTAAGAGAGGAATACGGAGATAATGAAATTGATAGCAGCACTAGGATGGTATAATACAGTGTAATGAAGTACAGTGAAAGTCTATGCTAAAGTGTCAGGCGGTAAGGGTGATAGCTCAGCTTGTAAGAGCTGAGCAGCTCAGTGTTGTTTGTTCCTTTTGCATAATTCGATGTGCCTTTTGAGCTTAGCCCCATGACCGGCAGGCTGACGGAGATTGCATTCGGGACAAATCGCCGAGGTCAGTAGCAAATGCTGGCTGAGACAATGCTTAGTGACGTTGTTCTGCCCAATGACTTTGCTTGGGCAGTTTTCCCATTTGCAACCACCTTGATATCCTGTCGGAAGATGCGCCTTTACGTGCTCGCGCATTTCTTTGGCCTTCATCTTTGCCGAGCAGATTTTCGTCCTATCGAGTGTCCATCGACATTCGATCTCGGCTTGGCCGTTTGCGTCAAGCTCTGCAGCACGAAGATGATGAACTTCGGTGTCCTGAACTTTATAACTCTGGCCATTCTCGTTAAATTGACGAGAATTGCCATATCCAGCTTGGCGGGGCCGTCTTGTGGTCGTCCGGACAGGTCCTCCTTGATATGGCTGAACAGGAGCCAAAGGATCAAACTGACACTGGGACAAATTCGAACCACCGGCAACAGGCGCTGTAAAAGGACTGAAACTTTATCAGAGCTAGACAAACGAGAGGAATGAGAGACTTACACAGGTAGGCCTGTCGGAGAGCAACCCCAAATGATTGGTCGCGGCGTCGTCGGCTGAAGAAACATCGCTGGAGCACATTGCTGCTGAGAAGCAGAAGCAGGAAGAAAGCTTGAATTGTCTTTTAGTCAAATGATTATCGTGAAAAGCCGACCAGACTGACCTTGGGCCTGGAAGAAGCTGTGTCTTTGGCTGAGACCGAGCACTACGGCACGTAATTAGTCTACGGATATGAGAAAAAAGATGTCGACCAACGTAATTGCTTTTTGTACAATGTGGTTCTTGACCAGGCTGATATTGGGAGCATAATTGAGCGTAGAACCATTGCGGAAAGCATCATAAGAAGCGTCGTAGACATCGAAGGCAACATTGCGCGACGACGAGGCGACTGATACCACTTGTTTCGCTCGACGAGATGGATTGACCTTGGGATCATAAGGAGCTTTGTCGACGAGAAACTCGTTCAAGAAAGTCCTAACAAAGGCGTCAGCCGAAAAACAGTGGAAAAAGTCGGTATAAAATGACATGGATGGGTCGACCGATTGTTGCGCCTGAAAGTCGTTTGAAACAGACCTGACAAAAACATCAGAAGAGGAAATTAAGAAGCGGGTTGAACTGACATGGCCAAGTGAAACGACTCTTGTCGCAAAGGCTCCTCATCGGTGGAAATAGCACTCGAGGAAGGCAATGGCGCCATATGTGGCCCTTGTCCCTGTCCTACAAGCCCAGCATTCTGAAAACGAGGATATCCTTGGTCGATACTATAGGAAGCGACGTCTTCAGCGCTAGCGAAAGCGTCAGCACAAGAAAGGTGACACCAATAGATGGACGTACCTGAGCTGAGATTCCTGATGCTGTGTTTCCAGCCGGTAATAGTCAAGTGGAGGTGTCAAACTGAAAAACGAATTAGTCTGGAAAATGCAGGGAACAGGCGACCACTGACCAGGTATCGACATATGCATGATCTTGTTCAGTCGATGCTCTAGAAAAGGGTCAGCGACGTCGCGCAAGAAACAGAAGAAAGACTGACTGTTCGACAAATGGCTCATTCTCGGTAATGTCGAGTGGCTCAGATGTCAACGAACCTTCGAACAATTCTGGGTTCGAGTCACTGTAAAATTGTCAACGACGGTGCGAAATAAGAGGACCGGGAAGGACTGACGTTTGGAAATTGGAATCAAAACTTCTAAGAAGGTCTTCCTCGGTTTGTGTCGGTGAAGAGTAGTTCTCGAGCTGGTCTTCGAGCTGGAGCTGGGATCTACAAGTGAACCGTCAGCCACGTCGAGAAACAAGACAAGAAGAAGAGACCGACCCGCTCTGTTGTTGAAGCACCCCATAATCGAAAGGCTCAAGCTGGGCTCTATAGTGGATCAGCCAGGTCGAAAGACGAAGAGGTAATGGAGGACTCACGACAAACAATCCAAATTGAGCTCTTGCCTATTTTCTATGGAATGATAAGGAGGATATGTAGCCATTTTCAACGATGTTGCAATGTCGTCGTTGCAGCGCGAGATGGTCCTTGCACCGGTAACGTGATCACCGAGAAATGAATTTTGGATTTCAAGGTCAACCATGCATCGTAAGCGCGTCAAGGGCAACAAAAGCAAACAAGGTTTGGCCCAGACAGCTTTTGCGCTTTGTGGCTTCTAACAAAATGGGTCAGATCGAACCCTGACGGCGAAAATGTTGGCGCACCTGCGATATCTCGACAAACTCTTCGATTCTCCTTGCTCTCCTTCATTATCACCATCGAACTCGACTTCAACCTCGAAGATCGAGCCACGGTTGACTATTGACTGTCCGTTCGACTTCATTGCAATTGCCCACCCGCCAAGTCGCCTTCCTCCGATCAAGCGCAACCTAGCTTGGCTTTGGCCACAATTCGTGTTGGCATCAAATTCCTTTCGAGATTGGAAAATGGCCACCGAGCTAAACCACGAGGTCAGAATGCAATCTAGCGTCCAGGGGTAGAATTTTACCTGAAACAAAGATGGCAAGGCAGCAATTAACCATTACTATCCAGAAGCCAGACGACTGAAGCTTTCCAAGAGTACAGACGACATGAATCTTGCTCGGCTCATGCGCGACAGCATAATTATAATGGAATCCGGCGGCTAAAGCAAGGCTAAGGGCAGACGGTTTTTTTCAGACAATGTGTCTCGTCGGGCTAGAGCGCAAGATTAGCCTGTACATGATCAGCTGCCACAGAAAGCTTTACCTGAATCCAAGAGCAACCACAAGGTAGGTCTCCTTTATTCTCCTCTTCGTTGACCTTGACTGAACCACTGACAGAAATGGACCTTATCGTCAAACCGGTCCTCGTAGGATGGAGCTGGAATCACGGTCAAAGGATTTCTTGGAGGCCTGAGCCAGCCTGGTGCTTACCAGAACCTGTATACTTATCGTCGAAATCCTGCTGTCCGCCCTTTTCGTCACGGTGGATCCCAGTCGGACCATGTGGAATCTGGATGTCGCCTTGAAGAGATCCATTGAACAGCCGTAATCCCTGTTATTCTCCACCTATTTTCAGGACATTCCAGCTGTCGATATCGTTTCGTTGAGGCTGAAGGTCAAAAACCAAGCCGAGTTTTGCATTCGCCTTTGTTGCCAGTCTCGGAGCTTCCAGATTCCGACTCGCCCATAACCCAACCATAACCAGTCGGTGCCGGATGGATTTGCAGCTCAGAGCATAATTTCGGCAGAAGAGGACAAGGGCGACTTGCAGGGAGGTGGTCGACTGGTGGTCGTATAAATACAAGGAAGAGTTTACATCTCATTTCGCACGTGGCAAACGTACACCGAAAACCTTCTCGGTACAAATTTCGAATCATAGCTCATAGTAAATTGCTTTATATTCAACCATCATGCACAAGGCAACAAAGAGACGTTGTAGAGAAGCCAGGTGATACAAATAGGAGAAACAAAACAAAGAGCTTTCTCAAGTTTCTTTCAAACTTCTCTGATATCAGCGATTCGAAATTCGGTCTACAAAGGCTCGTTAGAGGACTTAATGAAAAGGAGACTCGATGACATGCCTTGGCAAAAGTCGACGGAAAGGGAGCTTCTGTTTGTGGTGATGTTATATCCGGAAATCTTGACTAGGCGACACGAGCAGGGATCTCGGCCTTCTAAAAAGGCGCGATGAGAAGAGTTTCCTTTCAGGACGGCCAGGTTACTGATAGCGGCGCCTTGAGAGAACGTGAATCATCCGACCTAGGGCTGGTGCTGACCCATTGGCGCGAAGTCGTAGATGTTGCAGTCGCCTTGGTCTGCTTGAGCAAAATGCATATTGGGCGAATATAGGACGCACTGGAAGGAGATGATCGCGTTCAACAAAGTCTTGAACTAGACTAAGCAATGATTATCTTATTCGCCGAGGTCGATAGGATCGTTCTGTTGGTGGAACCGCACAAGCCGTTTCCGCTAACTCGTTCAGCAGGGTTCAAAACATGTCTCTGTCCCAAGCAGAACCTCGAGATGGGCGTCAGAGAAGGCGCCTTGGCCACAAAACGAAGGTCCATGAACTACCTGAAGGTCTCGATGAGCGTCTCAGAGCGAACCAGGGGGAAACAGACTGCCAACCTCGAAGCCTTTGTTCAACCTTTGGCTCTCAGACTCCTTTTCTCGTCATCCAGCCTTGCCCTCGAAAGACTTCCTCGATCTTTCCTTTAGCTGATCTTCTCCAAGCTTCCCCAAGAGGCTCTGTTCCCCATAAGAGTGACTGAAGAATCGTCTTGAACGAGCTGAGAAGTCCAACGAGCTGCCAGCGGAAAGCATTTGGTCGTTCAAATCATGGGGGATAAGGAAGGATACAGTAGTAGAAATCGCTTGCCCATGGCAAAGAAACGAGGATGTTTCTATTTGGGACGACGGAAGAAGAATAACGGTCGCAAGGTCGGTGGTTTGGCGGTTATGGCCGGATCGACAAAGCTGACAAGAGGTGGAGGCGGTGGCGAGATAAGGCGAGGGCGACCTTTCATCGCAGATGGATGGGTGGTGGTTTTCGTGGAGCGAAAAGACAATTTGCCGCTACCATTTGGCTACCAGACCTACTGCTTTGAATCACTTGTGCTCTGCTAGAGCTGCACCGACGCTAAAAAAAGATGAGCCGAAACTGAAGGTTTCTTCAGCTTTGAAAAGAGCAAAAGGCGACAAACGACTGACGTAAATTAATTTGCTGCAGCAGCACCGGTTGCCCAAGGCTCAATGTCTTCGAATGACTAGCCTGATGAGAACCCCGGGATACAGGACATGGTGCTGCGATGTCCAACAGAGAGTGTCTAGATCCGAAGGGGCAGGCTTCCTTTGTTGGTTTGGAATTGGGTGATGAAAGACTGAAAAAACCATGGGCTTGGGCGGTAGGACCCGGGACACTCCCCTTGGGGTAGGGCCAATTTTGCGGGTTTGAGAGCCCAAAATTCGCGATTTTTCCGGCCGTAAGCTGCGGGTCTGAGAGCTCGAGGGAAAATTTTCCGGCCGAAATCTGCGGGTCGGAGCCATTTTGGGGCGATTTCTTGGTGCCTGGCTTGATGTGTCAGCGCCGCAGGCAAAGAAAATTCTCACGTCTGTGACGATCTGTGACATTTTCCGGCCAGATCTGCGGGTCCGAGACCAAAATCGCTGCGGGTTTGAGAGGATTTCGCCGGCCGTACCCTTGGTGGAGTGTCCCGGGTCCTTGGGCGGTGGTGCAGGATGGAGGGAATATATGGAGAATACGACGAAGCGAGAGAAGCCTCTAGCTGTAATGATTTTTCAGATTATCCGAGGAGGATGAAGGAATCAGCATCACCTTATTTTTTCGCCATTTCTCGGGTCGATAAATTACTGTGCTCTATCTTGGATTTCCCGTCAGCCTGTCAACCGATGACAGCAAGGTAAACCACAACGACGTCGTCAAGACCCTGGGATCGTCTTCAAGGGAGCCAGCAGATACCTGGCGGAATACGGTCAGAAAAGAAGACAAGACAATGGAGACCTCGCACCAAAATCAGGTTCTGACGTCGTCTCATGAACCCTGGATGGCGATAAGTAATGGTGCGGCGAGGGGTCCAGCTGAGATCGTCCGCGGTCCGAGAATAAGGCGACATGAAGGAAGAAGACAAGAACGTTCAGGCCATGGGAATCTCTCAAAGCAAAAATCTTCCTTTGGTCTCTGGTACGACAAGGAAACATCAACTACAAGTAATATATAACGCCATCTATTGCAACCACCGATAGTAAAGGCCTTGAAGCCTTGAGCTCTTCAATCTGCATCGAATCCAACCCACAAGATTGCTGCAGTGTGAGGAATCGTAAGGAGGAGACGACTGTTGGGCTTTTGGCGAAAGCTTCCATAAATTTCATGGTGAGCGTTTTAGTGCATTTCAACGTGAATGCGGTGAGAGTCGGTATGTCCTTGAGAAGCCTGATGCAGGCGTCGTCAGAGACATCATAGATGTAGAGCGAGAGGGCGTCCAAGGGGCACTGTGACCTGCGGAGCAACGCTTGTAACCCATCGATTGATCGATAGACGTCAATTTCGAGCTCTCTCAAGGCAGGAAGCGTTTAGTCGAAGTACCAGATCACAGTCGCTGGTACTGTGCTCTATATCATCAGCACCACCTAGCTCGCGGAACAGATCGATAGAAGTGACCAAGGGCAATGTGATTTGCCTTGGTATACGGTCTGCATGAACGCCTGTTTGCAAATCAAATTCATTGTTTATAACACAATTTGTGGTGATTCGCTGCAGGTTCGGCATCCGAGATAAGAGCCCAGCATGAGAGATGCAGGTGTATATGTCGTATTGGCCATATTCGATGATTTGAGAGAATGGCAATTTGAGCTGGGAAAGTATGTAGGGCTTGCCAACATGGGTCGTCAATTTAGGAGCGAACTCGAACATGGACAATGTGGTCAGTGTGGGTATGCGCTCCTCGACGACCCGGACATGGAGCTTTTTCATCGAAGACAGAGACCCTTCTAATGGAGAGAAAGAATCGAGTGATGTGAGGGTTATATCGAGGTATAACTCTTTCCAACGAGAAGAGGTGGTAAAGAGCATTGGTAAAAGCGGATGTGATCTCGGTATATTGACGTAGTTCGTGATGGAAATGGACAGCTGGTGGTTCGCTGATCTGTGGATCTGAGTCCCCAGCGCGCGGAGCTTTTCCAGAAGTCGAGACATGACGAAGTCTTCGGTGGTGAGCTGCATCGTGGACCACATTCTGGCGAAGGATAGCGCAACAGAACGCCAGTGAGACGAAACTCGCGGTAGGATCTAGATTGTCGATAATGCATCCAAGGAGCTAGCTCCCTTCTGCCACGCCCATTCTAAATCCTCGTTGATGAATGAGAGGAAGATTTCGCACAAAATCTCCTCTGGTAAACGGCGAATGGGGTGCAAGACCGACTTGTACTCTTCGACTTCTCTGCCTTTGCTTGCTCGGTGACGAACAAGCATCTCGAGATCATGTCTCATCGTTGCAATACGAACGTCGAGATTGGACACCTCCGGTCAGCAGCTCTCGGAATTGCGATTCCTGGTCGTGAGATGGTGCATCGTTAGAGACAATGAAGGGCAGTAAATGGGCTGGCGAGGTGTATGTCGCTTCAGAAGGGAAATTGGGTTCGGAAGCCTCAGCGAGACCGCATAGGCGACATTTTTCGGGCATTATTCTGCATTTCCAGTTAGTCACGCCTATCGTCTTGGCCTAAGAGCGCACCTTGAGCTATTCCTTGAAGATGATGAGACAAATATTCCACGTTGGATTTTGAACCCACTGATTCGGATGAGATAAAACCTGGAGCAGCTTGTCAAATGGCCCACCTAGTTCGTTGGATTCGAGGACAGAAAAATTTAGAGGTTTTCGATGAGGAGATTCACCGCGGTGGGTTCACGACTGAGGTCTGCAGAAGAAAGGTCTAAACAAGGTCACCCTGGGACGGTCGCATGTCACCGAGAATGACCTGGGCTTGCTCGCCGACAAAGCGCGCAATGTCACAATCACGCGACCTGATTCGACAGGCGACAACAATCAGAAAAGTCAAATTGAGCCAAGAATCTGGAGATAAGTAATGGAGGTGACAAAAAGAGAGGCAAACGACTAAGATAGAGAATTTGAATACAAGTACCTCGTGCAAATAGAAAAGTATCACTGTCAGGTCACAACCGGAGCTGAGCTAGAGAATGTTCTTATAGACGTGAATACGTTCGAGTAAGTCCTGATACGAGCGTCAACCAAACAAAGTGCAAAATTCAGAGACTTGAACTGACATGGGTGTAAAGCCGAAAAGATATTCCTCGTCGAAATGAAAGCCATTCGAGGAATCGACGTCCTCAACCCCAGCGGCCCAACTGAACAAGGAATCAGTCGGGAAATGCCAGAAAACAGCTGACCATTCACTGAGTGTCGACATTGTATCCTTCAGTCGATGCTCTACAAAAGGTCAGCGACTTGGGAGAGAAACGGGAACAAAAGACCTACCATTTGAGATTCCTCTTCTCGATTATCTTGAACATTAGAATGATTATGGGTCGAAAATCTGGAAAACTGTCAACGAGGCGGTGAAAGACGAGGAAAATCAAGGACTGACGCTGCAGAATCGACATATCTGAGTCGGTCTGACCAGGTCTTCATGGCTCTCGAGGTCTTCTTCAGACGAAGAGAAACACAAGAGAGGAGCAAGAGACCTCGTCCAGCTCATGAGGCACCCATAATCGGTCTCTACAAAGGCATCAACGAGGTGGAAAGACGAACAGAGAGGTATGACTTACGAGCCATAATGCCGTCATAGAGTAGTAAGACGAGTTCATTTCCAGAGATGTTGTGGTCGCCCAAAATGGTCATTCCAAAAAGCGAAAAAGGTTGGGCTTAAATAGCTTTTGCAATGGTGTCGTTGATTCTAACAGAGCAGCAGGTCAGATTCAACCATTACGAGTACAACGAAAATGTTAGCGCACCTGCAATATCTCGACAATCTCTGATTCTCTCCTCATCTCGCTGTGATATCATCGCCGACCTCGACCTCGACGAACGAACGGTTGAACCACAGTGAAAGGTTTCAGGTCTTTTAGGTTGCTCGTTGGTCAAGTTGAACCAAATTGAGCGGCAGACCTAGTACTTCGACCAAGCCCTTCGACTGGACGTCTAGACAGTGGTTATGGGCTGAAGGGCGAGGTCAGAATTCATACTGCGGTCCACGAGCGGAACTTTACCTTTTTCAGGAGGCAATGGTCATAACCACCCGGACGACTGAAGGCTCAAGGTTCCAGAGAACAAACAAATTGGCTCAAGCGCAGCCTAGCATAGTCGTTCGACGGAATTCGGGAGGAGACTGGCTTTTTCGGACAAGATAGGTTTTGCTTTCGCAATGCGGCAGGGCTGAGAGCAAGGTCAGCTTGTACACGACCAGCTGCAACGAGAGATGCACCTGATCCCAGAATGACCAGGTCTCGTGTCTTCTTGTCCTCTTCGTTTACCAGCTGAACCATTGACAGCTTGGATGGATATGTCCTCGAATCGACATTCTCAGACAGCAGCTGACATGACGGTCAAAGGATTTCTTGGAGGCTTGAGCCAAGGGCTTACCGGGACCTGAGGCCTGAGGAACTGCTGCTCCTACCATTTTCATCGAGGCGACGATATCTATCGTGTTCCACCCCGACTGGAAGAGATTCACTGGTTAGCCGTATTTCCAGCTGTTGTAAGGAAACCTTTTTTGAGATATTCTGGTGGTCGATGTCGTTTCGTTGAGGCGGAAAAGGTAACAGCAAAAAGCAAGCCGAGTTGGGTCTTTTCGTGCCATTTGCGCTAGTGAGCCTTGGTCCTCTGCCAACCGGTGCTGGATGAATTTGCAACGTAGAGCCGGAGGATAAACAGGAGACGAGGGCGAAATTGGCTCGCCTGGATGATGGTTTGATGATGGTGGCCGACAAAAACAAGCAGGGCTCATCCGCGTGACTTCGCTCGACTTAGCCCCTCTCGGCGTCGTCGATGCGTGTATTCCCAAAACCTCGAATTTCGCTCCATTGAGCAACAAGCTTCAACGCTCCTTCATCGTTTCCTTTTTATCCAGCCATAGATCCCAATATTCGACTGGGATGTCGCGTCCGAGAAATTTGGAGGTCAGTGTTCCAATTTCAACCAACCAATCTCCGCTGCGAGCTTTGTTGAAGCAACCCCGTTTCATAGAAGCTGATGAGCGAGAGTCGTCAAGGCTCCCTTATTGCGCTTTCGATGCTCTCCAGATACCTTGGGTCCGATATCGGTCTGACCGTCGAGACATTGTCCATTGCCTTTCAGCATCTTTCCATCGCCGATATACCTTCTAGAGGCCTGCATAATTTTCGTGGAGACCTGACTATTGTCTACCTCCAGCTTCTACAATCCCAAATTTTCTCTGCCAGGTCCTCAATTTTGTCGCTGAGCCCTGTCGATCGCGCCAGCATAGAGACCCTCAGCGAGAAGTTATCTTATCCTGCAGCAGCATTCCTCCTTGATCGGCTTCAGCAAGGAATAAACTCTGCTGAGGAATGGGATTTTCAACACGATATTCACAGCACTATTATCAGCATAGTTGACTTTGCTACTAGCAATCAAGCGGCACGTACAGCGCTCGTCTCGCGGGCCGGATTTGTTATGACTGTTCTTCGAATATGGGTTCTCGAAATCGGGATCTCTGACGCCAGATCTCCTTCTGCCGGCGAAATCCTAGGATTTTTTGCCATGACTGGATACGACAATGTTCCATTTCCAACGGGAATCCTAGGCTCAGATCGGGAAATGGTTTCCTTCGTACTCGATCGACTTGACGAGCAGCTTCACGCCAAAAACCCCGATTCAACTCTGATACTCGGGATTGTTACTCTCATCAATCGTTGGTGCCAGAACATTGATATTAATGACTCTTTCATCGACGCAGGATCTATCCCGTCGGTTTGCAACGTCCTTCGCCAATTTTCTACTTCCAAGATCCTTCTTCGGCTACCCGAGCCTAGCCGGGCTTCCTTCGTTTTTCACCTCATTTTTGAATCCGCCATGACCTATTTGATCTTTTGCATCGACATAGGCGGCTCTCAGGTCGCTGCCAAAGCCATCGATTACAGAGTGCTGCTGTCTCTCGTGAGAAGCCCACAAGTCTTGCTGCGAGAGAAGAATCCCGAGACAGAGGCGACGTACACGAGATTGTTTCGCACATTGGAAAGATACCTTGTCTACCCCAGGATACTTCGAAGAGCAGAGAAATCGATCAGGGCTATCCGCCGCCTGGGTCTCGATATCTCGCCTTCTGGCGAAACCGACAATTTCATCGTCTTTCTTGATATATGGAAAAGTTTCTTGTCTTCTGTGGAGGTTCGCATAGCTTTCAGACGTCAAAGAGATTTGCACCGTCTGCTCGAGCGTCTCCGCTGTCATAATCCTTCTGTGAGCTTCCATTTGTTCATGGTTTCCTTGGGCGCTAAATCTCAATTATGCAGCACAATAAAGTAGGATCTTCTGATGACAATCTTGGCGGCTGGGCCTGTTCTGGTTGCGGCGACACATACTATTGCTCTCGGGCTTGTCAAAAGGCGCATTGGAAAGCGGGAGAAGAAAACATCTGTAACATGAAGAGAGGTCCGCCGTTTCTGATACCACATTTTGATTCTCATTCAAGCTTGTTCTAGATCTCCAACTACCGGCTGGTCTGGACCGGCGCAGTGACTACCTATTCTTCAGCGACATGGTCAAGTATGACGCGTTAAAAGCCAGCGAGAACGGGACCTTATATTCAGCCGTGAAACTTTATCACCACGAACATCCTCAATTGGACCCAAATACCTTTGTGGCTCTTTTGGATTATACTGCAGGACCTTACACATTGACCATTCTCTCGGAAACGAAATTTCACGAGCACAAACTTCATTCGGAAAAAGACGAACAAATGTTTGACATGATGCAAACAGCCAAACGTGGATCTGGAATGATAGTGGCTGCCCAGATACCTATTGCTCTTTCCGTACGACCATGCTTGAGTGTCATAGTTCTCATCCCTTCCCTCAGACCTCCTGCAAGTTCCAATTGGACCTGCCTAGTACTCTAGTTTCTTCAAATACTGTACATCAGATCAGTTGCACTTGTACGTTTGTGTTCCGATGGGTTCTACTGTAAGCTCGAATTTCCCGACTCTCCCTCGAGGTAAGTACCATAGGAACAATTACGCGAAATTTTGGGGACTGGAGGTCGACGCGCCAGTCATGTGATGGGAATGTCGGCGTGACTCGTTCTTTATTTTCAATATTATATAAATATTTAAAAACTTGGTTCCTTCTTCTGCCCCACCGCGTGGAGAAACCGGTTCGTCAAACGACATCCTTCAAATTTCGCTGGCGAGTTTATTCAACATTGGTCCTCATACGACCATGTCGCGTAGGATTAAGGTTCGTGGCCCGGCCTGCAGCAGCCAGCTCCCGATTCCAGAATGCCGCTGGTCCAAGCCTTTGCTGACGCAAATCCATTTCTTAGATGCTCATGGCCGAGAGCCGAAAAGGTTCCATTATTGCATTGTCCCAGCTTTCCGAAGCCTTTGATTCCAACGCCGCTCTGTTCGTCGAGGCATTACCCATCGTCTTCCGACACCTTCGCATTGCCGAAATACCTCCCGAGCCTGTTCCATGAGCAGCGAACGTCAAAAATGCTGAAGCAGGACGGATTGCCATTATGTGTCTCCAAATTCTACGAGACCACCCCTTTTCACCGGCCATAAGGCCGACCGTTCGTTCTGCCCTCTTGGCGAACATCGACAAGTTACGGCCCTTGGCGGAATTCCTCCTTGGTCGACTCCAGAGAGGCAGTTGTTCCGCCGCCGAACAGTACTTTCGACAAGACATGCATGATATTACCGTGAACATATTTTTTGTTCTCGGAAGCGACCCTCAAGTTGTACCATGGTCTCGGAGCCAAGCATGGTGGCAATCCTATGTCAAATATGGGTTCTCGAGGTCGGCCTCATAGTCTCCACCAAATCCACCATGACTGTTCTCGCCTCTGTTGCAATGAATGAGCCAGATAGCGTCGCATTTCCGGAGGGGGTCCTCGGTTCCAAGGAGGAGCTTGCTTGCTTCCTACTGGATCAAATTGACGACCGCTGCGGTAAATTGCAATTAAATCTGATCCAGAACCTAATTGTCCTGTTGCAGGAATGGTCTTTGCAGGACATCTGCTTTGTCCAGGCGGGATCCATCCAGTCGGTTTGCAATGTTCTTCGTCGATTGTCATCTTCCAAGACCTTCCCCCAGCTATACAACGATCCAGTCAATGCTAGCATTCTTCCCCTCATATATCAATATAGCTTCCACTATTTGACTTTTTGCATCGAAGTGGGTGGACCTCAAGCAGCTGCCAAAGCCATTGACCATCGTTTGGTTCTGTCTCTCGTCCGAAGTCGCGAAATCATACATCGGCAGGTAACCGACGATCCCTCGATGGAGACGGATTTCGCGGACTTGTTTCGCGCTGTGGAAACCTATCTTGTGTTCCCCGAGGTACTTCGACGAGCAACCAAATCGATCAAGGCCATCCGCCGCCGGAAGCTCGAAGCTCCACGTCCGGACGAAACCAGCATTTCTCCAGGGTTTCTTACTCTCTGGGAAGACTTCGTGTCCGCAGTCGAAGATCGCGCAGACTTTAAAGACAAGTGGGATCGGTGGCGTCGTTCAAAGTCGCTACATTGTCATAATCCTTCAGTGAGCCTTTCCTTCCACCTTTTCCTTTTGGTGCTGATCTCAACGGGATAGCACGATGAACTGGGGTCTCCGAGCAACATTTGCCGCCTCTGTCCTAGGTGCTTGGATACATACTACTGCTCTCGAACCTGTCAAAAGGCTCATTGGAAGACGGGTGAAGATATTACATGTAAACAGAAAACGGGTTTGTCGCTTCAGTTTCTCCGATTTCATATATTGACTGTCGACCTCGTTAGATTCAGAGCGCAGACCGTCTGGTCTCCAGCGCAGCGATTACATATTCCTCTGTGCCATGGTCGACAATGACTTGAAACGGGTCGTGGAAATTGGACATTTCTCATATGCCCGCGATCTGTATCTGCGTGAGCACCCCGAAGTAGATCCAAAGACCCTTGTGGTGTTTTTGGACTATTTTGAAGGGCCCTGCACATTTTCCATAATTTCAGAGGCCGAACTTCGCGATACAGAGCACATTGCTCAAGCCAGAGAGTACACAGATCAAGAGAGAGGGATCATCGAGGCAGCGAGAAATGAAAAGGGTTTCTACCTAGTGGTTTCCAAGATACGCGTCACTTTTCCGTGGAGAAATGTTAGGTTACTGCCTATTGATGTTCCATAATATACATTTAGACCTGTGTAAATTGCGAATTGGTCTTGCTCATGGAACTTTGTTTGAGGATTTCGGAATGACAACATCAGGCCACTGAAACCTTAGGCCTTACTCTTTCGCTTGGGCCCGACGTTAATTTCGTATCTATCTTGCAAAAATCTTGGTCTCATGGCTGGACATTATTCATGTCCTAATTTCATACACTTATCTATTCGGAAGCGGTAAATAGCACTAGTATACAGTATACGTCTAGCAATGTACATCATAAAACGTCGGAATGTGGCAATACCATAAGCGTCCATCACCCGATTCCTTGTCAGTCAATAACCCTGGGCCTGGTCGTAACACCGGTACTACAAAGAGAAGTTGAAACAGTTGCTCATATTACTGCATCTAATCCGGGATTCTAGATAGTCTTCAGTATATTGTCAGACCGACATCATGGATAGCTTGGACTGACCTGAACTTCTCATCAAACTCGGGAATCTTCTGTGGGGTCAGCCCCGACTCGCTATTTTCAAACATCATCCAGTAGAAGTGATTTATACCTCTGAGACATGATAGCCCGATGGCGGTCAACTGAGGGAGTATCTCGAAAATCAGTTTGGCCCGAGCCAGTGTTCCCAGGTAAAACGATTTCCAAAGTAGAACTTTTGGCTCTTCTCCAAAGTACACGGCTACCGTGTCAGGAAATACAATGTCTAGTTTCAGCTCGCGAAGGTGCTCAAGAGTCTTCAGCGAACGACAAAGACGATGCTATGATGGAGACGGTTCAGACTTGAACCACCGAAACACGATTTGCTCACCAAATCTTCCATGGAGAATTTTTGCAACGTGCGGTCGTCGTCGTCGTTGTCAAGCAGCGAGTGTCGGCGAACATCAAGAACCTGTAACATTGGACAAGCGCTAGCGAGAAAGTCGAATGCGACAAAATCATTCTCTCCTTCCCAGAATGAGATTCGCAAGGTGGTAAGAATCTGGGTCGGGATTCGTCGTAGGATGTTTATCAATTTCTGGGATGGTATGGAAAACATATCGGCCACATCGTCGAGTTGTCCGTCTTTGGTCTGTTGAACAATGGTACGGTAAATCGAATGGTTGGGATAGCAAAGGAGCGAAAGCTCTTGTACTGTATCTGGGATGTTATCCCACAAGAGATCTTCCTCTTGAGGATTTGAGACATGAAGCGAGATGAGACTAGGACGTGTGGTCGCTGCTGGCAAGGATTGGTGCAGAGGGCTTAGAATTGTCTCAGCGCCGAGAGGATTCAAAGTTATCTCTTCCGTTGCAGTCGAATTTCTGTCCAAACCTTCAGGTTCTTCTTTTAACACCTGCTCTCCTTCGACCTGGTCGACCTCGAGCGGTGCTGACTGTGCAAGATCGGCCAGCGCAGGCCCCGGTAGAGGTGGACTTTCGCTGGTCGCCAGACAATCGAATGCCGTCGACGAATCCACCAATGATTGGTCATTCTCCCTGAGACTCTCTTCGACATGCTCCTCTGTTTCAGACGCCGTGGGAATGATCTCGGACAAGGTAGCGACTATCTTTGAGGAACGTATCCCAGCTCCTTTATCGGGGCCAGTGGTAGCTGTCGATGATGTCGAACCTTCCGCTGGTGGTGGAAAAACGAGAAACTTGCTTTTGTCGGTGTAGATATGGCTAATACGAAAGGTCAGCGATTGCAAGACTGGTGCTCGTGGTGGACTCTGCAAGATATTACACCAAGGCTGGTAGGGAAAAGCAGGAGGAAAGCCGGAAAGTTCAAGCTTGCGAAGCTCCGGCCAAGATGTTGAACCAAGCTCTGCGAGCAGCGTGAGCTCACTGGGAAGGATAATGTTTTCTAGGGTGTCTGCGCTCGCAGTGATGAGGGCGAACAGGGATTGAGCTTCTGAATGATTCAGTGGTCCATCTCGGGGAAGACCGCTCCATTTGAGGTGGTCGTGTTTTCGATGATATATCAGATTCTTCAGTCCAGTCGGTAATGTGAAGGCAGGGTTAACAGGAACCGGAATGCTCCAGCGGAAGCCCACGAATTCCAGAGTAGATAGTTGTTTCACGAGGCATAGGGTCTTCGTGATACCTGACGATGTGCCAAACGGTATATCTGCGCCCGAGAAACGCACATGCTGGAGTATTGCAGCTTCTGGGAAGCCGATGGTTAGGTGTTCTGCAATGACCTCAGACATGCAGTCGTACTGCTCGACGTCGTCAGTTATCGATATCGTGAATTTTCTAAGTTTCTATCAGTTCCCAAAGACCAGAACAGAGACCAGAGGCTCACCGAAAATAAGGCCACAAGGTCAAGGGAAACGGGTCCCATTTCGGTTCCCATATAAACTCCCTGAACATGACTCTCATGGCAATATCCCTAACATCCATCCATCCCACCAGAAAGAGCGATTCTAGGCCACGTCGATTCTCCGCACGCTCTTCTTCGGGCTCGTTCCAAAGCATCTCGGCAATGATTTCGAGCGAGTCCTTGTCGAGAGACTTGAATTCCTTTTTTGTCATGCTGGAAAATCTGGGAGAAACGGGCAGTGAAGCTCGTCCGCTGGACATCGTCCTGCCAACCACATGAGAAATCGGAAGTCGAACATGTTGTCATTACTCGAGGTAACATGTGACCTGTCACTCGTCGGGCCGACGAACCGGGGCAGATGGCTTTTGTTTGAGTCGAGTACTTAGAGTCAAGTAGCAAGTTGTCCGAGTTATCCGAGTCATTATTACTCATCAAGTTACAGTATTTACTGAAAGGATATCTATTCTCATTCATCTCTAGGCTTGGCGGTGCCAAACCATAGTTTGGGGTGTGACCCACAAGAGAATCCTATTGCCATCCTGTCCATATTCTTCTGTATAACATTGGCGCTTTAGTTGGAGTTTCTGAATGAAAAAGGATACTCACATTCCCCCATACATTGACGGCGGAATCGTTGGCAGTAGCGGAGACAGTAGACGGTCTGGCTGAACGTTTTTCGATAACAAGTGGGGTGTCCGTCATGTCGTCTGTCTGGGCAGCAAAATCTAGGCCCGAAATTTCGTGCACGAAAGGTTTTGTGCCGCATTTGTCGCGAAATACGAAACTAACGCGTAGTTTCGGAGCTTGGTCCATGTCGCAATATATCTTTTCGCCGGACTTGAACAACAGCCCATGGTTTTCCAAGAAGCTGAAAATCGGTGTGTTGAAATGTGTATGACTGGATCCTAGGTATGCGCGCGCGAATATGAGAATAATCATATTAATAACTTGGTACTGACCTGAATCAAAGTTCATAATCCATCCTACTTGGCTGGGGTTGGGGCTCGCCGGAGGCTGATGGGATATTTCCGGGATTTTCGATTTCAATGTGGTATTATTACCGTCGGTAGCGCGCACGCTGACCTTGTCAAGGATCAGGGCCCACGTGGACAATTTCACATCCTGAATTGAACTGGGAGGGAGGACTGTGAAATCGTCCGACCATGGGTGAAACTGCTTGGAGCGCGCGGTTGAGATCCCCCCTAAGCTCAGCACCGCTTCAGATCCTCTTTAGAACGCAATCCGTCAACATACAGCCACCTCAGGAAAATTAACAACTCACTCGAAAATAAGGAAAAAATGTTTCATCTAAGAAAGTGGGTCAGAAACGCCCTTAAACATGTACGAATTTGAAAAAAAAAACCATACAGCAATGAGCTGACTGGGGCCAGGACGAGCCATTTGCTCCAATACGGTCTTGATGTTGCGCCCAGCCTTCAACTTTTCTGCTCTGTTGGTGGGATGAATATCTAGAGACCCGCCAAGATCCGGTTCGTGGACTTACTCTGTGACGTTGGGCCCAAGTGAAAACAGTCCTTCATAACCTTGTCGGCGAGCCAACTTCCTAGAGACCGCCACGGCCCCCAAGAACTGCAGTTTATTAACTTTGATTTCGGGTGAGCATGAATGGAAGGTCACGGTGTCCGTAAGAGGTTCATGTGCTGGATTTCGTCAGAAAACAGGTTCTTTGATAGGGAAAAGGGACTTGCCAACAGCTGTCTGGTCGGCATATCGAATAAGCTTGCTGCGTGGATATTCCTGGTAGATATCAACCGGATCTGGGAACTTGGCTGTACCATGGAGCGGCACCGAGTCAGCAGCTGTCCATGACTGAAGCGAGCAGAGGCGATCGAGTCTCTTGGGTTCAACCCGCTTGAAACCTTCGGAGAGGACCCAGCTGTACGCGATGTAGCCGTTTAGTGATATTGCGAAAACCTTTTCAACGATGTCAGTACCTCAAAGCCGAGCCTACAAAGATCATCAGTACTTGGACGACTTCGTGTCTCGCTTAAACTTGACTCGCCTGTTTCTACCCCCAAATTAGACCAGATTCTCTGCTTAAGATGGGGAGAGTTGCTTTGGGGCTGACCCCATGACTGGTGATACTTGTCATCGACGCACTTCCAGACAGTAATAACCAGCTTGGCTCACCATTTGAGTCGTAAACAGAGCAGCGGGACCTGATCGATGATCAAAGATTCTGGTCAGAATGATTGAATATGAAATGACGATAAAAACTTGCAATCTGCAGGGAAAGAATCGGTTGTTATTGTAACCTGTACTAGCGGCGCCGCTGTCTCCTCTTCCGGCTCGTCGAGTACGGGAAAGACGTCTTCAGATCTGGAACTGCCAGCGGGAGTGACAGATGTTGATACTTGAGAGTCCTCCTCAATGGTTCCATGATTGTATTCAGCGTCATCAAACTCGTCGTCGGTGTCCCTATCCATCTCAGTATCTGTTTCCATCTCGACGTCCGGATTTGCCAGAGAATGCATGATTTCAAAATCCATCCAGTCGCCTGGGATGGTGTCGGATCTCCCTGCCAGCCAACGAGCTTTGGAAAGCGCCTGATATTTCTTCTCGAGAAGTCTTGCGCTGCGCCTGGAGCCGATCGGCCGAACTTGCTTTGACAAAATCGTTTTGCGCTCCAGCCGAGTCTCAACTTTGGTAGCCGCGGATTCACTGGCGGAGGACCTGTCATGGCTGACAACTGCCATTCTATCAGGGGGTAAAAAGTAGTATCCCGGCGCACAGTCCGCTGATTTGCCCTCCGGAAGAGGAAATTGATGTCGTAGCGCATCCGCCTGGAGCTAGCCAATGAGTTAGATTGGTTCAATGAATACTGAAGAGGAATTCAAGGAGTCGACTAACCATCTTGGTGTCGTCAAAGTAATAAGGTGGAGCTTCAAGCCGAATTTCGAAGATTTTATCTTGGACATCTCGATAATACTCTTCCGGAGACATGTGGCTATGAATGAATTCAAGAGTCAGTTTCGACGAAGGGAATGTAGCGCACCAGTTGTCAGGTTCCGAGTCCGATACGGGGTCGATATCCATATCCATGTTCATGATGAAGTTGTTGAATTCGGCGGGGAAAAAAATTTTGCTGAGAACTGGTATTCAATGTCGAATTTATTGCCCATGAATGGCTCTGATTACTCTGGAAATACAAGGTTGTCAAGCAAGTACAATAAATTTGTTCTTCTTTCGTTCTGGTTGGACCGTGAAGAGGGGGGAGATGCGATGCTCATCAATAGACATGAGATCAGGTCGTTAGGGAAGAACAACAGATCTCTTGTTCTCTTTGTCCCGTTTTTGGAGGTGGTGACAGCGGGGCATGAGCTTTGTTTGTCTTTGTTTGTTTCTGGGGACCCCACCCGAGATCTCGGATCTCGGAGGTACTTGATCGGGATCTGTCGGGCCAAAGCAATCCCTCCTGATCTTACTTGTAAGAATCCAGAGGCGAATTGCCGCCTGCACAATTATTGCGATATTTAAGCTGGACCTGTTTAAAACTCAAGCGCTAAATATGTATCCTGAAGGCTGCTGCTGAAGCGACAAGTGACAGCAAGTAACCATGTGGATGAGTGCATGGGAAAACGCCACATATGATAGCATGGCGGCAGATCGCGGTCTTGTACCTGGGACCTGTTATGTCAGCATCCTGAATTACAATTATCTCCTAGCTCTTATTTGTTACTCGCGCAAGAGAAATGTCTTGACAGCACACCGAATGTTTATCCGAGCTCCCTGATTTGTCTGTCGACGGACAATAAGGTTCAAGTTGTACATTATTTTATTGTCGCCTTAACTGACAAGAATTCTAAGTTCGTAACTAGTTATAAATGGCATAAAGACAGCGCCAACCTGTGCGCTGTGATCAAAGTTCAACATCTTCCTCACCGAGCTCATCCTCCTCCGTGTCATCTAGTGACACATCTTCGCTCGCCAGGGAGTGCAGTACCTCGCCCGTGAGATCCGCTTTGACCAGGGACTTCAGGTCTTGGGTGAAATTCTGCCTCAAACGATGGATGGGTCGTCGAGATTCTGGCGCGACGAACACGTATTTGGAGAACAACTTGATAGCTTAAGAAACCGTTAGCCGGACCGATCAAGTGATGATCCCAATGAAAAATGCTCACATTCTTGCCCGGCGAGCGATTTCCATGACAGACCTACTGCCATCTCTTCAAGTTTCCTTCTGAGAGAATCTGGAGACTCGGGGTTTTCAACATGGAGGCTATTACCCTGATAGAAGCCGACGCCTTGAAGCATGAACACGAAGGTACATCCACAGCACCACACGTCGCTTTTCTCGTTGAAAATCCCGTCTGCTGTGAATTCTGGTGGACAGAAAGCAGCATATATTCCAACCTGTGCCATGAAATTTGATTGAGTACCTGGAATATCCCATTCGAGGAGGGACATCTCGTACCGGTGGAATCAAGGGCTTCACAGCATCAGTCCCTAGCATTTTTGTCAAAGTATTGGCATCAAACCCCAGCTTGACGTGTCCGTAGGGCGCCTCCGATCTAGGTTGACCAGGCGGGGTACGGAAGAAGATCGTCGCTGGCATTATGCCTCCATGATGAGTGAGAAACTTGTCTTGATAGTATCCCGCCCCTGCCAGTATCTGGGACATCAAAACCAGGGTTGTCGTACAGTCCAAAGGTCCATTGGCCTCGACATAATTGGCCAGAGTGCATTGAGATGGCCATTCCTCGAAGACGAAAAAGAGGCCTTCACTGTTTGAAACATAATCGACGCTTTCGTGAGCGATATGGGCGTGACGAATCGAGAGTGCCTTCAGAGAGGTCTTGGAACAAGCATGTTTAAATGATCGGGGATGCGGTTTCTGGACCAAGAGTCTGCCGGCGATCAAAGGATTCGCGCTCCGCAATTGATAGACAGCTGCGTAGTCGCCGTTCGCTACGATAGGCTGGAAGAAGTCAGCTCTGTAAAAGGGATTAAGGCGTCTCCTACTAATTCCGGATTTCCATAAGCAAAGTAAGTGCGCGCAGCATTTTGAGGATGAGAAGACGTGAGTTCGACTCGCAGCAGTGAACTCGGAGAGGACATTAGTTTCAACTTGAAATTGAGGAAATCATCGTTTTAAGACCTTGCTGAAAACAATAACATCTAGAAGAGGTTTCGCCGGCTACAGATACAATTTTCAAGAAATACAAGGACGGCTGTACAGTGATGTAAGTAGTTTGACATGGATATTTTAGAACTCGTCCGCACTTGTCAAGAAGTACAAGGTCGTATGATGCGGTTTGACATAGGATTTAAAACAAGTCTGATGGCTCATAATTATGGCTACCATTGTTCAATTCCGGAATATGCCAAGAAGCGTCAACGACGTCCGGTTTGGACAAAAGGTTTCGTTCTTCTACGACCGCGAGGTATTTCTCGCGATCGTCGGCTAACAGAACAGAGTAAGTGTCCAGCGCCTCACACAACTCGGCCCTCCCTCGGACCGGATCGCGCAAATTTAAAACACGGTATAGCCCCAGAGCCTCAGTTATGACCATCAGAGCGTCCTCGTCCTTGTCTAAATCACAATATCGGCCGGCTAGACGGTGGAGACTCGCGGCGAGCTCCCAAGTGAAAATGTCGGGAAAGTCGCTTGAGAGCATCCTGTACAATTCGACAACTCGCTCGACGACGACTGTTCTCTCAACGCTGTCGTCAATGAAATTGGAATAGAATTGGAGACAGCGCGCGAGTTCACTCTGGAGGTAAGGATACTCGGCTGCTAGGCTTTCTCGCAAAAGTACTGCCTCTTGCATGATGGCAAGGGACTCTGTATATCGAGGGGTTGTGCTGAGGCATTTTGCCAAGGTCGTTAGAGATTCGGCCAAGGAACCTTGAAAGATCCTATGATGTCTAGGCGCCAAATCTCGATAGATTGATACCGCTTCCTCCGCCACCACAATTGATTCTTCGTTGAGCTCTGGGTAGACACTGAGTCTCTGAGCCAGATTGCTCAAGAAAGCAGGCAGGTCTTTGAGCATTTCTAGCTCGTCGGAGAGTGGGATTCTTCTTCCAATCTCCACCGCCTTCCTAGCAGCCTGTAGGGATTCCGATTGGCGTTTGAGAGTGACCAGAGTGACCGATGCGTTGTGGTGCAATCTGGCCAGGTAGATTAAGAGTAATGGATCTTCTTGGTAACCGTATAACGCATTCAGGTCGAAAATGGTCTTTTCAGCCAAGTCGAATGATTCCTGTTCTCGATGAATCTTAGCGAGGACAGCTGTGTGGCCCACAACAGTGAGGATTAACGCAGGGTCGAAGGTGTCGGGGCAAGGATTGGGTTCAAAGCTTCGCACAAGCTCAAGAGCATCGAGAGATGAACGGTAAGCCTCGTCAGGTCTTCCCAATTGTGACAGTCGTTTTGACAACCGATAGAGAATCCTAGGAAAGTCGACAGGAAAGATATCGCCGGGCTTTTCAGGAGAGATGATCTGTAATTCATCAGTTACCCTGCTGAGCTTCAGGAACTTCGAGGACGCACATGAAGAGATTCGCGCAAGACGGGTTGAAGGAGAGGCTTGAAATGGCCTTTCGAAGCCATGATCTCCAACCAGAACACGAGGTATTCTGAAAGGAAAGCTCGTAAAGCGTCAAGGACATTCGGAGAGCTTCTCAAGTCCTGGACATCTGCAAGGTGCTCTAGCCAGAATTGACAGGCATACCAAACTTCCTCCGCTACGTCGATTTTAGGTATTGCCGCATAAGAGGTGTCATCCTGCAGGTACCCTGTCCCTGGAATGTCTTTGATGAACTCTCTGTTCATCACCTCGATGCAATGCAAAGCAAGACGAGCGCTGTGATGTTTCTCGTCAATGAAGCTTTGCCCAACAGACCGACCTGGGTCCGTCAAATAGTCGCGGAAAGAAAGATGAAGGATCCGAATGGGAGTGGTTTCGTCGTGATGACCCATAAGAAGAGTTCGAATGGGGGATTGTCGAATGAATCCAGTCACGTCCAGTGTCTCAAGCTTCCAATCAATGAGCGCCTGGAGAGCCGACATCGACAAGGGAACCTTGGCAGCCATGACGGCGCCAATGATACCTTGGTAGAAGAGGGATTCAGTCCGAGTTGAGAAGCAGCGGTCGATGATGACGTCGTACAAAGCTTCCATCTTCTTGAAGGGCTCGAGTCCAACAGGACTATGGTCTTGGAGGATGGACTCGAACTCGGGTTTGGTGCGCGTGATAAAGGAGGATGCGAGAAACTCGCAAATGGTGGAAGCCCAAATGAAGAGACCTTCAGATTTGAGCTGGAATTTCAAAATCTGCGCTTCCGTCGGCCAGTTGCCGAATTTCTTGGCCTTTGCAATCTTCGTCAACCGATATCTGATGTAAATCCCGATGTCGTGCATGTTGGCCTTACCCTCGATTTCCATGGAATAGTGCCGAACATGAGGAGATTGGGGGAGGCTTTCCATGATCTTTTCATCTTGGCGAGAAGTGACGAAAACGCGAACATTCCCTGGAAGCTTCGGGACCTGGTTCTTCAAGATTGCCAGGAATCGAGCATCAGCACCCTCGTCAAGCGCATCAATGACGATGGCCAACGGTCGCTCCAGCTTGACCTGTTGAAGAGGCTTCAGAATCAACGAGGTGAACTGCCCCGATAATGACTCTGTTAGCCCTTGGTCCACCATCTTCGATATCTGATATGCAAGCTCTGGGTCCAAGGTGGAGAGATGGTGGGCCATATCGGTGATGATGCTGGTGCAAATATTCTTTCCAGCGACTTTTCTGTCGAAGAAGAAGTTGAAGGCCAGACAATCTGTCTCGGAGCACATTCGAGCAATGGTATGTGCCACCGTGCTCTTGCCGCTGCCAGCGACGTCGGCGAGAAGTCGGACTTGAGCCGGCTGACTGACTTTGCCCGACTTTATCCAGTCCAGGATGTCTTTGAGAAGAGCGGTTCGCGTATTCTCGAGGCAGCCTTCCGTATCCACGAATTTGGCATCCGTGGAGGTCAGCGGGAGCTTTCCTAGAGCGATTTTCTCTACAGAACAACATCAGTAAAGCCAATGGAAAAAAGTCAACCACGCACTGATGTCTCTGCTCAGTTTTTCATCTATCTCCCCTACGAAACGCTCAATATTTTCCACATGTATGCGAGTAGAGAGCGCCATATCAAGCTATAGAAGGCATGAAGTAGCGAAGAGCGAGAAGGAACTTGTAAAACATACGTTAAAAGCCTTGATAGCATCGTCGAATTGTTTTTGATATTCGTTCAAGAATTTCGGGTCCCAAAGCCAGAACCAGAACTTATAACGTTTCCGGTTGTAGCGCTCCAACGTCTTGTAAATTTCCACCAAAATGCTACAGACAATCAACAAATTTAACGAAGGTGCTAAAAGATAAGACGTACTCTGCCAAATGTTTTACCGCTTTCCTCGTCTCTCTTACATCTGATTTCGCGCTGTGGAGAGCTGCAGTAAGGGCGACCATTGTCGCTTCCACATGTTGGCCAAATTCCTTAAACTCTCGCCTCTGGCTCCGATAATCCTGATCTTCGGTTCAGAAATAATTTAGAATTCGTGGGTTAAACATACCTGCACAAGTTTGATGATGAGAAGAGCTGGACTGGTTACGCTTTTCAAAGGTGCGAATGCATCAGCAAACTTGTCGATGACCGACACGGTAAGCCAGACAGCCTGAACTGCATCAGGAAGAGGATGGTCCTGCAGTAGCTCAGACATGATAATGGTCGAGGAAGAAGGAAGGCTGAAGAGCGGAATGTGGCGTGCCCATGTTGAAGCTGAGGGAGGCAATTGCACGCGCATGACATGTCATGGCCCTGGACCGACCGGGTCCTCCTAATGCGGCTATGCTTGAGTACATTTCTCACGCCAAAAGCGCAAAAAAAAACAAGGGTCTACGGAACAAGACGTAAATCTGTGAGAAAGAAACATAGAGAAGGAATACAAAGAATACTCTACAAGGAGTCAGGGCGACAACGAGGCAGCGTTTAGAGAACATGACCACAAAGGCGCGCGACAAACGGGATGAAAGCAAAGAGGGTCGCACCTGAATTAGACCGAATATCATTTCGAGCTCTAGCTAAGGTAACAATTGTCTTGGCCTGGACGCAAAGGCTGATTTGTGAGACGCGCAGAGAGAAAATGGTAAAAGCTCGATTGCACCGCTGATGTACTGTAGGTGTAGGATGAAGAACAAAAGCTTCATTCAATCATAGTGTACAGCCGTGTCAATACCTAGAAGGGTTGATCAGGTTTTGTTCGAAGAAAGTTGGCGATGAACTCACTATTCAGTAATTATCCCGTCGTGTAGCTTCACTCGTCATCGTCTTCATCTTCGTCTATGCGAGGTTCAATCTCCCTGTGCCTTACAGTCGCCGAAGGCGTGGCAGAAGTCCCAGTCTGATGCTAGACCGCGATATCAGGACATGAGCGGTAAATGAAGAGCGAGCATAATCACCTCCCGGAGCTTTGCCAGTCGAATCTTCAACGTTTCTGCATAGTTATCGAATCCAAGGGTGCCCAAGGCCCACAAAATATCTTCACCGCCAATAGTTTTCCTACATCGATGGTGAGCACAAGGAGGATTAAACGACCAGAGATGATTCACCTCTTCTCGAGACCGCATCGTTCGGCTGCTTCGCTGGTAATGAAGCTGATGAATTCGCTCACGCATTCTTGTACGCATTCCTTTGCATCCTTTGCAATCTTCGCGGTAGGAGGAACCGACGACTTCATTATACGAGAGACATTCGCGATCTATACAATGGTCAATCCACAGCCAAAGAAGAAGTAATGTCCGAGCTCACTGGAAGAAACCGATCCTGTTCCCTATATTCGCCGACTTCTTGGTCGGTTATAGGCAGCGGCTCTGGAGTCGACGGTGGCGATTGATCCAGGGTTCCAGCGGGAGTCAGGTCTACCATATTGTTCGTGGTGATATGCTGTCGTTCAGCAATGCCCGCATTGTCTCCTGCTGCCAGAATGGGCTGCATGGACATTCTGAATGATTGCTCCAGGATGGTAATATGGCCTCGGAAAGGCTAGCGACGGAATAAATGGGCTAGCAACGGAGGCCCAGCGTGGCCTGGTTCAACCGTTGACTGAGAATTCTTTAGCGAATGTTGGACGCAGCGGCCGAATTTTCTTACAACACTGAATTATCTGTTCGTCAGATATGCATTCTCGGGTTCAAGAATATTTACGTGCATTAACACGACGGTCAGGAAGGTCCAGATTCGAATGGCGGTGAGAAGAAAGTTTTGTTGCTTCCTCCGAGCGTGACGGTGTGACGATCATGCGCCTTGTCACGCATCGTAAAATTTGGACGACCAAGTCCACTGAGATGCGACAACGCTTTAGAAGAAAGCCAGAGTACATGGAAGAGGATCATTCGATGAACCTTGTGATATATATATATGGCCTTTTCCCGTTTTTGAGCTCCATTGAGGAGGCCGGAGTCTGGCGGATTATCCGTCCATGTTCTTTTTTTTCATACAACTTGCAGCTTCTCATCCATTTCTGACCTAAGCCATATTTCCAACATTTTTTGATGGTACGAAATCATTTTCCCAAGTTTCCTTGTGGCCAGGTTACAGTAACACTTAATCTGATGTCTCGTATTTGAGCTAAAATTTCACTCTGGGGCACTTTTTTGCTTCATCTCGTCGTACAGAATTTAGGTATCAATTTCCTTCGATATGTGGTTGCTTTCCATTCCATGGAAAGCATTGAGAAGTGCCAGATCAGTCTTGGTTCAAATTTGAATGGCTGCCACGTCATCAAGTGGTCCGTGCGCAATAACCAAATATAAATACTCCGCTCTGTTTCCTGGAAACCTCATACTTACCTTGACTGCACAATCCCCTTCACGTACCGGGGTTGTGGGCTGTGGAGACTCTTCATAGCACGGCGACCTTGTCCTCAGAGAGCATCTGCAGTTCGTACGTTCAATTTGGGCGTGCGGGGTCCGAATATTTCCCCGGTGCTACGCCACTCTGGCCAAGCACCGACTCTTTTTTTTTATGACTCGAAAGGGTTCTAACCCTAACCCTGGCGTCGTTAAAGAATAAATATTTTATTGTTTACATTTAAAGCATGGCGATGCTTTGTTCGAAATATTCTTCATTATTTCACTGTACATGAGCAAAGCCTACAGAAGCTCAGAGGACCTCGGAAATGAATATGTATGTACTAGTGTAGCAGAATACATGTCTTCTAAGTATGGTTTCCTCCCCAAGTTCACTGGTTCCTCGTTGACGGCCGTCAAAGACCGCATCTCCGGGCCGCCCGGTTGATGAGCCAGCAAGAATGACTCATCAACAATCATGCGCCTCAGCACGATTCCCCACCTTGTTCCAGAAGACACCGTTGACCTGCTATTCCACCTCGAAGAATGCGGGATCCGAACCGATTCAGAACTTGTATTCTCAGCCACCCCATTTGATTTATTCAAGAAGCTGCCACCTGGAACAATTTCGTTGCAGGATTTGACCCAATTTATCGCTGATGTTTCTACAACGCCCGTCATACGTGCAGTGGATCTCCTGGACAAGCCTGTTGAGCGTCTAGCAAGCTCCTTGCCCCTCTTGCAAAGTCTATCTGGGGTGACTGAAATCTCTGGTGATTCTGGGTCTGGAAAATCGGTTCGTCCCTTTGTTCTGCTCTCTTGGAGATAAAGTTCATTTCAGGCCAGGCCATAGCCCTGAATTGCGTTCTACAAACGCTGTTTGCGGACCCCAGAGCCACTGCGCTCTGGATAGATTGCAATGGCGACTTTTCTATCGACGACGTTTTGGACACGGGTGTCGAAGAGCAGATTTTGGAGAGATTACAAGTCAGCACGACATTCGAAGTCGCTGAAGTCCATGACGTGCTCGACGATTCACCATACGTGCGTTTTCACCATATGGTTGACTTTTTGGTGGTCTCATTGCTCTTAGCCCTACAGCATCCTGGTTGTCGACTGCATCACCGCTCTGCTTGCTCCCCTTCTCAGCGGTGTCTCGTCGCAGGGCCATTCATTGATGTCGGGACTCATGCGACGCCTCAGGAGCTGCGCCAGACAGGTGCTGGTCGTCAATAGCGCGACTTTGATGGCCTTGAAGAGCACCACGACCGTCAACCCAATGTCGAATTTTGCTACAACGACGAAGAAACCAGCGCTGGGACCGTCTTTTACATACCTTAGCGATGCTACAGTCTGGATTTCTTGCGTCGACCAGGCCCTGGACGCTGGTGAGGACCAGAGCATTCACGTTGCTGAGATCTTCAGGTCCAGGAATGGGGTTAGCCATCTTACATTCACATTTGCATCTTATTTTACTGATGTTGTTCATCCAGCCTTCACATGGCTGGTGCAAGTTTCGCATCCGAGGAGGTTTGGTCGTCATGGATGGTTAGGAAAAGATGGTTGGCAATGGGTCATCTCACGACTGTGACACTGTTTCTGCTTCACAGAGCATTTCTATGCGTAAGTCACCTTGTTCTGCGATTGACAGAAAGCTCAACGTTCTTCATCAAGCCGGATGGCATCGTTCAGCAGACTAGAACCACCTAGAAGCCTTTAGGCTACTGTATCTTACGAAAGATACTCGACAGCTACCCGCGGCAGTTACAGCCAAATCTTGTATGTATCAAGCCGATGGAGAATGCCAGGCAATTCCAGACTTTTCCAGAGCCGGAACCAGGTCGTAAAGGCCGATCAACGCACATTAGTCTAAACCAGTGCTGTGAGCTTGCGGTTTCGAGACAACCGTTTTTCTGAATGATCTATTAATCCTTCTAATGAACGGGACGCTGTTACTAGGACGCCACCACCGATGCTGCATAGGGTCCGTGATATGGGTAACTGTTCAACAATATCATGTGGCCATCGGATTCAAAATGTCGGGACAGCCAAGATCAGTGCCCTTGGATTATCAGCGCTAGATGAATAGAATTGTTATCTGGAAAATCTAAATTGCACTGATAATACATTGAAGGCCTTGTGCTCGAAACCGATACATGCGAACGAATAATCCGATAGCGCCCATGACAATTCCAGTGTCATAGGTGGAAGTTTATGCCCGACTTCCTTTTGATACATATCAACGAAAGTATCAGAAGAATCAAGGCTCCAGATACTTGAGACTCCTAGATTGCGTGTCAGAAGACGATGGAATGAGAAGCTGAATACAAACCTTGGTGGAGGGAAAGCTTGCATCTCGTGGAACTCTGATTCCTGGGGAAAGGGTGAGCAAGATACAAGGCTGTGAAACCGGAATATACCTTTGAATCGGGAGCATTCCATTGCGCCAAATCGTGAGGACCCATGCTCGGCATCCTGGTGCCCAGGTGAAACATGTTGGTCGACTGTCGCTGGTTACTTGTGGTGAACTGACGGTCTGTTCCTTTACCACGAACAACACGACGTGTGTTCAGCCTATTACCTATTCAGCTGAATGAATGCAGAATAGAAACGAACTGACGTGGTCATGAAAGAGATCGCATACACTGAGCAATATAGAGTCAGTATGCATCAAGTGTGATGAGGAGAACAACTGACATTTACTCAGAAGGAAATAGGTTCCGATGAATATCAGGTTATTGGGCATGATATTATACTGTCAGAAGGGTTAGAAAGAGCGCCAACGAGACATAAAGCATCATACCATGACCACTGTTGCTGTGCTCACGGTACTAATAGAGAGTCAGCTTTCGTAACCTTGTTCTATATGAGCTACTCACGCCGTGAAGACACCGGTGTTTATCGCATAACGAACCAAACTAGGATCCAGATCAACATCATTTTCATCAGGCCATATTCGAAGAAACCGTACGTGTTCACGAGGGTATCGGATCTGTTTAGACATTCAGCGCCAGTTATTCCCTTTGAGGAGACGAAACTCACTGATGGTATCCCGTTCGCAGCCGGGAGAGGAAGAAGCACAAGGCTCCGGCGATGAACAGATCCGTGAGTACTCCGACGCCTAAAGCTGTGGTCCCCAGGACCCGCAGTTCGACGACAGCGAATACTCCCGGTAACTGGAATCTATATAGCCGGTCAGTACCGAATTGGGCCAATACTACCTGGTGACTCACGCCTTGATTGTGAATGCTAAGTAATAGAATCAGCAGGTGTCATCGAGTAATCAGTAGTGACCAACTTATCGCGAGACCTATCAGAGATCATCTTGTCAGACGAGTATCATCCAAAAAGGGTCTATCGCACCTAGTTGTCCCAAGGTCAAGAGCAACTTTGAAAAGGGTTAATGATGGATAAAAGCCCGGAGACGAGGGACATACAGCGATCGCGGTAATGTAATAGTTCCGTTGGCTGACTGTTTTGGATTAGTCGAGAAACCATATGGCAAGATTCCACATACACCGCCAGACCCGTAACGAAAAGGCCCTGCAATTAAGCCATGAACATCTTCCCCTTGTTTCGACCCTGAGGTACTCACGTTTTGACAATGGCACCCACGATGGCCTTCGAAAGATTGTCAGACAAGAAAGAACAACAGAGACGGATACTACTGACCCCGAATGTCTGTTGAAGCTGGAAGGAAGAAAAATTGATTGAGCTGGAGCATTCTTGAATACGAGTGAACTCACAATAAAGGACCTGGCGCGTGGAGATGAGCTCGGATACAAAAGAGAAAAAGAAGAATCTCGCACCAAGTCACGGTGCCCACTATCAGGGCTGTCGGATTGTCAAAGTTTGAGATTCCATAATAGTAAACGATGTGGCCAATGAGCGCCTGGTCTGCTGTTTCCATAACCCTGTACATCGGTCAACGATCGAACTTGTGGCGGTAATCTCTTTTCGCACATAATCAACGCGACCTACACCAACAAGTCAGATACGCCTAAGATACCAGGTAAAAAGAGAGACAAACCAAGAATTTGTAGACAGGTCGATCATCGGGAAATCTCGAGAAGTAAACCCAGACATGGGTGACGAGAATCCCATAAACGCAGCACGAGACGGCGAATCCAACAAGTATAGCACCGAGCCTGTATGAAGATTCAGCAAACGAAGAAGAAAACTGGAAGGAAACGGACGTGTTGTCAATGGTAGTCTTGACTGGTACCAATGGCGTCGACATGATGGGGAAATGATCAGCGTAAGAGACGAGACCACTGGGCGCGGTTGGGGCAATTTATGGCTCCGAATTTTGCATGTGTTCTATTTGGGGCTAGATCAAAAGCGATGAGAGTTGGCTGATGGTCTATTAGTCACGGCAAATCAACTCGACCGAGCCAGGCACACGTCATTTCCGGTCTTGTCTCATCCGCATGGCTTGGTCAACTTGGCCGGCAGTCGACATGCGAATGCAGGCAAATATGCTAGAAAACAAAGAAAATAAGCTCGACTGCGGCGACGGGGATATATATCAACAGATCAAAGAGGTTTCCATGCAGAAGAATTTCAGAGGACAAGAAGCGAAATCGAAGCCCAGCGCCCACCTATTCTTGGCTCTTTTTGGTGGAAAAGCCTTCACGCGGTTTCAATCGTAATCAACACAACCGCGTTTAAACTAGTTTTGAGCTAAGCAATGGTGACCTAGTCAGATGAGGTCTCTGGAGCCTCCTCGCCTCGGTCTGTGATTTTCAAACGGATCGCCACTGACAACCAATTATTGGGGCCCCTCGTGACTCTCTCAGTGATTTTCAAACGGATCGCCACTGACAACCAATTATTGGGGCCCCTGTCAAGACATTTACCGCTGTTGCCGAGTATCCAGGGCTTGTAGATCTGCTTGGCTCCATAAGGCTCCATACAACTTGAAATAGCCAGTACGTACAGTTGATTTCTAGAATGGTTCTAGAATAGGGCTTGATGGTAATAGATTTTTTTTTAGCGAAGATTTACTGGGAAGGATGGATGACGGGAAAGCAGTAAAAACCGTCAAATATCTCGTGCTCTGGAGACATATGGTCATATCTGGCGAAGCGAGCGCCACCATCAAACCACCACAGCTCAGGGCTGGTCATAATTCAAATCGTTGAAATCGGAAAGAAGGGAGCCGAACATCGCGAGCGACGGAAGTAAATTCGATATGGCCCACGTCCTGAAGCAAAGGTGGAGGCAGTGAAAGCCTGAATCAATGTGGCATTCGAATAGTATTGTCCGATCCATATAGTGCTGTTTTTGAACCGCGAATTCGATAGACCGCCTATTGTCGAATCTGTCTGGCTCGAGTGACCTCTATTCAACGCGCCGAAACGCGCCGTGACGGTTTTCTCTCCCTCAAAGCTGTTATCTCTGCTTCCAACTTGATCATCTTTTCGTCTAGTTCCGTCTTGTTGAAGATCGAATAAGGGCTTAGTATTGGTGCTGTAGATATCGGTCCTGGAATTGGATGAGCAAGAGCCGATAAGCGAGATAGACGGGAGCAGGTGTCGAAGAAATGCGGTAGAAAGAAAGTGTCCGGAGGCGAAGGAGGAAATGGGAAAGACCAACGCACCATATGCAGCATATCGAAACACCTCGTTCATAGAATCATGGTTTCTCCGATACCGCCCCAGCGCCAAAGTCTTTGTTGATATCTGATCATTCTCGTCTGCGGAATCTTCTTCTTCTGGAGGCGGCGGCATAGGGCGCTGGACGTCGTCAAGTCAGATAACCTGGGCTGGTAGAAGGAGGAAAAAGCAGACATACACGAGGTGGTCCACCGCTTCTCGAAGCCCGTATTGCATCTCTTTCTCGCTCCATCCTCCGTCGGTCCAGTGATTCCATGGTGCTATTCTGCTGAGCTATCATTGCTTGTGGGCTCATCGGATGACCAGGTCCCATTGGATGACTGGGTCCCACTGGCTGGCCGGGTCCCATTGACTGGCCGGGTCCCATTGGATGGCCAGGTCCCATTGGATGGCCAGGCCCCATTGAATGGCCAGGTCCTATATGACTAGGTCCCGTTGGATGTCCAGGTCCCATTCCCCCAGGTCCTCCTGGAATTCCAACCTTCTGTCCCTTCCTCTCACCCATAACGAAGACAGAAGGTTCAGTGACCTGACGAAGGGGATAGGCGCGGACAGCTCTGTCTGCGAGAGACGGTGCAATTGCTGAACGAAAGTCAATGAAAATAGCATCATGATTACCGAAAGACGCACCTGATATGGGACCTCGACTGTAATGGACAAGGACAAGCTCTGGATGACCACCTTTTATCAATCGGAAGCGACGTCGCAGTCGCGAGGCAGCCGAGTCCATCCCTGGTACAAATCCAGCTTTGGATTCGGTCACTTCGACTTCCTACTAATCATTGACACGAGCAAAAGACAATGATGGAATGAAACGAACACGCTGGCCAATTGGAATAACGAATTTTGTCTCAGGCTCTTGCCATCGAATTCCGTCGTTTGGGAATGGGTGACCAGCGGAAAGCAGTAGAAGGTAGACCTGTCCCTCTTCTCCGAGTCAGTATTGGAAGCAATATACGAAAAATATGTGGCTCACCGGCTGGTTTGTCTATAAAAGCCCAGGCAAAGGGTGTGGTGCTAGCGAGCTGGATTCCTCGTAGCAGCAGATTAATCGCGGTCTCGTAATTGACGTTGGCGTGGATCCCGACATTTTCTGGAAACCGAAGGCAGAGGCCTTCTGCCTGAGCTTGATGAAACGACATGACGGGAAAAATGATGGACAGGGGTCTAAATTAGCCTCTGCCTGTTCGGCCAATCGGAGCGCAAGGTTTTGAACCCCGCTTTTGCTCGAAGAAAATTTTTATTCCGTTTTTTAGCTCGATGTGTTCAGCCTGTGATCTTTGCCCGCAGCGCTTGGAGCGCTCGGAACCGATAAAAAAGACGAAAAATATTTACATCAATGTAGAGGTCCCAGAGGGTCCCAGACGAGTTACTCTGGAGTCTGGTGATAAATAATTTCTCCGACGCTACCCCGGCTTCAGCATGACCTTGACCGGCGAGCCATGTTGTCGCGTCGCCGCTTCCTCAGGATCCTCTTCGTCTTCTTGGTCCTCCTGGTTATTATCCAGCTAACGGGCGTCTTTTCCACCTACGAGCTTCCCTTTATTGATTACGACGGAGACTCTTACGTGGAAGAGAAATGGCCAGAGCCAGAATTCCCTCTGGGAGAGCACACATATCGCCAGGATGGGCTGCTGGAGGTTAACGAGGGTGGCGCTCATCCCATATTTGAGCTGATGCGCGTAGCTGAGAAGGAGTGGAAGCGGAAACTCAATGCTTCCAGCACAACCTTGGACGAAGCTGTACGAGAATACAGACGACGGTATCGGAGAGACCCTCCCAAGGGCTTTGATTCATGGTGCGTTTCCTTTTCCCTCTTCTTCGACAACCGCTGAGGCGTCACAGGTGGAACTACGTCAAGCGCCATAATGTGCAGCTCCCGGACGAATACGATTCCATATTCAACGATTTAGAGCCCTTCTGGGGCATCAACCCAGCTGACTTGATCAAGAGCGCCTTTGACCTCGAATCTCAAGAAGACTACGATTCATACACGTTGGGAAAAAACGACACTGGACCAGTCGGTGTCATGCATACCTCCTTTGCTCCAGGGAAATACGAGCAGCTCATTGAAGGCTCGGTCAAGATTCTCGACCTTCTTCGCGAGGTCGACGAGTTTCTGCCACCATTCAGAGCTGTATTCTCTCCCCATGACGTCCCAACCCGCTTTTCCGACTACAACGTCAAGACAGCTCATCTCGACGCTGCCAAATCAAAAACTTGTACGTCGGCTTTTCCCCCATAGTCCCTTCGGCTGATTTGTTCCAGACATCCCAGGGATCCCAGCGACACCAAAAAAAGGCTGGGTATCAGCCTGTGCTCCAGATTCACCGCTAGCCCAGCTGCACCCGCTAAACCTCGACGAACCACTGCCTCCCAAATCGACAAAATCCTTTATCCACGACCATTTGAAGCTCATGGATCCTTGTTTGCATCCAGAGCTTCTCTATCATCACGGCCAATTCCTTGCCCACCATTACGGACCGAAACCAGAGATGACGCTAGTACCACAATTCTCATATTGTGTCACAACAGTCCATCATGATATTCGCATTCCGACGCCTTACGACTGGCTCGACGATATCGCACCTTCAGAAAACCCTGGATGGCTTCGTCGAAAGGATGCGCGGTTACTCTGGCGGGGGATCAATACGGGCATTCTTTATGCCGAAGATATGCGGTGGAGAGCTTCCCATCGAACATTCCTCGTTCAAACGGCCAACGATTTGAATGGAACAGTCGACGTTTTGCTCTCACCTAGCACTCCTGCAAATCCTGTTGGTTCAGCAAAATCCATCCCGAAATCCAGTCTGAATCCCGCCTTGTTCGATATCGGATTCTCAGGGGACCCTCTCTGTGCCAGTGCGTCTGTCTGTCAAGCGCTACAGAAGATGTTTACCTGGACGAGAAAGATGTTATTTTCGGAAGCAATCGTTTATCGATATGTCTTGGACGTAAGTCTTGCATCTTTCATCTAATCGTTTCCTGATTTCACGACTAGGTCGATGGGAATGGGTGGTCAGGACGTTTCAAACGTCTCATGACCTCAAAAGCTGTCGTCTTCAAGTCGACTGTCTATCCTGAATGGTATCGCTCTTTGCTTTTTCGCCTTTTCCTGACTGACATTGTCTTTAGGTATATGGAGCGCATCGCCCCGTGGCTGCATTATGTCCCAGTTCAAGTCGACTTGTCGGACCTTCATGATGCCTTAATATTCTTCCGTGGCGACGCTCATGGCCATGGAGCCCATGAGAACCTGGCCCGCAAGATTGCTTTGGAAGGTCGAAATTGGAGCAGAACCTTTTGGAGACGAGAAGATCTGGTGGCTTACTTTTTCCGGTTCGTGATCCTTGAACTTGTTCATCTCTCTGTTCCTCATCCTTCTTTGACAGCCTGATTCTAGAATATGCTCGACTTATGAGCCCAGATCGGGAAGCAATGTCATTCCAGCTAGACGTAAGTAAAGCGTAGATTGCGCAAGGGGGGTACCAAAATGTAAAAGGTCATAGAGCGTGATCATCTAGGACAGTGGTAAATCAGCTAGATATCCTGGAATAAGTAATTAATTTATTGTTCTTGTCCTCGATCTGTCGTGCAAAAAAGTGGCAGCGGCTGCCAGGGACCCAGATGACCATCTCAATTGCCTTACGACCACCACCCCGATTCTGGCTTTTTCTTCATTCGCCTGGCCAACGCCTTCATTCACGATGCTGGAGAATCGGTGCTTAAGCAGAAGCATGGACAAAGGTATTCAGGTTCGGATTTCGTCTCTTCATCAACCCAGCGATGCGACAAGCAAAAGCCAGTAAATGACCAGTTTGTGGAATCAAGAAGATTACTTACATATCGGATTGATTTTTGGTGCGTCTCCGCATTTCTGCTTGGACCCATAGTATCACACCAGAGACACCGGGTTCCAAGCCGATCTGACCAAGTCTATAGTGTTTCTTTCCATCGTCAAGCTGGTAAGTACTAGACACAAGTGAAACGAGAAAACCAACGTCCCTGTGAACTGTTCTGGTAGTAGACCATTTTCCGCGGGTAATCCACGATTTCTGAATCCAAGGAAAGTGGTGCAGCCAGTGGTTCTGGAAATCATTCGACGACATCGTCTACTGTCGCAAAATGGGCTTTTTGAGGCATAAAGGACGAGAAGTCACTCACTACGTTTCCGTCCAATCTATTCTGGGTCGGAATAGGTGAGAATGTGAGAACATGCGAGAACAGGCCGGTTTTCAACCTCAGAACCCGTGACATGTTCACACATATTCACACATTCTCAGGTATTCCAAGTCGGAATAGATTGGGCGGAAACGCAGTGACTGGCTGATTGATTCAAGTATCTTCCGCATTGACCTACTTTTACTGTATCTTTGGACTGCGAGAACAATGCGTACCAGGCTGCAAACCTACTTTGGTGTAACAAATCATGCGAATCACCACACGTCTGTGGTGCAGCAACTATGCTAAAAGCCTAGGTGTTGCACCAAATCAGTTCCCATCATCACTTGAATCAGCTCTTGCACCAAATGTGTTGCACCAAAATCTTACTGATGGGGCTGTCTCGTAACCTCTCGCTTTCTCCCGCGCCTTTTGCCCGCCTTTACATAGCTCCTAAATGCTCCTAGATTCAACCAAATGGTATTAGATTGCAAATAGCTCACAAGAGCGATTGATGCGCCATCATCCCGCCTCCTTGCCTACATGGGACTAGATTAAAATTTGAGTCGCCTTTCAGCATTGGCTGTCGCATTGTGCATGCGGTTGAAATTTTCTGCAGCATACCCGCTCTGTCTAATGGATGTGACGGCAAACCAGATCAACCAACCCTGAGATGCTTGACTTGATACTTGCCACGTATATCCTTGTTGCTGTTATGAGCAAGCTAATACCTTGGGGGCATTCTCGACAGGTTCAACGTTCCAAATGCGGCATACACCTGGATACACTTGGCTCCGCGGTCTCGCTTTCTTTGAGGCGGCCGCCAAATAAATGGTGCAACAACTTGAAATTTGTCTTGCTCGGGAAAATATTGCTTGGCCACCTTGCTTGGCCACCACAGTGGCCAAGCATCGACAGAAAATGTCTGGCCACTTGATGCTTGGACAGCTTTGTCCCTGTTGGGACACTGTTTGTAACCTTCAGACGGAATTAGGTCGAAACATGTTGAAACATGTTTCGACCGCTTGGCGACACGTCGCCAAGCGTCCTTTCCTGCATCTCGACCTTGACATTTCGACGCTTGTCGACTGCATTTCGACCGCTTTCCGACCCGTCCGATCAAAATTAAGCATTCATATTCTTGGCTGGACGCCATTCAGTCGCTCCATTTGTCTTCGCCAACCTCAACCAGGTATGTAATTATCTCTTGGGGCATTTCTGTCCATTTCAAAGCCACTGAATGAGTCGTCGCAGCCAATTAGTCTCCAAAACTCAACAATTCCAGTAGCCTAGGCTCATAAACATCTCGCCAGAAGCCTCGTTGCACTCAAAACAGTGTATATTACACCAGTATACTCAATGGAAATGTTTCGTTGAACATACACAATATATCAACATTCGAGACAACTCTTTTTCCAGTCTGTCCCTCAGTATGGACCTTGTCCGAATCACCATACATTTGACATCACCCTTTGCACAAGCCTTGGTTTTCCTACTGGTATAAATTGCCTGGCCTTCCACAAGTCCAACCCAGTGTTGCTATTGCCCTTCAAGCTTCCCAACAATGTCTGAACCCTCCAAACAGAATCCTCCTGAAATGCGGCGCATTCCTTTTTGCGCTTGTTTGAACACATGGATGGACTTGAGTACACTTCTGAACATTGAAGTCACTATTTGAAGCCTTCCAGAAATTGAACCAGTAGTCACAGACAATGCGCCATGGCAAAGGCAAATATATCAATAAACCTCCTTTTCTGGGCCTATACGGGGTGCTACCGTCATTTATTCATGATAAAAACCAAATTATCCATTCAGTCTGTCTCTATCCAAAAAGGTGAGCCTGCATCAAAATCAATCCTCGCTCTATAGCTCACCAGAAACTTGAGGGCGCATGGCGGCCCGACTGTCACGGTCACGGTTACAAGCGCCATTTCCATATCAGGCCATTATTCGGTTGCCGGCTCAATTTTTTATTATTGATGATCACGATAAAACATTGTGATTATTTCAAACTAGACCTGATCTCCCATGGGCCATGTCTCCACTGCAAGAAGTTCTCTTGGTTGAAGAACGAAAAGGTTCCGACAGTCGGAAGATGGTATTCATCAGTGATTCAGCCTCATAAGGCCCCGAGCAATGTATTTTTTTAAATGTATGGCCACCTTGTCTGGCCACCGAAAACAATGGATGAGTGAGTCTACATGAATTTGTCTCGCCCGGGAGAATATTGCTTGGCCACCTTGCTTGGCCACCACAGTGGCCAAGCATCGACAAAAATGTCTGGCCACTTGGGGCTTGTACAGCTTTGTCCATGTTGGGACACTGTTTGCCGTTCGAACCGTGAGACAGACAGCCCTTTGTCCTCCTCCATCCACGTCGCTCCTTTCATTTCTCCCCAGCGGTTCTACATGTTTAGCCATGACCAGGGATGATCCTTTGCGGTGACCTGGCGTGGGTCCTGGCTTTCCCTGTTTATATTATCCAGTCTAGACCGCCACTGTTGAGCAGCTACGGTGGTCAAATTGGACTGTACTTTCTCGTGGACTCAGAGCGATCCAAGACCTACATTTTGTTGTGAAGGTACGAGCTCTGGCCTCTTTCTGGAACAAGCTCAGCAATTTGCATTTCTCAGGTTGCTGATATCACACCGCTTGTCATAAAGCCATGCGCATTTGAATGATACCAGAGCTTTTTTGGTAGTCATCCGGTATTATTCCGACTGAGAATACTAGGTACAATACCCCCTTTCCTGAAATCAATCAAAGTCAGTCTAATCCTTGATATCACTGCATTCCTTGCTTCGTATTCGCACCATTCACCCTCAAGATATCCACATCCATCCCTCGGATTCGCGCTGTTCGCCCTCAATAATCCGCACACCCATTTTCGTAGTAAAATCTTCTAGCATGGCATCGTTCTCATGGTTTCGCTACTGCAGAAGACTTGTGGTCACGCAAAGGAGCTGATTTCGCGACAAGTTTGTCAAATGCGAATGGTGCGCCGTGATTTTTTTCCCGATATTTTTCAACTGATTCGCTATTACAGTGTTCTCATCGTGAAGTCACTGTGCATCAGTGGCGATGCCTGCGACTGGCAGGTCGAGATGGATGTTTTCACCAAGTGATTTGCCCAAATGACTATTGGAGACCGAAACTCAACCTAATCTGTTCTGACTGCTGTGTTGTCTCATTGTCTTTGAAATGTTATCTCAAAATGTTATCTTGTTTCTTCCATTGACTATTACATTGCATTGAGCTATCTTTGTGGCCAAGCTTTGATGAAATGTCTGGCTGAGCGCCATCAGGTGCAATATGATGCGCTCTCGATGCGCCGACATTCCCTTGGGACGTCAAGTCCGAGTCCCCATTTGGGTTTGGATAAGCGACGCGCCTCCCGACCTCTCCCGACGCTCTCTGTTCTTTTCATGTCCTGATATGGCTCGAGGGCGTGGTCTTAGGGAGATCCGATCTTGGAAAGGTGGTGCAACAACCACCAAGGCACTAGCATAAATGCTGCAACACGGCCGTATGTTAATCAGCACATATGGTGCACCAAACCATGTTGGTCTATTGTGCGTACAACACCGTCAAGCCATGCATCATATATCTAATGTCCTTTTTTATCCCTTATCGTATGGTCCTTGATCATTCTTTTGCCTCAGACAAGCCCTCTTCGCTGCGAAAAGGGTGACAACCGGGTTAGATAGAGAGGGATGTCTGTGAGCTTTTGCCATCGAGACCCTTCAGTGTCTTAGAAAACCTGTGGTTCGATACATTATTAGAAGTCTAGAGGTAGGTAGGTAGGGTTCAGGGGCGATACAGCGGCTGATGACGTCAAAAAATATGGTTCCGAAATCCATCACTGATCCAAGTTACAACTTCGTGAACTCAAGACTTCCGCCGTTTCCTAGTATCACGCAAACCTTAGACAAAAAAAAAAACAGCGCCCCTGGGCGCCTGAATAGCATATACTGCGGTACAAACAAAAAGCTGTCAATAATTGTGATGGGGTCGTCAAAAGCTGTAGTTGGTGGGAAAGCTGGTTGTCGCTGAGCGGCCAGGACAGCGAGAACAGCTTCGTTGGAAGTCGAAATTGTCCGGAGAAGCATTCCAGTTGACGAGGCAAGCTCCTCGCGAGTCTCTTTCTTGTGAGCAGCAAGAACAGCGAGCAAAGTTTCGGTTGAAACCGAATTGGCACGAACGACCACATCGGTTGACATTGCAATGTCGTTTCGAGTACTGTAGTCGGCAGCCAGTAGAGCACGATTTGATATCGATATCTCTGTGAGCATACGCTCGAGATTCACCGCTGAACGAATCTAAGAAGATGTAAGAGCTTGCGAAATCAATTAGCTAGTGAACGCACCTGGAAAATGGATACAGCATCTTGCAGCTTGAGATTGAAGGCGGCGATTTCTGCTTGTATCGCAGTGCTCGTGGCAATCCGGCGAACCCCAGATGTGCGACTAAGACCGATCATATATTCCTCAATTTCGAGGAGACAGCTGAAGAGGAGATAAGCAGGTAACCAGACCAGAGAGATGAATGGACGAACTCGACGAGATTCACAATCCTATCATGAACATGGCGTCGCTCAGGCGTTTGTGCCAGCTCGGTGCAAACAGAAGCGAGAATCAAAGCTGCTCGTTCAGCCAGAGCAAGGCAGTCGGATTTACATTTCCTCATTGACTACGATGGTTAATCAGTCAGTCTTCAAGGGTAAAGGAAAGAGAGCTCACATCGAGAGCCTCGAGCATCTTGCGAACAGATCCGATACCACCCTCTAAGATGTTCCCGATGCCTGGGACCATTTTGGCAGCGCTTTCTGCGATATCGAGAAGCTTTAGGATGTCTGTTCTGCGTAATGACGAAGGCGAGGAGCCAGACGAGGGTATGGTGTTGGATGAGGTGCCGCTCGGTATCGTGCTGAGGGAAGACATGGTGCTCAAGGACGACATAGTCAACGAGAAAGACAAGGGGAAAATGCTGTCAAGGCTGTAGAGCACCGGAAAGCCTGGTCCATGTCCCCAGAATAGCCAGATCCCAGGTTTACAGCTCTGAACGCCATATTTGACGCTGGGCAAAGGCACCTGGGATATTATGATAATTTTCATACCATATTCGGGAGGGTCTTCGTCATTGACATCTGCCGGGTCGAGGAATAAAAGAGCACCATAAACCTTGCGGTCATGGTCGAGGTCGAGAAATGCTGACTAAATCAAGCCGACAGTTCTTGATTGCCGCCGTGACGCCCTTCGAACGCCTTGCATGCAGACCACAGAATAATCGAGCCTTTCGCGCGTATACATGTCGTTAATTACAAGTCTTGCTTGAGAAGTGGTCGCCATTTTCCCCAGGTTCCCCACTGAGGAAAGGTGCGCTATTTGAATCGTGTCCTTTTTTGCTTTTTTTCTAACCATCCTTCGCAGCAGTTTGGACGCGCAATCGTGTCTCTGTATCGACCAATCCCATCGTATATCGTGAATCCATCCCAGAGACGCGTCAGAGACCAGTTTTTGCACCGAAAATGACAAGCCAGCTCACGACGGCTGCAAGCCATCCCTGCGTCAGGACGTTCGAAGACCTGATAAATGTCAATATAGGGGTCATACAGGCTCCTGTATTACCGACTGGTGAGTTTATGCCTCACGAACAGAGCTGCTTGTTTACATTCTCTCAGGATGGATGCGCTTTTCGCCCCAGTCTGTAGAAAACCTCACCGATGCTTATGGCTCCAGGAATGCGGTTACAAAGAGCAAGGAGGTCCTAGGAGTCGTCGACGAATGAACCTGGGCTTGGTTGACGATTCTTGACTGACTATGGTGCGTGTTCTGCTCGTTGATTCAGATTGGTGAAAATAATGTATCTTTTTTCAAGGGATCAATGTATCGTCATTCATGGGGATTTCGAGACTGGACTCTGGTCCACCAAATAAGCGCTCAAACGTTGATCATCATCCATCGATTAGAGCCATTGGCCTTGGCTTCATTCTTCCATGGCGCTATTCTCGCTGGAATCTTTGCTCCCCAGATTTACGGTTGGATTTCAACGTTCTCAACGGCGACGTCCTCGGACTCATTGCAGAAATGCTCTGGTTTGCGCTCGAAGAGCGTGTGGCGGATCGACGTGGACTGAGATCCCTCTTCCTTGTCGTATGGGCATCGAAATGGACCCGAATCCCTTGAGCTTGTGGCCTTATTTTCGGTGAGCCTTGGACTTTTGTCTTGTTTTTTGGAAGCTGATCGGTGGACAGCTCAGGAAGTCGGGGAGTACATCTCCATTTCGGAGATCATTGCGGAACACCTCACTATTGCTAAATCACTCCAACATGTTCGTTTCGTGAGTGGGATATACCTTATGGCACATCGACAGGCATCACGAGGGCTTTATGCCTGGTGAACCGACTATCTACTCTTGAATTCGACGGCTCCCGCTGGAGAGGTCCCTGTTGACCCCGTCTTCACGTTACCGAACCAAACCGCCTTGAGTGGAGTGGTTTTCCCTGAGATGGACCACTAAATCATTCAGACGCTCAATCTCTGTTCGCCCTCGTCACTACGAACTCAGGCGCCCGGAAACGTCATCCTTCCCAGTGAGCTCACGCTGCTAGCAGAGTTTGGTTCGACTTCTTGGCGCGCGCACTTCCCTCCTGCTTTCCCATACGAGCCTTAGTGCAATATCTTGGAGAGTCCAGCACGAGCTCCAATCTTGGAATCGCTGACATTCCGTATGGGGTAAATGCAGTTTTCTTGTTCTCATCATCGAAATCCACCACTGGCCCCGATCAAGTCGTTGGTATTCGTTCCTCAAAGATAGTCGCTACCTTGTCCGAGATCATTCCAACGGAGTTTGAACCAGAGGAGCATGTCGAAGAGAGTCTCAGGGACAATGACTCTGAAGCTCAATCATTCGTGGAATCATCCCGGCAACCAGCGAAAGTCCACCTTTGCCGGGGCCTGCGCTGACCGATTCCAAGCCCTTTGCACCAATCCCCGCCGGCAGCGGTGGCCATACTCCATCGCTCCATGTCGACTTTCTTGTGAGCGCCTGTCCAATGTTACACGCTCTCGATGTTCACCGACACTCGTCGATCGACAACAACCCCACGGCCCGTCGGGGCGACTCTCATTGGAAGACTTGGTGAGCAAACCTTTCTTGTGGTGGTTCGACTCTAACGTCTTGATGATAGCTTCATCTTTGTCAGACTCTCGGGCGTCTTCGCGAGTCGAAACACCAGCGCCGCCTGATGGAGATTCAGAGTTCAAGGCTACAACATTGGCTCGGGCAAAACTGATTTTCAAGACATTGTCCCAGTTGACGCCGCTATGTTTGAAAACAGCGATGAGAAATTCGGGTCAGTCCAAGCTATCCTCGTCGGTTTGGGTAATCTGCTCAAGACTATTTAGGATCTTAATGTGTTTATAAGAGCAACTGTTTCCGCTTCCCTTGGTAATACCGGTGTCATCTAGCTGATCAATGATCATCGACTGACAAGGAATCAGGTGATGGACGCTTATGGTATTTCCAGATTCGGACGTTTTACATTTGCTAGACGTATACTGATACTAACGGTATCTATGGCTTCTGAATAGATAAATCAATGAATGTGAATGTGTCTGACGGGAGCACACTAAGATTGGAGATACCTTTCACTTTGTGATCGACCAGCACTTCGATGGATCAGCTCAAACAGTTGAACTTAAATTGCTAGGAACCGATTTCGGACTAGGCAATTGATGATAAACATACCATCTGAGGCCGCAGAACCGTGCTACTGTCGATTGTGGCGTGGAATCGTCATGGGAGCTTGGATATTGAAGGAAAGGTGCGATCTTTTGGGTCCTCTTTGATTCAAACAAGAAACTAAACATTGTCTGGAAAAATATGGCTGGCTTGGTCATCGGATTTCTCTTAAAGGGCGGGAGGTAGACCATTTCGCGCGGTTACTTATTCCGCAACCTTCAAATCCAAGAAAGGTGGCGCAACCAATGGTTCTGCAAGTCATTTACTGTATCTTTGGACTAGAGACAACTCCTTCAAGCCGTGTATTGTCATGTAAATGTATCATATGTATACTTACTTGAGGTCTTTTGTCTCGAAAACCAATTTGTGGTACTAGCCTGGATCATTCTTCAGCCTCATGCAAGCCTTTTCCGCTGCGAAAAGGTCGACGAATGGGTCAGTTATAGATCAAATCTCGGTTTCGACAATCAGAAGACGGGGAGACTTTGCTAAGGCGTCACGCCGCTTCCTGGTCATTGGATGTCTGAGCCTTTTCCTTTCATCGAGACTCGTTAGTATACTAGAAAACCTGTGATTCGACATAAATAATGAAAGTGGCGTATGCTTGATACAGTGTATTGGAAGCGACTGGAAGTCTATTCAAAGGGTCTGAAAGGGTTCAACAGTGCCTGATGATGTCAAAAAGTATACCATCACGGATCCATCCATCTTGACACCCCATCAGCTTGGGGTATTACTACCAGGGGGTACTACGAGGACCCTGGACAATAGCCCAATAGGCCTGATCCGGTTTGCGATTTTTCCGTGATTCCTGTCCGGACGCCAAAATCGGCCTTTTTGACATTTTTGTCCGGATTTGGATCAACCATTTTGCGATTTGGACCAGTAAATTTCCTCTTTGGGAACGTTTGTAAGCCAAAAAGTTTCCCGCGCCCCCAAAGGGCGCGGATGGGCACAATTTTGAGGTTATCTGCGAAATTTTGTCCGGATATGGAACAGGCCTCCGTCGCCTGGAGGCTGTTTTTGTCCGGACTTTCATCAGGCATACCTTGTCAAAATCTCAAATTTTGTCTGGATTCCGGATCACCCAAAATCCACATTGTCCAGGGTCCTGTACTACGTCGCCTTTCCTAGTATCACGCAAACCTTAGATAAAAAAAAAACCGCCCCTGGGCGCCTGAATAGCATATACTGCGGTACAAACAAAAAGCTGTCAATAATTGTGATGGGGTCGTCAAAAGCTGTAGTTGGTGGGAAAGCTGGTTGTCGCTGAGCGGCCAGGACAGCAAGAAACGTCTCGTTCGAGAGTGCCGCTTCTTTGCGAGTCCTCTCGATGGCAGCCACAACATTGCTCTCGTTGGCTGCAAGGACAGCCAGCAAAGTTTCCGTGGAGACCGAATTGGCACGAACGACCACATCGGTTGAAATTGCAATGTCGTTTCGGGTACTGTAGTCGGCAGCCAGTAGAGCACGATTGGATATCGATATCTCTGTGAGCATACGTTCGAGATTCACCGCTGAGCGAATCTAAGCAGATATAAGAATCTTCTAAATGGATTGGTGGGTCAACCCACCTGGAAAATAGATACAGCATCTTGCAGCTTTGTATTGAAAGCGGCGATTTCTGCAAGGATAGCGCTGCTGGTCGCAATCCGGCGAACCCCAGATGTGCGACTAAGACTGGTCATATAATCGTCGATTTCGAGGAGACAGCTGAACAGGACATAAGCAGGTAACCAGACCAGAGAGATGAATGGACGAACTCGATGAGATTTACAATCCTATCATGAACATGGCGTCGCTCAGGCATTTGTGCCAGCTCGGTGCAAACAGAAGCGAGAATCAAAGCAGCTCGTTCAGCCAGAGCAAGGCAATCAGACTTGCATTTCCTCATTGACTACGATGGTTAATCGGTCAGTCTTCAAGGGTAAAGGAAAGAGAGCTCACGTCGAGAGCCTCGAGCATCTTGCGAACAGATCCAATACCACCCTCTAAGATGTTCCCGATTCCTGGGACCATTTTCGCAGCGCTTTCTGCGATATCCAGAAGCTTTAGGATGTCTGTTCTACGTAACGACGAAGGCGAAGAGCCGGATGAAGGCATGGTGTTGGATGAGGTGCCGCTCGGTATTGTGCTGAGGGAAGACATGGTGCTCAAGGACGCCATGGTCAACGAGAAAGACAAGGGGAAAATGCTGTCAAGGCTGTAGAGCACCGGAAAGCCTGTCGGCGCCTTGTCCACGTCCCCAGAATAGCCACATCCCAGGTTTACACCTCTGAATGCCATATTTGACGCTGGGCAAAGGCGCCTGGGATATTATGATGGTTTCATACCATATTCGGGAGGGTCTTCGTCATTGACATCTGCCGGGTCGAGGAATAAAGAGCACCAATAACCTTGCGGTCATGGTCGAGGTCGCGAATCGAGATGCTGACTAAATCAAGCCGACAGTTCTTGATTGCCGCCGTGACGCTCTTCGAACGCCTTGCATTCAAACCACAGAATAATCGCACCTTTCAGGCGTATACATGTCGCCAATTGCATTCTTGGTCGACAAGCCATCGCCGTTTTTCTAAGGGTCTTCCCCTCCAAGAAGGTGCGCTGTTTCCTTTGTGTGCTTTTTTTCCTTTTTTCTCAGCATCCTTCGCAGCAGTTTAGAGTAAAATCCTTCCTTTTTATCGACCAATCCCATCGTATATCGTGAATCCATCCCAGAGACGCGACGGAGACCAGTCAGCGGAACAAGTTGGGAACAAGCTTTCTCGATCAGGACGGCCACAAACTACCCTTGCGCCAGGACGTTCCAGGTCTCGTATAGAGATCCCAGAGGCTCCTGTACCCCCGACTGGTGAGTTTATGCTCCATGAACGAGCTGCTGATTTAGATTCTCTCGGAGATGGGTGCGCTTTTCCCCCTGGTCTGTAGACAACCTCACCGATACCTATGGTTCATGAATGCGGTTACGAATGGCAAGGAGGTCCCTGGGAGTCGTTGACGAATAAATTTTGGTGGCTTGGTTGGTCGACTATGGTGCGTGTTCTGCTCGTTGGTTCAGAATGTTGAAAATAATATCCCGTTTTTCAAGGCCTCCAGCGCGTCATTAGGAATTCGGCACTGGGGTCTGCCTCGAATAAGCGCTCTGACCATCACCATCACCGCTTCATTCTCTCATGGCGAGGCAAAAAAGGAATCGAAGTCTCGACGACGACGTGCTCGAAATATTACTGTACCATTTCATTCAATTCGGCAGTCACAGGTCACAGCCGTCTGAAAGTCACCCTTTTTTAGCACTTTGCTGACAAAGATTCAGTCCTAGCGGGCCGGAATTCTACCTTTTTTTCAAGGTCAGCATGGATTCGAGCTCTTTCAAGTCTACTGAATCCATCTCTGCACAGACCTAAGCCCTCTGGGCTATATTTTCAATTTTCGGCAAGGTCACAGGTCACAGTGCCTGCCGAATTGAATGAAATAGTACAGTATGTCCACCCGCACCCTTGCAAAAAACAGGTCGCGTGATCTTTCACACCACGTGTCAGTTGGTTTTTTTCGCAAGTCCACCGAACTTGACTGAACTTCAGTCAAGACAGCAATTTGGCGGGCAGAGAATGCATGAAGAAGAATACATGGACAGTGGGGGGAAGACCAGAAAAGGGAAGCGCTGGATCCGAAACGGCATTGCTCGTTTCGGTTCTGGGCTCATTTTTCTTGCCACGCCACGTCATGAAAGGCTGGAGGTACAATTCTGAAATAGCAATTTTACTGTGTTTCTCGGAATCCAATCTGGAGGGACCTCGCAAGATGACTGGGTGATGTTCTTGCGACATCTTGCGACATCCTTGCGAAGGTCTCGCGATTGCCAAACACCTTTTCCAGACAGGTTTGAAAGAAAAACATGATGCTATTTCAAGGAGTGGAGGTACACTCTCACTCTCTAACCTTCTCTAACAAAATAAGAAGACTTTGTGCATAAGTATTTCTGACTCGAGGGGCTGCAGGATGAACACACTTGATCGAGATGGCAGCCATTTCGGGTCCAGCGCTTCCCTTTTCTGGTCTTCCCCCCACTGTCTGTGTATTCTTCTTCATGCATTCTCTGCCCGCCAAATTGCTGTCTTGACTGAAGTTCAGTCAAGTTCGGTGGACTTGCGAAAAAAACCAACTGACACGTGGTGTGAAAGATCACGCGACCTGTTTTTTTGCAAGGGTGCGGGTGGACATAATGCTCGAAATCATTACCAAAATGCTCTGGTTTGCGCACGAAGACCGCGACGAGAGCCGAAGCGGACTCTTATCACTCTTCCTTGAGGGACGGATAGAGAGGGATATTGCGAAAAAGTTCATGTTCAGGGAATTCGTATGGGAACCGAAATGGGACCCGATCCCCTTGAGCGTATGGTCTTATTTTCGGTGAGCCCTTGGCTCTTGTCTGGTCATTTGGAGCTAATCGGTGGACAGCAATCTCCAGAAATGTCAGAGAGTACGTCTCCACGTCGGAGATCATTGCGGACAATCTACTCTTGAATTCGATGGCTTCCGCTGGAGTATCCCAGTCCTGGACCCTGGCTTCACGTTACAGGCGATATCAAATCGATAGGCCGCTGCACGTTATCCTTTCAGTGAGCTCACGCTGCTCGCAGAGTTTGATTCGACGTCTTGGCGCGCGCTTCACAAGCTTGAGCTTCCACGCTTCCCTCCTGCTTTTCCATACGAGCCTTGGTGGAATATCTTGGAGAGTCCAGCACGGGCTCCGCATTGTCGTCTTTGACTTTGCCCCAATGTTACACGCTCTCGATGTTCACCTACGTACGCCGATCGACGACCCCACAGTCCGTCGGAAAGAATTTCAATGGAAGACTTGGTGAGCAAACGTTCTTGTGGTGGTTCGACTCTAACGTCTTGATGATAGCTTCGTCTTTGTCAGACTCTCGAGCGTCTTGGCGAGTCGAAACACCAGCGCCGCGATTCAGAGTTCAAGGCCACAACATTGGCTCCGGCGAAACTGATTTTCAAGACATTGCCCCAGTTGACGCCGCCATGTTTGGAAACAGCGATGAGAAATTTGGGTCAGTCCAAGCTATCCTCGTCGGTTTGGGTAATCTGCTCAAGACCATTTAGGATCCCGGATTAATGTGTTTATAAGAGCAACTGTTTCCACTTCCCTTGGTAATACCGGTGTCATCTAGCTCGTCAATGGTCATCGACTGACAAGGAATCAGGTGATGGACGCTTATGGTATTGCCAGATTCGGACGTTTTACATTTGCTAGACGTATACTGATACTAACGGTATCTACGGCTTCCGAATAGATAAATCAATGACTGTGAATGTGTCTGACGGAGCACACTAAGATTGGCGATACCTTTCACTTTGTGATCGACCAGCTGTTTTCTGCTGATACGGAGGTCTGGCACTTGGATGGATCAGCTCAAACAGCTGAACTGAAGTTGCTAGGAACCGATTTCGGACTTGGCAATTGATGATAAACATACCATCCGAGGCTGCAGAACCGTGCTACTGTCAACTGTGGCGTGAAATCATCATGGGAGCTTGGATGTTGGAGGAAAGGTGCGCTCTTTTGGGTTCTCTTTGATTCAAACAAGAAACTAAACATTGTCTAGAAAAATATGGCTGGTTTGGTCATCGGATTTCTCTTAAAGGGTGGGAGGTAGACCATTTCGCGCGGTTACTTATTCCACAACCTTCAAATCCAAGAAAGGTGGCGCAACCAATGGTTCTGCAAGTCATTTACTGTATCTTTGGACTAGAGATCATTTGTACTCCATCAAGCCGTGTATTGTCATGTAAATGTATCATATGTATACTTACTTGAGGTCTTTTGTCTCGAAAACCAATTTGTGGTACTAGCCTGGATCATTCTTCAACCTCATGCAAGCCTTCTTCCCTGCGAAAGGTCAACAAATGGGTTAGATATAGATCAAATCTCGGTTTCGACAATCAGAGGACGAGGAGACTTTGCTGAGGCGCCACGCCGCTTCCTGGTCATTGGATGTCTGAGCCTTTTTCCTTTCATCGAGACTCGTTAGTATGCTAGAAAACCTGTGATTCGACATAAATAATGAAAGCGACGTATGCTTGATAAGTACAGTATATTGGAAGCGACTGGAAGTCTATTCAAAGGGTCTGAAAGGGTTCAGGGCACGATGAAGCACAGTGCCTGATGATGTCAAAAAGTATACCATCACGGATCCATCCATCTTGACACCGCATAGATTAGCTTTTGTCGAATCATAGTATCACGCAAACCTTAGACAAAAAAAAAACCGCCCCTGGGCGTCTGAATAGCATATACTGCGGTACAAACAAAAAGCTGTCAATAATTGTGATGGGGTCGTCAAAAGCTGTGGTTGGTGGGAGAGCTGGTTGTCGTAGAGCTGCCAGAAGGACAGCGAGAGCAGTCGAGATTTCCCGGGAAAGCATCTCGTTTGACAAGGAGAGCTTCTCCTCATGAGCAGCAAAGGCGGCCAGCAAAGTTTCCGTGGAGACCGAATTGGCACGAACGACCACATCGGTGGACATTGCAATGTCGTTTCGAATATTGTTGTTGGTAGCCAACACGGCACGATTTGATTCTGTAAGCATACGCTCGAGATTCACCGCTGAGCGAATCTAAGCCGATATCAGAGCTTGCGAAATCGAATAGCTAGTCAACGCACCTGGAAAATAGATACAGCATCTTGCAGCTTGAGATTGAAAGCGGCGATTTCTGCCAAGATAGCGCTGCTTGTCGCAATCCTACGAACCCCAGATATGCGACTAAGACTAGTCATATACTCCTTGATTTCGAGAAGACAGCTGAAGAGGAGATAAGCAGGTAACCAGACCAGAGAGATGAATGGACAAACTCGACGAGATTTATAATCCTATCATGAACATGGCGTCGCTCAGGCATTTGTGCCAGCTCGGTGCAGACAGAAGCGAGAATCAAAGCAGCTCGTTCAGCCAGAGCAAGGCAATCAGACTTGCATTTCCTCATTGACTACAATGTTTATCAGATTGTCTCCAAGGGTAAAGGAAAGAGAGCTCACGTCGAGAGCCTCGAGCATCTTGCGAACAGATCCAATACCACCCTCTAAGATGTTCCCGATGCCTGGGACCATTTTCGCAGCGCTTTCTGCGATATCGAGAAGCTTCAGGATGTCTGTTCTGCGTAATGATGAAGGTGAGGAGCCAGACGAGGGCATGGTGTTCGATGAGGTGCCGCTCGGTATCGTGCTGAGGGAAGACATGGTGCTCAAGGACGACATAGTCAACGAGAAAGACAAGGGGAAAATGCTGTCAAGGCTGTAGAGCACTGGAAACACCGTTGGCACCTGGTTCATGTCCCCAGAATAGCCAGATCCCAGGTTCACACCTCTGAACGCCATATTTGACGCTGGGCAAAGGCGCCTGGGATATTATGATAATTTTCATACCATATTCGGGAGGGTCTTCGTCATTGACATCTGCCGGGTCGAGGAATAAAGAGCACCATAAACCTTGCGGTCATGGTCGAGGTCGAGAATCGAGATGCTGACTAAATCAAGCCGACAGTTCTTGATTGCCGCCGTGACGCCTGCTGCATTCAAACCACAGAATAATCGCGCCTTTCACGCGTATACATGCTGCGAATTGCAAGCCTTGCTTGAGAATCCGTCGCCGTCAGGTTTCCCAAGGAAAGGTGCGCTAGTATTTGATCGTGACCTTTTTTTTCCCTTTTTTCTGACCATCCTTAGCAGCGGTTTGGACGTGCAATCATATTTCATCGTCGACCAATCCTATCGTATATCATGAATCCACCCCAGAGACGTGACAGAGGCTAGTTTTGGCATTAGAACCGAGAAGGGCCACAAGCCATCCCTGCGCCAAGACGTTCCAGGACCTTATAAATGTCCATCTAGAGGTCACAGAGGTTCTTGTGTTACCGACTGGTGAGCTTCTGCCTCAGTAAACGAACGTTATAATGATGACTTTGAATAGAGCTGCTTCTTGTTCAGTCTCGGGGATGGGTGCGCTTTTTCCCCTAGCCTGGGAGACAACCTCACCGATATTTGCGGCTCCAGGAATGCGGTTAAGAAGAGCAAAGAGGGCCTAGGAGTCGTCGACGAATGAACCTAGGCTTGGTTGAAGATTCTTGACCGACTATGGTGCGTGTTCTGCTCGTTGATCCAGATTGGTGAAACTAATGTCGCTTTTTTTCAAGGCATTCATCATCAGGGATTCGACACTGGACTCTGGTCCGTCTCGAATAGGCGCTCGAACCTTGACCATCATCCATCGATTAGAGCCATTGGCCTTGGCTTCATTCTTCCATGATCCTCGCTGGAATCCTCGCTCCCCAGATTTACGGCCGGATCTCAACGCGCCCGAAGAGCGTGTGGCGAATCGACGTGGACTGAGATCCCTCTTCCTTGTCGTATGGGCATCGAAATGGACCCGAATCCCTTGAGCTTGTGGCCTTATTTTCGGTGAGCCTTGGACTTTTGTCTCATTTTTTGGAGGCTGATCGGTGGTCAGCAAATTCTCGATAGTCACACCTCAGGAAGTCGAGGAGTACGTCTCCATGTCGAAGATCATTGCGGAACACCTCACTATTGCTAAATTACTCCAACATGTTCGTTTCGTGGGTAGGATATACCTTATGGCACATCGACAGGCATCACGAGGGCTTTATGCCTGGTGAACCGACTATCTACTCTTGAATTCGACGGCTCCCACTGGAGTATTCCAGTCCCTGTACCCCGCCTTGGGTGGAGCGGTCTTCCCGTGATGGACCACTGAATCATTCAGACGCTCGACCTCTGTTCGGCCTCGTCACTGCGATCTCAGACACCCGGAAACGTCATCCTTCCCAGTGGGCTCACGCTGCTCGCACAGCTTGGTTCGACGTCTTGGCGCGCACTTCGCAAGCTTGAGCTTTCGGACTTCTCCTACTTTCCCATACGAGCCTTGGTGCAATATCTTCAGAGTCCAGCACAGGCTCCGCATTGTCGTCTTTGACTTTGCTGTGCGTGCTTGCCCAATGTTACAGGCTCTCGGTGTTCGCCGACGCACGCCGATCGACGACCCCACGGCTGTCGGGGAGGTTCTCAACGGAAGACTTGGTGAGCAAACGTTCTTGTGGTGGTTCGAGTCTAACGTCTTCACGACAGCTTCATTTTTGTCAGACTCTTGAGCGTCTTCGCGAGCTGAAACTGGACATTCTATTTTCTGTTACTGCGTTGGTATTTAACATACTAGCGCCGCCTGATGGAGATTTGCTAGAGTTCAAGGCAGCAACACTGACCCGGGTGAAAGTGATTTCGAGACATTGCGGTCGTTCCAGATTTTGTTGAGAAATTCAGGTCAATCCGAGCTATCCTCATCGGTTTGGGAAATGTACTCAAGAACATCTAGAATCCCCGGTTGAATGTGTTTACAAGAGCAACTGCTTCTCCTGCTCCTTTCACTACGACTTCTAAATCCAAGAAAACGGTGGCGCAGCCAGTGCTTCAGAAAGCCATTCAACGATGTTGGTCTACTGCTGTGGCATTAGCTTCTCGATGTATAAAGCGCCAAGAGCCACTGACAGATTGAATCGAGTATGTTTAGCTTTATCTAGACCGCATTTTACTGTATCTTTGGACTACGATGCCATTTGTACAACATCCTCAAGCCATGTATCATCATGTAGATGTGTCGTAATGTATTTTGACCCTTGTTGTATACTTCTTGATCATTCTTTGCTGCGAAAAGGTCGATGAATGGGTTAGATATAGATGAAATCTCGGTTTTGACAATCAGAAGACGAGGAGACTTTCCCGAGGCACCACGTCGCTTCCTGGTCATTGAATTGGATATCTGTGAGCTTTTCCTTTCGTCGAGACCCTTCGATGTCCTAGAAAACCTGTGATTCGACATGAATAATAAAAGTGACATATGCTTGATACAGTATATTGGAAGCGACTGGAAGTCTATGAGGCAAAGGGTCTGGAAGGAAGGAAGGAAGGAAGGAAGTATATTCGACATGGTCCACGTCCTGAACGCCGTGTCCTGGGATTTTCTAGTACAGTAGTAATGCAACAAAATTACTCTAGCCCCAGGAGCCACACATAAACACGTTGACAAACTGGCTACAGATAAACAGAGCCGTAGATCGACACATAAATGTGGTGCCATAATTTCATTTTCAGAGAGTCCTCGAGTCTCGCGCATTCGCACCCGGTGACAAGGAATCAGGGCGACGAAGCACAGTGCCTGATGACGTCAAAAAAGGTGGTTCTGAAGGCCATCACTGATCGATCCACCTTAACATATCTTTGATAGCAAAAAAAAAAAAAAAAGCGCCGCCCCGGGGCGCCTGAATAGCATATACTGCGGTACAAACAAAAAGCTGTCAATAATTGTGATGGGGTCGTCAAAAGCTGTGGTTGGTGGGAAAGCTGGTTGTCGCTGAGCTGCCAGAAGGACAGCGAGAGCCTCTTTGTGGGTCTTCTCGATGGCAGCCACAACATTGCTCTCGTTGGCTGCAAGGACAGCCAGCAAAGTTTCGGTTGAAACCGAATTGGCACGAATGACCGCATCGGTTGACATTGCAATGTCGTTTCGAGTACTGTAGTCGACAGCCAGGAGAGCACGATTTGATATTGATATCTCTCCAAGCATACGTTCGAGATTCACCGCTGAGCGAATCTAAGCCGATATCAGAGCTTCCGAAATCGACTAGCTAGTGAACGCACCTGGAAGATAGATACAGCATCTTGCAGCCTGACATTAAATGCAGCGATTTCTGCTTGTATCGCGGTGCTTGTCGCAATCCGGCGAACCCCAGATGTGCGACTGAGACCGATCATATACTCCTTGATTTCGAGAAGACAGCTGAAGAGGAGATAAGCAGGTAACCAGACCAGAGAGATGAATGGACAAACTCGACGAGATTTACAATCCTATCATGAACATGGCGTCGCTCAGGCATTTGTGCCAGCTCGGTGCACACAGAAGCGAGAATCAAAGCAGCTCGTTCGGCCAAAGCAAGGCAGTCAGACTTGCATTTCCTCATTGACTACGATGTTTATCAGATTGTTTTCAAGGGTAAAGGAAAGAGAGCTCATGTCGAGAGCCTCGAGCATCTTGCGAACAGATCCAATACCACCCTCTAAGATGTTCCCGATTCCTGGGACCATTTTCGCAGCGCTTTCTGCGATATCGAGAAGCTTCAGGATGTCTGTTCTGCGTAATGACGAAGGCGAGGAGCCAGACGAGGGCATGGTGTTCGATGAGGTGCCGCTCGGTATCGTGCTGAGGGAAGACATGGTGCTCAAGGACGACATAGTCAACGAGAAAGACAAGGGGAAAATGCTGTCAAGGCTGTAGAGCACCGGAAAGCCTGTCGGCGCCTGGTCCATGTCCCCAGAATAGCCAGATCCCAGGTTTACAGCTCCGAATGCCATATTTGACGCTGGTAAAGGCGCCTGGCATATTATATGATGGTTTCCATACCATATTCAGGAGGGTCTTTGTCGTTGGCATTTGTCGGGTCAAGGAATAAAGAGCACCATAAACCTTGCGGTCATGGTCGAGGTCGGGAATCGAGATGCTGACTAAATCAAGCCGACAGTTCTTGATTGCCGCCCTTGACGCCCTTCAAACGCCTGCATTCAAACCACAGAATAATCGCACTTTCAGGCGTATACATGTCGCCAATTGCATGCCTTGGTTGAGAAGCCGTCGCCGTTTTCCTAAAGGTCTTCCCCTCCAAGAAAGCTGCGCTGTTTCCTTTGTGTACTTTTTGCCTTTCTTTCTGAGCATCCTTCGCAGCAGTTTATAGTAAAATCCTTCCTTTTATCGACCAATCCCATCGTATATCATGAATCCACCTCAGAGACGCGACGGAGGCCAGTTTTGGCATTAGAATCGGGCTTTCTCGACCAGGACGGCCAAAGCCTTCCTTGCGCGAGGACGTTCCAAAACCTCGTAAAGAGATCCCAGAGGCTCCTGTCTCGCCAGTCAGTGAGTTTATGTCTCGCTGCTTGTTTAGATTCTCTCGGGGATGGTGCGCCTTTCCCCCTAGCCTGTAGAGAACTTCCCGTACGAGCCTGACGATTCGCTACTGCTCCTTGTACCCTCATTTAACCCGCCGACTCCTTCCTACGCTTGTACCGATGCTTCTCTCCCACAATTGAAAGAAATGTTCGAATACCAATGACTAGCACTGTTGGTGTCCTCGAGAAATCGGAGCGGGAGTCAGGACCGGCCGGGGTCGCCGATGCCGCGTCACGATCACATGTACGTCACGGATGTGACCTGCGTGGGCTGCCTCGTTTTGTTCCGCCCCACTTTCTGGCAATTCCTGACCTTACTGGTGGACTCTACTGCGTAAAGCTCGATTGAATTCGTTACGACGGTATAATTCCTTCTGTCTCTGCACCAAAGAAGCCGGGTGAGCTCGTGCACAGCGGTTTAAGATTTTGGCTCACCAAATTCAGTGCAGACCAATTCAAATCCAACGTGGAATATCTGTGTCGTTCACCTTTCGCCCAAGGAGTAGCTGCAGGTGCGCATGTATACCGAAACAATAGGCAAGACTAATTGGAAATGCAGAAAAATGCTCGAAAACTGTCGCATATGCGGTTTCTCTGATGCTTCGGATTCCGAGGTGCCTTTAGAAGCGGATTACATCTCACCAGCTCATTTACTGCCCTTCATTGGCTCCAACAATCCACCATCTCACGTTCAGGAAGCACCGTTCAGAGAGATGCTCAGAGAAAGCGTCAATGACCTGCGAGATCTCGACGAGCGCATTGCGACGATGAGACGTGATCTTGAAATGCTTGTCCGTCAACGAGCAAACAAAAGACGAGAGGTAGAAGAGCACAAGTCAGTTCTGCATCCCATTCGCCGCCTGCCGAAGGAGATCATGTGCGAAATCTTCCTCTCATTCGTCGACGAGGATTTAGAATCGCAGTGGCAGGAGGAAGCTAGCTCCTTGGATGCATTATCGACAATCTGGACTCTACCACGAGTTTCGGCTCACTGGCGCTCCGTTGCGCTTTCCTTTTCCAGAATGTGGTCGACAGTGCGTCTCACCACCGAAGATTTCGATATGTCTCGACTTCTGGAGAAGCTCCGCATACTGGGAGCACAGTTCCACAGATCAGCGCACCACGAGCTGTCCATTTCCATTGACAGCCAGGTCAATATCCCGGCATCACACCCGCTGCTACCAGTGCTCTTTTCCACTGCTTCTCGTTGGAAAGAGTTTTGCATCAACATAACTATCCCATCTCTCAAATCCCTCTCGCCATTGAAGGGGTCTCTGCCTTCGATGACAAAGCTGCACGTCTGGGCACTCGACCAGAGCATCCTTACAACCCCATTGTCCATGTTCGAATTCGCCCCCAGATTGACGACACTCATCGGACATCCTTATATCCTGTGCAAGCTCCAGCTACCATTCTCACAGATTCTCGAATATGGCCATGGAGACCTCAGATGCACCTGTCTCTCGCACGCTCTGCTGTTTTCTCGAATGTCGAACCTACAGCAAATCACGACAATATGTGCCGACGACAGAGATTTTGATTCATCAACGGGTGTTCATGCAGAAAACATACCAACGTTGATTACATTGGCCTCTCTCCGTCAAGCGACTTTGCACCTTGATCTGGAATATGACGAAGATGATGATGACGATGGAGAGCAGCACAAGAGCAGCGATTGTGATCTGCTCCTTCGATTGACGCTTCCTGCATTAAGGGAACTCGACATTCATATACATCACTCTGTCGAGGAGCTACAAGCATTGCTTCGCAGATCACAATGTCCTTTGGACACCCTTTCGCTCTACATTCATGGGGTCCCTGACGATGCCTCCATTAGCGATATCCTCAAGCACATACCGACCCTTACTTCATTCGCGTTAGACTGCACCGAAACTCTCACGACGAAATTCATGGAGGTTTTCAGTCAAACCCCGACGATAACCCCATCTCTACGATGCCTCAAGCTGAAGCAATCATGCGGTTTCGATTCAACGCAAATCGTAGAGCTCAAGGCTTCGCGGCCTTTACTATCTGTCGTGGAGATAGCTAGCGTAATGTATTGATTCGAGAACAGGGACATTGTCGTGATGTACCAAAATATATAGCTTTCTATTGTCGCTTCCATGAAAGCGAGACTGTACTTGGACTGTACCTTGGTAAAAGGGACCATGCTGACGTGACCACAGCTTTTTGTCCGCTTCCTTCATGTCATTATTCTCAACCGAACGCCGTCGTGAACGGGACAGTTGTGAAGTCTGGGGATTCCGACGAGCATGAGCCCGAATTCTGGTCAGCATTGAGCAAGGCTTTCGTATTGTCTTTTGGGTTTTTCGGTCTGACTCCATACTCATTCGATCAAGGTGTCCTCTCGGTCCCGGACGTCGAACAAGACCCTCGTAGCGGTCTGGGGTTCTGATGCTGTCACCGTTCAGCCTCAAGGTCCTAGTTGACGGGAATTCGACTGTTGTCGACCCGAAGCAGAGCTATGGTTGGTCTGCTCCCGGCGGAAAGGTGAGCCTGCCAGTATTCCTCTGTCGTCTCAAGATAATCTCAACAATCACTGCAGCTGGAGCCTTGTCCTCCTTCGTCTGATCATGCCTGAAGCTCCACTGTCTCTCCATCTGAAACACGACATCCATTCCGCTTCGACTTCGGTCCTACCCAATAACAGAGGCAACCTCGAATCGTCTTTTACCTCCCTTCAGCCTCCATCAAGCCTCCATCTGGCCTCTCTCCGAGGACGTCGTGATACTAGGCTAGATCGTCGTCGTTGATTCATCATTCGGCACTGAAAACCTAGCCAGTAAACCGCCCGCTAGGTCATGCTCAAGTCGTTCGGACCGGGCAGCAGCCTTGGTTTACAATTCAATGGCAGGAGATGGACATGTCTTTAGAGATTTGCTGAAAAAGAGCTACAGAATGGTCGGTGAGCCGTATCTTTTTCTCTTTACATTGCCCCGTTGACTCGCCCATTGTAGCGTTTCTGTGGCCTTCGGATATCTAGGAGCTATCTTCGAGGTCTTCCTAACCTCTCGCCACCGTCACCAAAACGCGCAAAACGGTTCATCTGAGCGCCGAGATTCTTCGAATTATAGGCCAGACATCATTCCTCAGTCCAGAGACAATATACTAGAAGCTGGTCGTCATGCCGTCAGGTCTCTTGCTGCGACTAGCAGAGAAAATCGAGAGATACGCCTGGCGATGATGCACAAAATCTTTGCTGGGAAGAATCTGAAACGGAAACGTTTTCCCGAAGAGCTGTGGCCTTACTTTCAGTGCGTCTTTGACCTCTGGTCTCGAACACGAGTTCTAACAAAGTTGACCAGGAGGTTTCTACTCTTCGTTAAACCGGCGCATTTCACCTCCACGGACAAGGAAACAATAGCTCAGTAGCTCGTTGAAGGGTCTGCTTTGGCGAAGAAGCTCACCCACGTCGAATATGGTTCGAATAAGTACCACCACCTTTCTCGGGTCGCTGGCAGCAGACATGACCACCGCATTGTCATTACTCCCAGAGCTCTCGACAGCAGGTCTATCTTCCTTCCGATGGTATCTCGCAAACCCGACAGAAACTGCGGTCTTTCCGAGGAGTCCATGTAGTCACTTAACAAAGGACTAGGGTTCTTCCCTCACGACTTCATTACAATGGCCGAGGCTTTTCCCTGCACAGCCACCACCTAGGAAAAGCCCTCGATCTGGCTGGAAATGTCCAGGCTCCACCTTACAATCCTTGAGATGCCTTGCTCACCCCAATATCTACTGCCCTGACAATTCTGTAGAATACTTATCCAGCCTTTGGAATTCCAGACCACTTCAGCTTAAAATCCTCCTCATATAAAATCAGAAAACCTCGCTTTGGCCTAGCTTCCTTCTATCTCCAGTAGACCCATGTCAATATCATCACCTTACATGACCGCCGCTTTTTGTGTGATATTCTGCTCGCCATACCAGAATGAATTCCAACGTGACCTGACAACCATGAGAATTTGTCTCTCATGCAGCTTAGAATTTGCATTTGCAGCTCACCACTTGAGAATCACTACTTGAGAATGTCATTATAACTTTTTCCTCACGCAGCTTAGAATTTGAGATGACGACTCCGCCACTTGAGAATCTTACTTACCATTTGTCCCCTGCTTCTTCTGTCCATCTGCAGGCACTGCTGCAGGCTTGTACTTGAGCTTTCGAGCTCTTTCAGCTTCCAATTGCCCGTGGGTTTGATCTTTTGGCATGTATGCAGGACAAGGAAATGGGTGTAAGCGACAGGTTCCAATCAATCATGTGAAGACTAGTGCTAGTTAAGCGCTGGTCATTCAGCCAATGACCAATGTTCCTGTTGGCAGGAGGATCAAGCGGCTCATTTAACTGAAACAAGACAGGCAGGATTTGTCATTCCATACCATCAAAGGGCTCCCCGTGTACTCGGACCTTTGCGCCACATAAGAGAACTAAGAGTCTGCCATCGTGTGGTGTGAACGATGGCTTGTAAATCACGTCATATCTCACTATTAAGAGCAAGGATTCCTGTTATCTACATCCTGCATGTGTTGCAGGCTTGTATGACCGCCAAAGTCAGGCAAGGCCAATGGAATGACTAGACTATCCCAGTCCAGCTATCCTCCCAATGACCTCTTCAATTATCTGGAGTAGCCAAATTGTTTATCCGACCTCCGTATACAATTAGCAGCTGCCTGACCCAACTCAGATACTTGAGAGTCATTTGTCTAGCCACTTTCAAGATCTGAAACTGCCCATAAGGTGAACCTGGAGTGACTTTTGGGTGTTTCTGAACTCAAAAATATGAAGTCGCTGGAAACACCCCCAATATATCAGGGATGGTTATCGAGTGTTGTCTTGATGTTATCGTGGCCAGCGGTGACTTTCTAGGTCAAGTTTTCATAAATGTAGCCCGCTGGAGATATTGATAAGGTCACATGTTGATTGACTGTCTTAGATAACGATAAGAGATCAAACGGAGATAAATTTATTGCAACGACTACATTAATCCATGTCTTTCTTCAAGTAGCAGGTGACAATGCCCTATTCCTCTCCATCCTCATTCAAGATCTTTGCCTCTTCGCCATCTACCAGTGTTTGAAACCGCTGGACCGCCTGAGCAAATTCAACAAAGAATTCAACGCTGGGGCCTTGAACGGCAAGGACAGGCTGAGCGGCAGGGCTGGAATTGTCTCTTTGTCAGTGGTATCACACATGAAAGGGAATTGGGCTTACACTCCTCCATAGACGCCAATAGCCAGTCCACGGGACACGACAACCCGTCAATTTGTTTCTCCGCGGGGTTGTTTGCAGCTGCCGAAACAAATATAATGTATATATACTAGGTGTGAAAAGGGGATTGCAAGGACACTCGACATGAGCAAACGAACGTAGAGTAGGTGAGATATTAGCAGGAAGGAAGTAAAACAAATAAAAAACAAGAATAGTTAGCATGTCAAGGGCTCGAACATACCACATGAAGAGCAGGATCACAACAGCCATCAGCTGAACGTGATAACCACCTGAACCAAGGAAGCTTAGAGAGGTCAAACCAAGACCGCCAGCTGTCATGGCGTGCATTCTCAGCTGGAATCGTACTGAATTTTGAGCTGGGTTGTCAAAGGCGGCAGCCAATTCTCAGTTGGAGCGGAGCACGTGGGCTTAAACGTGTTTCTCAAGGCTCAAGGAAGTATTCAAGTGGCAGGGTCAATTGTCAGGAGCTATATAGTATAGGGAAACCCAATTGGATTATATAGGGCGGTGGCTGTGCAGGGAAAACCCTCAGAGATTGTAATGAAGTCGTCAGGGAAGAACCCTGCCCCATAGTTAGGTGACTACACCCATTGTTGTCTTTCCAACGCGATAGTATCGACCCGCCTGGCGAAACGCCTTGGCCTGGAACTCGACTTGACTCGAAAAAAGCTAGCAGCAGAGTCTCTTTACCGCTTCGTCACCGCCGGACCCCGGTTCAGACTCCAGCGACGCTTGAAGCAATGTCTTCGCCGGTCAACTCTACGAGGATTTCCTCCTAGCTTTCACTGCGAACCCCTTGACCAGCTGCTGCTCGCACCTTCACGACTTCATATCAGGTCCTTTCTGGAGAAAAGGCTTTTAATGTATCCCTCCAGGCTCTTCTCGGTGCAGCCAAGGGGTCCGCAAAACCACGTCTGAAAGCTCAACCGAGGTCATTGATGGCGACAAAGCATTTGTTGAATGTTGCGACAATGCTGGAGCCTCAATTCTACCAAAACTGAAATCGCTATATGTCTCCAATCTCAATTCGGAGGACGTATTCTGGGATCACCTTTCCCTGGATTGGGCGGGCTCGCCCTCGTCGGATCCCCTCAATTCTCCAGGTACTCTATCAGATACGATGAGAAGCTCGGTGACAATGAAGCATACGTGGAATCCATTCCTTCATCGGAGTTTCTGGATATCCTTCAGAGAATCCCTATCACGTGCATCTTAGCACCGTCTTGTTCATTCGCCTTTGTCGCCAAAGTACCTCCGAGAGCTGAAGCTCGATATCATGTTTCCAGATATTTTTGCAGAGCAAGAGCCTTTGGGAGATGAAGATGAATGTCTGACCAATGAAAAGGCTCGCGCAGAGAAGATCTTCAGGTTACTTCCTCAATTGCAACTCGTGGCAGGCATCCACCACTGGAGGACCTTCAAACTTGTTCAAGGGGGCGACAAGGTCATTTTCAGGCTTGATCTGGAAAAGTATCGGTAAATATTCTATCGGTAAGTATTCTCCATTTCATCGTTCGATCTGCGCTGACGGTCAATATCCTAGCGTTGAGGGCTAAGCTAGACTTTTTTGTTGCCTTTCATCGAGCGAGACTGCCCGATAGACTTGGCGACGATCTATGGACACATTGTCTTTTGTTTAACGACCTGCATCGTCTACGATTCTATCGTAATCATTATCTCTGTTAATACATACGCTGGACCATCCAGCAACCATTCAAAAGAAATGATAGTGACCATGAAGTTGTCCAGCCTTCGCCGAAGAGATCTCTGGACGGATCGATGATTGTGGCATCTGAGAATAAATAGATGAAGTCAGTCACAAAAGCGGACGAAATGAACGTCCAAGTACCTGCTACGCTTGTCAATCATGAGTATCTTGAGGACCCTCACAGTACTGGAAACGCTGCTTTCTGTTGCACTTGCAGAAGTTGAGGCGGACGATGGTGTCAATGCCAGTTCAACGGTAATCTCATCGGCCGTCATCCGAGTCCTACCAGCCGAATACAATGGCAAAGTTACGCCACAATTATATATGTGATGGAAATACGTATTTCCAAGACTAACAAGCGGTATGTGAGTGTAGATATCTTCGGCCTCTACTCGACCGGTTCAGGTCTCTTCTTTATATCATGAGGCCCGGGACCATTCCTGAATTGAGGATAGTAATCTGCGAGGTTCCACCCAATAGTTCCCTCAATCTCCATCCTATCGATCAGCGCTTGAGCCTTCTCGACTGTTTTCAAATGTTTCTTTGCGCGCCGAAACCGCATGATTTCCTGGGCAGTATAGCCTTCAGGGGGGTTATAACTGTGGTATCCGAGCTTCTGGTTGCAGAATGTTACCGTCCAGATGTCTGGGGGCGGGTCGGTCCAAAGTTCCCAGTCTTCGTATACCTGATGTAAGATTACTGTGAGACTTCAATGCAGCAGAAATCACTAACTTTGGGTACTCCTTGAACCTTGCGTCGCTCCTCGAGCACCCGGTTCATGGTTCTCTCAGGCAGGAGCGCATAGCTGATTCCTGCAGTGCCACGGAAGGGATGGAGGCTCTTGAATATCAGGCGAGAGGAATATTGCAACATGATAAGATGATGATGCTGGTAACTGAAATTGCCAGGGATGCTGAGTCATCTTCTCTCATCACGAGGTCATGACCCATCGTGGCGATGCCGGCAGCCAGAAGCCTCGGCAACGAGAAAACTCTCATATGCCAGAGTTCTCAGTTGTATTTGGTTACTGAGGGTTACTGGCAACCAGAGCGCCCGAATATGGCTGGGACCAAGGATCGAACGCGGGCGGCGGACCAAAATTCATCAATGGGCAAAACTGCAAAACATTCATGGAATCAATACATAACCAAGAAGCGGATAAATATTGCTACGTGGGTCTCAGATCGCTGCCTCATGATCATTGAAGACCTGAAAGAATGCGAGTGTCGACTGCAGTGGTCGCCGATACTTATCTCAAGCCATAGAGACTCGACCTTGTCAGTCCCTTCCTGCAATGTCTCAGAAGATGCACTGCTGGAAGGTGGACCTCCCCTTGACCGTTACTCATTCAAGTTAAATTGAAATCTATTTGTAAATCCAGCGCGTCACAAATGAATATCAAGAAGCTCAGAGGATCTATAATGTATAGCTACTTGAAGGATCGGCAGGCGGAATCATAAAGGTATCACCATCGAGCAGGAGCTTCAACAGCTCATCCGTTTCTGTATCCATCTGAATTGAACCCGGTCCGTTGACCTCGATAGCCACATCCAACTCATTCTTCGTTTGTGGCCCAGTCGCCGTCAAGCCCTCAAGCAAGTCTCTTGAATCAAATTGAGAATCACTGACAAAACAGCTGATGACGGAAACGAACCTGAACTGGCCTGCAGCAGCCCATCTATCGCCAAAATAATAATAAATCAGGATGGAGCCATGTCAGGGAACCAAGCGGACCTACCGAACTTCACATCGCGAGAGCCAATCCAGACACTTTTGGACGTCAGCCTTCCTTTCAATTAGGTTCACATTGAGTCCAACACGTCGTCCAGCCCACAATTGGAGCATCAGAACTACGCCTGAAATGAATACATTTCCCTGTGCTGTCCGTCAATCCTTGGAGACCCAAGTGGAAAGAATGTACGAACCACCGAAAAAGGCATTATTTGTCCTGTCCGTCGATAGAAAATGTCCACAATGTGGCTACAGGACCGTGCTGCATTAGTACAAATAGCCAGAGATGTCGCTGAAGATGTCGCCTCATTTCCAGGCGCTGGGAGGAAAGGCCTGTGAACCAAAATTTGCAGCTGGTATAAACAGGTATACAGCTGGAAGGATTGAGCGAAAAAATCGAGGTCGTCCTCATCGGGATTCCATCGCACTATTCCATGAGCCATGAGCCAATAATCAACGAAATCGAGGATCTCACAATGATCAGGGAGATCTTCGATCCAGTGGTTAATTGCGGAATCTAGAAGGCCGAGATTGTACTTCTCCCATTGAGGATTCAGAGAACTGAATAAATCTCGTGTTCCTTTGGTGCAATACTGTGCAATGCCTATGAGCAAGATTAAAATCTGCACTGAGGGCTTACCAGTGTGCGTAGCGCAGAAGCCGTCAACTCGGCTATCCCGAGACAAGAGATGAAGAAGGATACCTTGGACGGCTTGTTGTCCGGCTGCTTGAATGCAAGGTCCGGATCCGGATGCTCCCAGTATTCATCATCACAGTCAATAGGCATCTCGTTGTCGAAACTGCGGGAAATGAGACAATGTCAATTGGTGAGGGTTGTGACTTGCTCTTCTCTTAGAATCATGGCAGGTCGCCCCAGAGTTGCACCGATCATCACGTCCATGCAAAACAAAGCCCTGTAATTTCATGATGAATAATCTCCCGGGTCGCAGTCTGTAGCCCTACCACCATGCTCGTTTCAGAAGCTCACTTGTTACAGGATGCTGCTCTTCGGAGCTTGGTTTCTTGCGGTGCTGAATAAGAGAAAGGGTATCAGATAACTAAAGTTCACAAGCGAGAAGACGATTACCGCTCCGATGGATTGGGCACATCGAATGCCATTCCCGATCATTGGCCACAGAGAAACAGGCTCACTGCAGCTCCCGAATGCAAATACGATCCATAACTGGTGGACAGTGAATACTTGAACTGAAAAAAAAAAAACCTGGAGCCGGGACTCACGCATATCGCTTGGAGATCGTATAAGGTTGTCGTCTCTGCGTAGCGATCTGTGATGGAAGATAGCGTCAGACTTGCCGGTCGATACCATTTCCAACCGCTACTGTGCAGTGATCTATCGTCATCAAGCAATACTCGTTCATCTGTGGACCAGCGGGAGCCAAGCGCCAAAACTAGACTCAAGACGGTGCCAAACTTGCTGGAGCGATCCAAATGCTCTCCTCGGGTAAGCAGCTTTTCAAACGTAGGTCTGTGCAATAATGGCATGATCAGGTTCATGTGGCGAAAGTAGAGGTCGATCAGAGACATCATGAGATCGTTTGGAGGAAAGTGGTAGATGGGATGTTCTCCAACAGGCCATGTTTCCCACTAGCCGACTTCAGAATGTAACGCGAGAAAAAGATGACAAGTAAACGCACTGGGTATGGGTTCCAGAACTCTTCTCGTATACTTGAAGGCTTGTCTTGGATAGTTGGTCGACCAGTAAAGTTCTGCTTCATGTCGGCGACGGCGCGGACAAGAAAATTTTCGCTCGATTTTCCAAAGTAGCCAATCCAGGGCGCTGGCGGGTCGAAGCGAATACCCGGCACATTGAAATCGAATTGCTCGTCTTCCTCTCCATCTTTCTCAGCCTCTGATTCTGGTTGACTGGTAGCCTCTAGCCCAGAATCAGACATCACCTGACGTAATTTAGTCGGTGCACGGCAAGCCAATGTAAAACGCACTTGCTTCAGGAGAACCTTCGTAGCCTCGATGCGCTTTTCCAAGGATTCAACATAAGATTTGGGCGGTCTTTGGGTTTTCTGGCTCAAATTCAGTATGCAAATACAGCGCGAAAAGCTGACAAACCCTGATGAAAATGCACTCCGCATTGGCTTGAATACAATTCGAGCATGGGATTTGGGTAGCAGCGTCGCCTAAAACCGGTTAGTGGCCACTGGAAGGGCTTCTATCTAACGGCCTACATTTAACTTTCTCAAAGGTCAGCGCTAAGATACTGGGAACAATCGGACTACCGAACGCTACCTTTTCGTCCGCGACATTCATGGCAAGATATTGCATTCCAGGCATTTATTTTCCTGGACATGGTCGTAGAAGCCAAATTGGAGCCATGGCGGCAGAGCTTCGCAATTGAACATGCCGGCGTTGTCTAACCTGGGGGCAATAAACCACGTCAGCGCCGCTGACCAACGTCTTTTTGTAATCTTCTTCTTTACTCAGGCTGACTGACCGTACCTTCGGTGCCGTGGAATTACATACGAGTCCGATGTTTAGCGACACTGAGCTGCTGAAGGATTTCGGCAAGCGAAATTCGCCCTTGTTCTTCGAGACAAGGCAGGCTAGCACGTCTACGGCTGAAGCAGGTCAGTCATGATGCTGGGTTATGCAAAGACGAAGCTCCCAAATTGGCCTCAACCTATATCGGCTACGAGCCAAATCGTAGAGCGGCGAGCGTAGAGATCGGTTCCAGCTCTCCGGTATCGAGGAATGATTCTTCATCTCAGGCTGAGCATAGTCTTCCAGCACCAGGCAAGGTTGGACCTGATACAGTTTGTGAAAAATGCAATCATGGTGGATAATGGTCTTGCACCGTCGGAGCAATGGAAGCCAGCTGAAGCTGATCGAAGTGGTCGAGGTCGAGTCGGTGGTCCCAAATAATGAACATGACCCAAGAGGACAAGAGGTTGAGGTCACGGAAACATCAGAAATAGGCAAATGTGACGTTGGTCTTGGTAGCTGCGAGAAATAACTGCATAATAAGGTTATTGTTACATCGTAGTAATGACCTTGTCCTCGGTTTAATACATTACCCCAGCTATTTCAACCACCGATAGCAAAGGCCGCAAAGCCTTGAACTCCTCGATTTGGGTCGAATCGAAACCGCATGGTTGTTTCAGTTCGAGATATCGGAGCGACGGGACGACTGAAGGACTTTGGCTGAAATCCTCCATGAATTTCGTGGCTAGCGCTTCGGTACAGTCCAATGTGAAAGAGGTGAGAGTGGGTATGACCATGAGGAGACCGAGGCAGGCATCATCGGGGACGTCATGAACCTCAAGCGATAAAGTCTCCAAGGAACATTGGGATCGCAGAAGGAGAGCCCGAAGCTCATTCATTGACTGGTGGATAGTTATTTCCATTTCCTTCAAGGCGGGAACTGTTAGACGATGGATCAGGGAGCAACGGCTACTACTGTGCTCCACATGTTCCTCTTCGTCTTCAGCTGTCGGCCCACGGAGCAACGACGCGTGACGGAGGAAAGGAAGTGTGATCCTTGTCGGGAGACTTTCGGTGGAAAGAGCGCTGAGTGAGTCTTCGGCGGGATTCAGGATGCAGACTGTAGCGATTCGCTGTAAGTTCAGCATGCGAGATAACAGAGAAGCATGGGCGCTACAGGTGAATGAAATGTCCTGGCAATATGTGTCGATTTGTGAGAATGGCAGTTGGAGTTTCTGGAGCGCATACGGATTGCCAAATAGTTTCGTTAGCTTTGGGGCGAATTCGAACATGGACGAGACGCTGATAGGGACATCAGTTCTGTGAGCCCAGACGTGCAGCGTTGTCATCGAAGGAAGAGAACCCCTCAACGGAGAGAGAGATTCAAGCGATTTCATGGTTGTCAGGAGGAATAGCTCCTTCCAACGTGAGGAAGTCGATAAGAGTACGAGGAACAGCGGGTCGTTTTTGGGAATATCAGTATCACTTAATAAGGAGATGGACAGCTGGTGGTTGGCTGATCTTTGAAGCTGAACTTCCAACATGCGGCTTTTTTCCGGGCCAGTGAAGCTGAAGTCAGAGGTGGTGAGACGCACTGTGGACCAGATTCTGGCAAAGGATAACGCAACGGAGCTCCAGTGACGCGAAACTCGCGGTAAAATCCAATTTGTCGATGTCGGATTCAATGAGCTGACAGCAGAGTCCTCATATACATCTTCCTTGACGAACCAGAGGAAGATTTCGTACAAAATCTCTTTCGGCAGACGGCGAATCGGGTGCAAGACTGACTTGTACTGTTCCACCTCTCTGCCTTTGCTTGCTCGCTGATCAACAAGCACCTCGAGATTACGTCTCATCATTGCAATGCGGTCGTCAAGATTTTGGAGGTCTTGGACACCTTCGCTCAGCAGCTGTCGGAAATGCGACTCCTCTTCGTGAGATGGAGCATCGTTTGAGAGAGTGAAGGACAGCAAATGAGCGGGGAAGGTGCGTGTCGTTTCAGAATGGTGGTCATCGGGTTCTAGGGTTTCAGAGAAACCGCATAGGCGACAATTTTCGGGCATTTCTATGCCTTCGGTCAGTTCAGACCACCATCTTGGACAGAATACGCACCTTCAGCTATTCCTGGAGACGAAGCTGACGAGACAAATATTCCACGTCAGATTTGAATGCTGAATTCAGATGAGACAAAACCTAAAGCCACTGTGACGGGCTTACCTGGCTCGTTGAATCTCGAACAGAGGGATTTACAGCTTCTCAGCTTGAAATGTGATGGTGGTTCACAGTCAAGGGGTACCGGAGATAAGTTAATGGGGTCGAATTTTTTTCAAAACGCCATGGGCCGGGACCTATCTATCTATGTAAGCATTCTCACGCTCCATATATGGTAATAGATAAGAGATAAGATCTCAGCGGGCTCGATCTTTGCAGCTTTGACAAGTCCAGTTGCACGGCGGCTTTTGCAGCCCAATAAAAGCAAGATGATAGTAATAAGAGTCAGTTCAACCAATCCAAATGCTGTTATACAGTGGATAAACCCACCCAAACTGTCTCGCAGGGCTTACGCTTGCACCGCAAAATCCTCACATCATCGCATTTACAACTGCATCTAGGCCAACTCTGAATTCCGCTCACATTTCTTGATGCATTTACTTGCTCAAAGACATAAAATATAGCAAAAATGTATGTCAAAATTTTCACATGGAATTTTTTTTTTCGCCTTCGGCAAGGGACCTACCTATCCAGGCCCGGGTACTCGGCCCGATTGCCGGTACCCCTTGTTCACAGTAGCGAGGTTGACGAGCGGCTGAGTCACGTATCCGTCACACGCATGTGATCGTGAGCCGGAAAGGCTGGCCGGTTCTTTGAGCAAATTTCGTCAAGTGGCTCGATTCTGGTCGTTGGAACAGACGAGTCGAACTGGCTCAAAATCATGCTTCATTCGCTAGATTCTCTTCACGATGTCATCATTGCACGCTTATGACCAAAAATTGTAGCTGTCACGGGTAGCTACGTCACCGCCGCTCCATTCCAAATTCCGTTCATCGCCTAGGTCGCTCTCACTCTTTCACGTCACCAAGACCTGCTATCTCTCAAATACCGCCCCTTTTATCAGTCTCTTTCCTTGAGCATAGCCTCATTGCACCATATCCCGACCTGGTCCTACATACAGCCTTGCAGCGATAGCCCTTGTCGCATTCGCTCCAACTCCTTGCTTATAATCCTCGCTCTGAAATCTCATAATTCCTCGACGAATATCTCCAACATTCCTTCATCATGACCTCGCTTCTAACCTCAGCAGGCAAGAAACTGTTCGAAAAGCACCTGGAGCAATATGCCCCTGCAGATCCGCTATACGAGACCTACACCGATAACCGTGGTCGAGAAAAGCGTCGCAAGGTACATATAACCCTTCAATTCTTATCCAAGTCGTCTCTCTAATTAACGTCACAGCGTCTCCTTCCTCCTGGTCTCTCGCAACGAGACCAAAAGATCCTCACATCTATCAAACGTCGCGCCCATTACCTCGACAAAGGCTTCAGTCTCTGTGGCATGCGCTTCGGCTGGACCTTCATCATTGGCATTATACCAGGCGCCGGCGACGTCGCCGACATTTCCCTAAACTATTTCCTCGTGGTCCGAAAAGCTCGACAAGCCGATTTGCCACCCTGGCTCGTCAGACGTATGCTCATGAATAATGCAGTCAGCGCTGCCGTAGGCCTTGTTCCATTCGCCGGAGACGTCGTTCTAGCGATGTACAAAGCCAATTCGAGGAATGCGGCATTGCTGGAAGAATTCCTCAGGATTAGGGGAGAAGAGTATCTGAAGCTGACAGCGGCAGGAAAGATTCCTGAGCGGGTCGAAGGGAAGAAGGGGAAGAAGAGCGTCAAGGAGAAGAAGAAGGCCGTGGAGCCTGTTCCTCAGCAAGATGTCGAACAGGTCAAGCCTGGATCTGGAGCTGCTCAAGGAGAGGTGATTGAGGGCACCGTACCATCGTCGTCTAGTGCTGCCGCTGGCTCCAGCGCTCTCGCAGCACCAGCTGGTACGACCCCCTCACGGAAATCGACCTTGAGCCGTCTCGGTTCATGGATGGGAGGAAGCAATGAAAAGAAAGCTGCTGCCCCTGCCAGTGACAAAGGCAGATTCGTCGAAGACGTTGGGTCCAATTTGAAGAAGAATGGTGAAACACCGAAAGATACGTGAATGATAGATACTTTGCAGGATATGGACACCAGCGCTGTAGCATATGATATTGCATGTAGTATTTTGGATATACCCGTACACAAGCTTGGACTAAAATGAAGCTTGTACAATGAAATGTTTGATTTGAATCGTTGAATGCTTTCGAGAATGTTGGCAAAAGAAAGTAGAGAAAAGCTAGAGACATACCGAAAGATTGAAGTCGAGCTCATCGTAGCTCTGGCCCGCCTCGTACAGAAATCGAATGGACCTGGTCGTGATACCTTGGTCAGTGGAATAACAGCGGGAAAAGGTCCAGCGTACCAGATGTGGGTTTCCCATTGTGAATACGACGATGGAGAGACCCTGGATAGACCTTCGTCAGATCGCCTCTACAAGCCTTGTAGCAGAACTGCAAATACGCACCAATCGTCTTGATTCCACAAACCCGGCCGTTTTGTGGATTTTGTTTGTCGCATTGCTCGAGGTTGATGAAGAGACGATATAGCAGGTAACAGGTCATTGATAAGCGGACAAGGAGCTCTGCTGCCTGCTGCCTGCTGCCAATCATTGTCGTTGGAAGGAAAAGGGGAGCTCTCGGGATGATTCCGTCCCAGTGCCAGAATTCAACGGGGATTCACAGAATCCAGCTTTCCTGTACCCATTCATCTTTCCATCCGGTTCAGTGGCGAAAAGAACAAGAATGTCGGGCTTGCAGCAAACGGTCTCGCAATGGAGAATAGTTTCCATTGATATTGGGATGGGAGAATCTAAACAAGTAGCCCTGTTCGTCATTATAACGTTCGTTTGCTGACGCAGAACCTCACCCAGTCGGTGAAACGGGTGCCTCCTTGACCTCTCGGCGAGCATTTCTTCAGGTCTTAGGACGTCCTAGTCAGAATTTTGGTGACCTCTTGCGCTATCTCGTCAATGGTGGCTCTAGAACTGGTCTTTGTCGCATCTTTATGGATAGGATGAACAAAATACTCTATTGGTCGATAGAGACAAGGCAAAATCTACAGCTAAGGAGTCAGAAAAGAGAAAGGGCAGATTTGAAAATGGCGCACCTTTTCCTTCAGAAAAACGATGACGGGTTTCTCAATCAGCAGCTACGCATTATGGTATCCGGCCTGAAATACGCTATGGTCCCAATGGAGGTTGTTTTGAGGCACCGGTGATGGTGGCAAGCAAGATCATTAGAGCATATCTGCAACGCCTTTTTTGGCCCATGGGAAAGCCATCAAATATAAATCCGAACTCTGAAACCAAAAATATGAACCGTCTGAATTCAGAAGTGTGACATGACATAAGCCTAGCGGGAGGTCTGAAATCGGACTGGTACCGTTCCTACGCCATCATGGATCCCGCCGCTATGCAGAATGAGCCGCATAAAAGAGCTTTTCTAGCTGCATCTGAGCCTACCAATACCTGTTTTTACCTTCCAGGCTATGTTGATGCTTTTATTCAAGGCAGAGATTGCTTATCAATTAGCCTGCGGCAAAAAAAGTGGCGGGCTGTATAGTTGGGAGGGGAAGTGGGCGGGGCGCTCTGCTTGCAATTTACGGACATGTCACATCAGTCACTGATTCTCACACCACACTCGACTAAATTTGATTCGGATTCTCAGAAATATCAAAACCGTTGCAGATATGCTCTATTGTCGGTTGATTTGGTCAGCATCTCTGACCATGACCACCACGACCTCTAGCTTTTGCCTACTCTCATGCTCTGTCTCATGACAATTACTGTGATCCAAGCATCTCGAAGACCATGGCGTCGTCGACTGGGCCGCCAAATATACGCAAGATTACATGGGCGCTTGCTAGCGTCAAGATGCCATACAAACTGTAAATCTGGGATTTGGCGATGGAATAGGGATTAGACGCTCTCCGGGCTTTGCGGTGCTCTACAGCCTTTACAGCGTTTCCATTCCGACCTTCTTCAAGTTCTTGTTGACCACGTCGTCCTTGACACCATGTCTGCTCCCATCGCAATACCGTCTAGCTTGAACGGCACATCATCCAACGCCATGTCTTTATCCACCTCTTCGCCTTCGTCATTGTGCAGAGCAGATATCCTGAAGCTCCTTGATATTGCAGAAAGCGCCGCAAAGATGGTCCCAGGTGTCGGAAATATGTTGGAAGGAGCCATTGGAACAGTTCGCAAGATTCTTGAGGCTCTCGACGTCAGTGCTCTTTCCTTTAGCCGTCGAAGACATGCTGATAACCATCGTAGTCAATGAGGAAATCCAAATCCGAATGCCTTGCTCTGGCTGAACGGGCAGCGTTGTATGTCTACTCTGTTTCTACAGAGGTTGCACGATTGCCCCCAGGACAAGATACCAACGATCGCGTCATGAATCTCGTCCAGTTCGTCTTGATTCGTCTCTGCCCTGCACTTGCTCATCTCTCCTTCAGATGTCTCCTCGAAATCGAGGAATATATGACCAGTCTCAGTCACACATCTGGTGTTCGCCGGATTGCGACAAGCAAAGCTATCCTCGCTGAAATCGATTCTTTCAACACGAAGCTGCAAGATGCTGTCTCTGTTTTCCAGGTGTGTAGACCAGATTGAACGGACTTCGGAAATTTTTCTCATAGCTCCTTAGATTCGCTCGACGGTCAATCTCGAGCGTATGCTTGGAGAGATATCGATATCAAATCGTGCTCTACTGGCCGCCGACTACAGTACTCGAAACGACATTGCAATGTCAACCGATGTGGTCGTTCGTGCCAATTCGGTTTCCACCGAAACTCTCCTAGCCGCCATCGAGAGGACTCGCACAGAAGTGGCACTCTCTAACGAGATGCTTCTCGTTAGAATTTCGACCTCCAACGAGACGGTTCTCGCGCGTGCGCTAGCCGCTCAACGGCAACCAGCTTTCCCACCAACTACAGCTTTTGATGATCCATCACAATTATTGACAGTTTTTTGTTTGTACCGCAGTATATGCTATTCAGACGCCCAGGGGCGGTGCTTTTTTTTTTTAGCTGGACGCGATGCAAATCTCGGAGCTCCCTACTATCCTAGGTGATCGGAACCTTCTTTTTTGACGTCATCACGCACTGCTTCATCGTGCCCTGAACCCTTTCCCTCATAGACTTCGAATAATGTACCATGTCTCTTTTATTATTTATGTTAAATCACAGGTTTCTAGCATACTGACGAGTCTTGATGAAAGGTAAAAGCTCACAGACATCCAATGAGGAAGCCGCGTGGCGTAGCCTATCAGATCTATATCTCACCCAGTTGTCACCTTTTTTGCAGTGAAGAAGGCTGGTCTGAGGTGAAAGAATGATCAAACCAATTTGGCTTCCAAGATAACTGACTGATTGTCGACTGATTCACGGACAATAAGGACAAAGAAACAGTAAAATGAGGTGAACACAACAGACTACAATGACCAAAATATCTCAACCGAGTCATCAGAGGAACAGTGGTGGAAGTCGAATGATCGATTGCCTCATTTGGAACCATGAACTTTAGGGCCGGTGTCCACGCGACGCGGAACTAATTACCGGGGGCTCCGCCCGAATACGGGCTCCTTCTTTGAATATGCCGTCGCTGCGCCCGGTGCACCCAAAGTCACAGAGGAATACTTTTCTCGCACAGCCCGCTCGATCCCCGCACTCGTGTCCTACGCCACAGATGTCGCAGGTAAGCTAAAGGCCAAAGAGGACAAGTGGCGCTCTCGCCGATACATCCGACGCGGTCCAGGGTGTTGGCGTATAGACAGAGGAGGTGGTGGTCTGGGAGGGTCGTCAGTCGATGGAGAAAGAGTGGGTCGATGAACGAAGATAAAAAGGAATGATGCAGAAAAAATTGCTCCTGTCGAATTCACCGCCCTCGGATACAGCAACCAATGGAGAATGGGGAATGGGCCAACGAATGGAATGAAGAAGAATGATTTGATGATTCGTGGACAAAAAACCAAGGGAGAAAAATACGACCAAAAGATGGAGGAAAGGAAGAAAACAAAACTCACCCAAAGCCCTCACCCAAATCTCCACACGCGTCGTAAACATGTCTCCCGGTGTCGTGTAGATCCTGCCTTGGGTGCTAAAGCGGACGAACGCATCCTGACTTTGCTTCCGAGCGTCACAAGGAAATTCGCTCGGAGGTCATTTCTGGCTGGCTGGCGCTAATCGCTGTGCTGTCGCTGGTCCTCGTCGCTCGTGAGTCATTGCTGTCGTCGTCTACGGAAGACGAGCTTCTGATGGGGCTTGCAGCAAATGTAGTTTCCGTTGAGATTGGGATGGGAGAATCTGAACGAGCACCTATATTCGTCACTATAACGTTCGTTTACTAAGACAAAAACCCACCATTCGACGACACAGATGCCTCTTTGACCTCTAGATGGACATTTATCGAGCCTTGGAACGTCTTGGAGTAAGGAAGGCTGGTGGCCGTCCTGGTCGAGAAAGCTCGTTACGCCGTCTTGTCATTTGGGTGCCCAAAACTGGTCTCCACCACGTCTCTGGGCTGGATTCACGATATAGCACAGGATTTGTTGATAAAGAGACAGGATTCTACGTCCAAGATGCTGCGAAAGGTGGTCAAAAAAAGAGAGAAAAGGACAGGTACAATAGCGCACCTTTCTTGGAAAGGGAAAACCCTTGGAAAACCGGCGACGGCTTCTTAACTAGGGCTTGCAATTGGCAATAGGTATATGTCTGGGTCATTCTGGGGTCTGAATGCAGGTCGTTCGAAGGGTCATGGCGGCGCCAATCAAGAACTTTGTCAATTTGATTTGGTCAGCATCTCTGACCATAACCGCCACGACCTCCGGTTTTTGTCTACAGCTCTCTGCCTCATGTTCTCTCTCTCACGAATCCTTTGACAAACATCTCGACGACCCATTGCCTCGACTGGGCTGTCAAATATACGGAAATTACTTACATGGGCGCCTTGCTGGCGTAAAAAATGGCATTCAAGCTGTTGAACCAGGGATCTGGCGATATCGCCTAGGCGCTCAACAGGCTTTCCGGTGCTCTACAGCCTTTACACCTTCCTCATTTTGGCCTTGTCATTGTCTACGTCGTCCTCCAGCAACAAACCCATGTCTTCCCTCAGCACTATGTCCCCCAGTATCAGCAACTCGTCGTCTCCCAGCCTCAAATCGTCTCCCAGCTCTTCACCTTCGTCGTTGCGCAAAACAGATATATCGAAGCTTCTGGATATCGCAGAAAGCGCTGCGAAAATGGTTCCAGTGCTCGGAAACATGCTAGAGGGCGGTATTGGATCTCTTCGCAAGATTCTTGGCCTTATCGACGTGAGTTCCCATTCCTTTAGCCATTGACGATAGACTGATATCCGTTGCAGTCAATGAGGAAATGCAAATCCGAGTGCCTTACTCTGGCTGAACGAGCAGCTTTGATTCTCGCTTCTGTTTGCACCGAGCTTGCACAAATGTCTGAGCGACAGCATGTCCACGATCGCATTGTAAATCTCATCGAGTTCGTCTTGGTTCGTCTCTGGTCTGGTTACCTGCTTATTTCCTCTTCAGCTGTCTCCTCGAAATCGAGGAGTATATGACCAGCCTTGGTCGCACATCTGGACTTCGTAGAATTGCGACGAGCAGCGCTATCCTGGCTGAAATCGCTGCTTTCAATGTCAGGCTGCAAGATGCTGTCTCAGTCTTCCAGGTGACTTCACTATTTGTTCAAACCGATTTTGAAAATGCTCATATTTGCCTAGATTCGCTCGGCAGTCAACACCGAGTCTATGCTGGTTGAGATAGCTCAGAACGACGACCTCATTCGCAAAGACATTGCATCCTCAACCGATATAGTCGTCCGTGCAAATTCGGTTTCCACCGAAACTTTGCTGGCTGTCCTTGCCGCTCACGAGAAGACTCGCTCGGAGTCAAATGAGATGCTTCTCCGTACAATTTCGACGTCCAACGAAGCTGTTCTCGCTGTCTTGGTAGCTCAGCGACAACCAGCTTTCCCACCGACTACAGCTTTTGACGATCCCGTAACAATTATTGACAGCTTTTTGTTTGTACCGCAGTATATGCTACTCAGGCGCCCAGGGGCGGTGCTTTTTTTTTTCTTATTCCCCATTCCCGATTAGGATAACATAAATGCAGCCGATATGTAAGGACTCTCGACCGTTCAAGTTCTACAACTCATTTCAAGTTCTACAACTCAGTAGAATCATTCCTGGAATTATATTTTTTTATGAATGCTACAGATTCGGTATTGAGCATTGCCAGAGACTGGTCACAGGTTGGCATTTATATTAATAGTGCTGGCTCAGGATGGAGGAGAATAAGTACAATGGGTAACAGATTTGGTATGAAAGAGCCAAGCTGGAGTACAATCAAGGCTGCCTGATATAACAAATCCGGATGGGCTGATTTGCCCATATCCGCCCAGATGGGAATGTGGTCACTTCTCCATCAAGCCCAGTGTCATGTGCACCTTCCTACCTTAGTACCGCACACCAGTATCTTTGCTTCCACATTGCCTCTGCGGCTCCATTCCATCTGGTTTTGAGCTTTGCCAGACAATTGTTACAGGTTAGCATTTATATCAATGGGTTAACTGTGTTCCAGAAATGCTGGTCACATTTCCCTGCCCAGCTTTACTAGCCTCATCCTTTGCACCGCTCCATTTCCTGGTTCACTTTCTGTCTCAAATCACCCAGAAATATCTGGGTGAGCTATTCCAGCTGAGGCAATCATTTCAAGTCTGATGGTTGTGACAGGATGAAATCAGCCGCTAGTTCAGACCAGGTCCTTCGATATCCTGCTTGATCAGCTTGGTCACATCAAATGTCCCTAGAAAAAACTGTGTGCTTGTGCAACAACATCAAATATTGTTGCTGGAGAACATACCTTGATATATGTATAGCCATATATGTCCAATGTCCCCAGGAATCTCATTGCTGTGATTAATAGACATTTGACACGAGGAGCAGCAGCTCTCTGGAAAACCCATACCAACCAATATCCGCAGACAATACAGAATATCCTCCTCTGAGAAGGTATGACCTTCCATTAGCGTCCCGGTATGTTTCTGACTCCTTTGGTTTTAGCTGCCAGGGTCGCTGGTGCAACTGGTTTCATGACACAAAAAGCCTCAAGCTCATGTTGGACTTGACCACTCTCTACAAAGCATTACACCCTCGTCAAGCTTTATCTAGATCTTGGTGTGGTGAAACCAACAAGACCATGGAATTTCCAAGTCAGTGCTCTCACCGTCGCAATTCCATGAAAGTTCACTGCCACCACATCTGCTGTATCTGATGTTTTAAAGACAGATACCAACACCATCATTCATACTGCAGCACCTTCAGTCAGATGTGTAGAAGCGCAAGGAGTACCTGCACTTTGCATTCAGCCTGGTCCAGTTGTACCCCTCAAATACCTTTACCAACATCGTTCAGTGCAGTCAATGTCTGAGATTGCCCAAGCTCATATTGCTGCTCTGACTCCGAACCAGCGAACACATTGAACTCAGCCCGCAAACCCTCAGATACTCTTGTTTCCTCACATGTCACCGGTCATATGTGGTGGTCACTATCTGCAGCCAACCGCCTCCCATATCATACGGAATGCACCCCTATCTCCTCGCTGCTTGCGAGACGTCCAATGCGCCGGTGATGTCTGGAGACTGACACCACAATATGGAAAGCAATTTGTATCGGATTGAATCATCGTGAGAAGATGCAGGAGGTGAGTCGGGTCAGGCTGGCCAGTTCAGAATTTTATCCTCATGTACTCAAAACAACTTTTGTCTGAATCACTGCAAGCAAAGCTCCTCGAGGGCCTAGACACAAATATGGGTATGTATTTGCGCGAGATGTATCAATCAAGGAAATATAATTAATTGATTATCCGGTGTAACATCTTGTATGAACTCTAGAATGAGAAACCATACTTGTCATTGACTTGGAACTGACTCGGCGGGCACTCAGGCAAGGTCAGCAACAAAAGCATAGCACACATCTTCTCCCTTGTGGTATCTTGTTCTGAGAGCGGTATTTGGATACTTGCTCAGCTATTGAGAGGAATTAGCCTCACGAAAGAATGAAAGATTATTTGACATACCCATGACCTGACCCTTGACGATTCAATTCGCTCTGAGCTGCGACACATTTTATATAGTAGTTTGCCAAGGGAATAAGAGATTGAGGGAAATATTGGCCGGGAAGAAGCCATTTGGTGTGGGGCATATTGACAAGGGTAAAATCTGGAAATCAGTCAGCCTAGCGGAGAAAAAGCAATGGTAATAGCAAGGAGACATACCCCTGGTATACATGGTACCATGCTGCCTCTGCACGCACTGCTCCCAGAAATTACCGAAAAAGATTTGCCTGCATTTTGCAAAAATCAAAATTATCAAATCAACCTGGAAGAAATGGGTCAATTGATGGAAACAGCAGCAAGATATAGCCATTGGCTTACAGAATCCAGAGTTTTAGACAGAAATGAGCCAGCCTGATAGAGAATGAGCAGAATTAGTGAGAGGTCATGGCGGAATTAGCGTGGTTGCTGTGGATTAGGTGATCAAGGGCAAGCCTTGCCCTCGATTACGTTGAGTAGCCTTGGCAGTAAGTATCAGCCATACTGATGTTGTGAGATCATGGTGGGCCATTGGAAGTGGTATAAGTCACATCTTGCAATGAAATGAGTGAACTGGGAGGAAAGACAGTGGATTGGGAATAAGGACAGTGGGTGAATCGAAAGGTGGGAAAGGGTGAAAGACTGGCCCTGGCCAAATTTTATATCGTTGGTAACCATCAACAAATGATTTTTGTATTCTGACATTGGCTACAGCCAAGCAAGAAATGCAAATTGTAAAAAAATATCAATTGCTTACGTTTATGGAGCTGCGCCGGCCTCGGAACCAATTTTCAGACAGTCACATGTAGAATGACATAAATTGATTGACTAATCTACCTCGATCAAACTGAACCGATGATTTACCGATATGTCCACTAACTCCGTTGCACTGATCGACCTACTTATTAGTATTACTCCTGATTTTCGAAGCCTTCCTTTTTTGATGTCATCAGGCACCATGCCTCATTGTGCCCTGAACACTTTCCCTGCCCACGCGACGCGGATCTAATTCCCGAGCACATAGAAATGCCATAGATACTCGTACGGGTAGCCATCCTTAACTGGAAGGTAGATTGGACCCCAATTGAACGATATGGTACATAGTTCAAAGTGCAATGCTGTGTCTGAATAAGTACAATACCGAATCTGTGACTGATTATCAGTCCTCGCAAGTCATCCCAATTTACAAAATACTAGATACCAAGTTGGGGGACACCAAAAGAACAGTAGAGCGCTGGATTTCCCACCAACAGCACTATCGTGCCACAGAACCGAGCTCTGAAGCGCGAATACGAAGATGGAAGAGTGCAACGGAAGAGTTACAACATAAATGCAGCCGATATGTAAGGATCCTCGACCGCCCTTTCGTCTGCTTCCGAGTTGGCATCAGCGGCCGATCTGTGGGGAAAGCCACCACAGCTTTGTCACACTGAGTCGGTATGGCGCGGAGAAGCATCTCATTCGACGACAGCAGGTCTTTCTGGATTGCCTGAGTGTTGTGACCAATGTCCCGAACCGTACACTCAAGATTTAACCCTGAGCGAATCTAAGAAGGGTAAGGATTCGGGATTCCGTTTTCATGCTACTGCTTGTCGTCCGGAGAGAGGTGTTTCACTTATGACAACAGCAAGACACCAAGAAATAGCTTCATGCAGTCCAATCTTTGTAGTAATATTGTAGGCTGGATTCAAGCTTAGTAATATTGAATACAGACAATAATTACATTTGGCACGTTTTTCATGTTGGAATGCTGGAAGGGTTACTATACTTCTCGGCAGAGTTGGCGGTTTTTCGGCATGCGACTTGCCGAGGAATGCCGACACATAGCTCGCCCGGAGATGTTTTGGTAGGGGAGCGTTGAGATTGTGGAGGCGGAGTTGTTGCGTGTGTGGCGCGGAGATGTTGGGCGCGGAGGCGTAGGGCATGGAGATGTTGGATGAGGCGGAGATGTTTGGTTGAGTATTTCCATGTATGTCCGTATCTCCGTGTAATCTTATCTCCGTGCGTCCGATCACATCCATCTGGCACATGTTCTTGGGCGGTTTGCTTTCATGGCCATTATTCGGTTACTGTTCTCTCCTAGCAGTCATTGCCAAAATGCCTACAAAGCTCCAGCTCCAGCTCCAGCAGATCCAACTTCCGCCAGTCAGCGACACTGATCGTGAAGCTTGTCGTAACACCAGGGGCAAAGATCAAGGCATTCCATCTGGAATGCCTTACGCCCCTTCCAAAGGCATTCCAGAGGCATTCCATGATCATGGGGCCGCCATGTGACAGGGCCTTTGTTCACATGTGGGCATGGGCCTGGGAACTGAATTCCCCACTGGGTGATGACACACATAGTTGACTCATCATCATTGTCGCTTCTCACAAGTCCATTGTTGGATGTAGTCCAGCTTCTGTTTGTCTTCAATGTGTTGGTTTATTAATGAAAGTTGCTATACACTCTGTGCATCAGTGGGTGTGTTGTGCCTATTGTATTTTCCCATGCATAATTGTGTTGTGAGCCTACTAGAGCCTCAAGAAGACCAATGATGGACTCGTGAAAAACACAGGACTGTGATGACTCATATAGTGGTGTCATTACATCGTGGAGTATTCAGTTCCCAGGCCTGGGCCCAGATGAGAACAAAGGGCATGTCACATGGTGGCCCCATGATCGGGGAATGCCTCTGGAATGCCTTTGGAAGGAGTGTAAGGCATTCCATCTGGAATGCCTTGGTCTCTGCCCCTGGTGTAAGTATTTCAAGGGTACTATTCATCATCCAGAGTGACTAGAGACAGTGACGGAAGGGAAGCAACCCACAGCAGATGAAGCAAGGAAACTTCTTCCACTTCCAAAGCAGGTTCTGGAAAAGCAGAAAGTAGCTCATGGTGTTTGTATTTCATATTTTCCAGTACTCAAATAAACTTGTAGAGATAGTGTCCTCTTACAATTGTCTATTTTCAATGCAAGGGCTCACTTTCATTAGACATTTTAGATATGTATTATGGTCCTTCTGGAGACACACTTTCTTGGTATTTCTCCTCAGAGCACCAAAGGTAGCTGGCATTATCTGACATGCCATTTTCTATGGCCGGCGCCGTAATCCCTCCATTATTTTGCTAACAAAACATTATACTTTACACTGCTCTAGTCTTTCAATACAAATGGAATCACTCAAATATGTCAGTCAATTTGAGAGCTCCACATTGTGCTGCATTCAAGACATACAAGACAGCAATGCTTCAAGTTTGGCTCAGATCCCAATTAATGCTTGTATTATGTGGTCAGCTTGGCTTCAGGAAAGCAGAAACTATTATATTGATCTCAATATTTCACTCTCACGTGAGGTCATCAACTCACGACAGCGGTTGGACGGAGTTGTGGCGCGGAATTGTGATGCGCGGAGATGCGGGCGTGGAGGTGTTGGGTGAGGAGATGTTGGTCGTGGAGTTGATCTCAACATGTTGGCGGCGAGGTCGCGACGTTCAGACGCTCGGGCTGTACAGTAGGATTTAGGAAATTGAGGCCAGTACGTAGACTTGACATACATTTGACTCTGCATTCATTTGATTAGGTATAGACTATACAAAGCTAATTAGACAGATAACAGCACAGAAAACACCCAGGAACCGTTGGCCTACATACCGAGTCAAATGTCCTACTTGGATCAAAAAATGCCATTTCTTCGTGACACGAAACCCCAGCATCCATCTCGGGACTTGGTCAGAACTAATCACTAAACCCGGTGCCCAGCAGAGTTGAAAGGAATCGAAGCAGACGGCGAACTCCAAAGAGGGTCGGAGACCTGACGTTTTACGTGAAGGATCGGAAATTACTGGCTGCTTGAAGACGAGCCAACCATTGACATCGGCGGTTCATCCCAAAAACAGAGCAAGTCCATGTTTTGCCGAATATTGGTACTCGTTGGGATGACGACAATACGGACGCAAAGCTCGAGATCAAGGTCGAAAAGAGCTGCTGGCAAGGGCCGCTCTGACTGGCTGATATCGTGACACCAGATTCCATTGGACTGCATGGCCTGGACCAGACGAAGATCCTGCCTTCCGCCGATACAAAGACATCGAGCTGGAAGGGGAATCGGACTTGGCACTCTGGTTTGGGTCAGCAGACGACGCTGTCCACTGAAGAAACCAGGTCGCCCTAGTCATATCTTGTAAAGATGTCGGAGGTTTCGGTGTCGGCAAAAGAGTCGCTAGAGGGGAAGGTGCGATAGCGACTCGCAAAATGGATGCCTCTCGAGAGCATGTAAACGAACAGAATTGCTTCATCTTTCTCAGCACGACGAGATCCCACAGCACAAAAAGGCCCCCGAAATATCTTTCTCTCGTCCTCCGTATTACGATGCAGCCCGAGTACCTCGCGTCGACAGCAATCTTCCTCTACTATGCCGAAATATCATTAGCTATGGTAGAGACACGATAGACCTGATTCACGAGCATTTCTCGTCCACCTGTCGTATCACAGAATCTCCCAGGATATGTCGAGCTTAACAGTGGCCGAACCTCGTACTGATCTAGAGCTTATACCAAGCTGGCGCCAGCATCTTGACGTGAATTGGATACCAAATCCGGTCGTCGCTCTCCCGGAATGAATTCGGTGGATACTTGTTCATTATGGACTCTGGAGGCACGAGCCAAGGGAGTGGATTGTATAATGGACTGCGAGAATGCAACGATCGAAGGAGGAATGAAGGACGTGCTCTGGTTCCACGGCAATAAGAAGCTGGATAGAGGTTGGGTCAGATTGCCTTTCAGTAGGAAATCGCAAAACGCACCGAAGAAGCATCACAGGCCTCACTGACACCTTTTCGAGCCCTTCGAAGCTGTAAGGTGCACCACAGTCCCGCGCTGGAAGAGCGAGCTGACCACCCTCGCTGCCTGCGACCGTCTTGTTGCACCTCTTGCTGGTCTCTTGGATATTCAAGACGTCATCGACCGATAATGAGGCAAAAGTCTGCCGGAAAACGTCGTCACAAAGGGAGAAAAGGGAGCGATGATAGACGAGGATAGACGCACCAGACGGGTTCTCCGTTAAATTCGACGACTTTCCCCTCTGAGACACGGTTATTTCCCTAGAGCAAATTTAGCAAGACCGTTCACCAAAGACAGAGCGAACAAGATGCACCACTGATCCAAAATCCCGCTGTTATCCCATCCTGTCTCCAACAGCATTCATGCCTGACAATACCAATGCAGATCATTGGCGAAAATCCGCCAAAGCAACCGGAGCTGGTGATGGTTATTGTCGCGCTTGGGGTCGAATGGAGCGTGAACTCACCATTTGGCAAATATTTGCGGGCATTGAGACGAGAATTTATCAGGTCTCGGAGCATCATGGCTTCGGAAGGAAGCTCTTGTGGGTCAGGACCGAAACTGGCTCGCGTTGGTCGTTGTTGGTCGTAGAACCGCTCCACGTCCCGTCTCCGTTGTTGGATGCCATACAGGATTGTATTGGTCAATAAAGACACGTCTGAATTGCTACGAAAATCGTCAGAAAAAAAGCAAAAAAGCGTAAAGCTGAAAATCGCACCTTTCCTGAAGAGCACACCAGCTTTCCTTCGTCTTGCAGCACGTATCCCGAATCCTGTGGTCCTATTGCAGATTATTCCGAAGCATTGCTCAACAAATGTACGATGACGGTGGAGGTCAAGAAATTTGTCAGTCTGATTTAGTCAGCATCGGGATCGACAATACCGTGACCGTGACGATGACTTTCTACGGCTTTCTGGGCTCTCTCGCGATTATTTCTCGACCCAAGATCTCGCGACCCGTCTAGGCGCCCAGGTATATGACAACCGTGGATCAAGATCCGAAACTGCGCTCGGCCAGCGTTAAAAATGGCATTCAAAGCTGTAACCCTGGGATCTACATCTGGAAACTGGTTTCTGTTGCATAGAAGCCCTTGATTAGACTGTTATAGATAGTCGGGCGCGAATACAGTGCTGTACATAGATCGCCTAGCTCGGCTAGAGTTGGTAGTTATGTAGCTCTGTAGACCAAGCACCGCCTCGACACAGCCCGGTGTGATACCAGGGAAACAGCTGATATCTCAACATTTAGACAGACCGAAAGAAGCGAATCGAGATTCAATGAATGTAAATTATACCAAGTCCATTGACCAGACTAGTACTAACTACCTTGGAATAGCCAAAACTGATGAAGATCACTATAAGGGTTAGGATAGACAGTGGATGGGGGAAAATCATGTCTCTGATTCCATTTAAAAACCAGGTAAATCAATGGTGAGCATGCCGCTGCATCTGTCCTGCCAGCAACAAGCTGCGGCACATCAAACAGAAAAAAATGACAAGTCCGAAGCGAAGGCACGTGCCTGATCGCGCTTAAAAACAGCGCCCAACTTCTCGTGACCATGTTGATCTTTTCCTTCTCCCATCTCTTCCTGCCACCAAATCGCCCTGCTCGCTGTGCCGTGCTCGACAATTCCTTATCACAAGATGCCTCTTTAACCTTGCTAGCCTTGCTACCTCCTTGTCCCAGGTATTTGTTGTGAGATTGGCAGTCCTCAAGCGGTCAACAATAATCGGGAAGCTTGCTATCCTTCTCGAGAATGACAATTTTGTTCGAAAGGTATGTTTCACCAACATTTCTGACTGCATACTGATTTCAGCTTTACAGGACCCATTGAATGATCTGGCTGCTCCAGAGTCTCTTTATCGAGCTTGTTTGATTCAGGATGTCATCAACATTGCAGCTTTCAACAAGGGCGACAAATCTGAGGGATTGTCTCAAGTCGGTTGTACCCCTTCCAGCTATCGCACTGGTGCTCACGACGGTGTGAAATTTCTTCCATTTGTTCTCTACTGATAGCCTCATAGATTCAATGTGCGCTTGATGAGTGGAAAGCGGAATCCATATCGAGGCCAAGTTTACTGCTCTCACTTGAGAATCTGTTTACTATGCCTGGTCAGAGCAGAGCGATTCTTTCGCTGCAGAATGACCTTCTTTCGGATGCGAGGTTGGTTTCATTATTGTTTTGTATCATATCAAACTAACGTGTACTCCAGGTCATATGCGGGTGTCAATCCTATATTCCAGACCAGCCTTGTCCGACACAGTATTTCGGATGATGATTTTGCTGCAGATGAGGCTCAGACTGTCACCGCCCTGCCACCGCCGCTTGATTAGATTGTAGCTAGCGCAATATTATCTTTTTTTTTCATATCTTTTATCGCGATTATCTGCAACCTGTTATCTTTTATCGTACGGATTGATTCGGAAATGAGCCCGACGGATGAACCCGCATTGAGCCTGTGAAATCGACATAATCCACATTGGGATAAAAGGCGGTGTTGATTGAGGCTGCACAGCTTGGTATCCGAGGTTACAGCGGTCTACTGTAGTCTACAGTAGTCGTCGTGTAGACTCGGCTAGACGGGCCCTGTTACATAGCCCAACAAAGAGGCAGGGAAGCAACGCGACTATCAGGTCTACGCGAGCTACCTAGACTGAGGTACACTTGAATCATTTTCCAGATGTAGTGATATGGACTGGGCTCGGCGCTACTCTATACACCTTCACGGCTGTCTCATTCTGACCTTCTCGTCGAGGACCTTGGCCTTCACCAGCCAGCACCAATGACCATGCCTTCCTCAGCACGACCGTGACCACAAGCTTTGCGATGCTCTTTATTCTTCGACTCGGGAAATGTCAATGACGAAGACCCTATGGAAACCATCATAATATGCCAGACGCCTTATCCAGCATCAAAATGTCATGTAAAGCTGTAAACCCAGGATTCTGGCGACATGGACTAGGCGCCGAAGGGCTTTCTTGTGCTCTACAGGCTTTACAGCTCTCTCATTTTGGCCTTGTCGTTGACCACGTCGTCCTCCAGCAGCAAACCCATGTCTTCCCTCAGCACTATGTCCCCCAGTATCAGCAACTCGTCATCTCCCAGCCTCAAATCGTCTCCCAGCTCATCTTTGCCATCGTTACGTAGAGCAGAGATATCGAAGCTTCTGGATATCGCAGAAAGCGCTGCGAAAATGGTTCCAGGTGTCGGAAATATGTTGGAAGGGGCCTTTGGAACAGTTCGCAAGATTCTCGAGGCTCTCGACGTGAGTCTTCTTTCCTTTGCCATTGACGACAGGCTGATGACGATCGTAGCCGATGAGAAATTGTAAATCCGAGTGCCTTGCTCTGGCTGAACGAGCGACTTTGATTCTTGCTTCTGTTTGCACTGAGCTGGCGCAAATGCCTGAGCGACAGGATGTCCATGACAGGATTGTGAATCTTGTCGAGTTCGTCCATTCATTGCGCTGGTCTGGTTACTTGCTCATCTCCTCTTCAGCTGTCTCCTTGAAATCGAGGAGTATATGACCAGCCTTGGTCGCACATCTGGACTTCGTAGAATTGTGACGAGCAGCGCTATCCTGGCTGAAATCGCTGCTTTCAATGTCAGGCTGCAAGATGCTGTTTCTATTTTCCAGGTGCGTTGACTAGCCAATTGATGTTGTAAGCTCTGACATCCGCTTAGATTCGCTCGGTGGTGAATCTCGAGCGTGTGCTTGGAGAGGTATCGATATCAAATCGTGCTCTTCTGGCTGTCGACTACAGTACTCGAGACGACGTCAATGCGGTTGTTCGTGCCAATTCAGTTTCCACCGAAACTTTGCTGGCTGTCCTTGCCGCTCACGAGAAGACTCGCTCAGAGTCAAACGAGATGCTTCTCCGTACAATTTCGACCTCCCACGAAGCTGTTCTCACTGTCTTGGCAGCTCAGCGACAACCAGCTCTCCCACCAACTATGGCTTTTGACGATCCCACCACAATTATTGACAGTTTCCTGTTTGTACCACAGTATATGTTATTTAGGCGCCCGGGGGCCTTTTTTTTTTTTTGAACTCCTTGGCCCTTTAAATACGGCGATTTATAGCTATTAAAGAGGGTTTTCGTAAGCACCGGAGCTAATTTCCGCTGCTGGTACATGTTGATGCTCCACCAGATTTCCATCCATATTAGGTGCCTCATCACTCCACAACATCACCGGCCTGGCTAGAAAATTGGAAAGCACTGTCTCTCTGCATGAATATGATATTATACATGAATCTTAGATGGTTTTGACTTGTCTTAACAATCCTGTATCCTACTGAAACCATCTTGAGCTTCTTACTTCATGACTGGTATGGAGCATGATGCAATAGTGGGCGCGGATTCCACCTAATACGGATGGAAATCCGGTGGAGCATCAACATGTACAAGCATAAGAAATTAGCTCCGCAGGTTACGAAAACCCTCTATCGTTATGAAAACAGCTTCTGGATCAATGATGGTTCGAAACCATCTTTTTTTGACGTCATCAGGCACAGCCCTGAACCCTTTCCCTCATAGACTACAGTATTAGACTTACTGTATTCCTGTCACTTCTATTATTCATGTCAAATTATCACAGGTTCTCTAGCATAGTGACAAGTCTCGATGAAAGACAAAAGCTCACGGCCATCCAAATTGTACCACATTTCCTTCTATTGCCATAAATTTATCTTCATCACAAATCAATGACAAGCTTGTATGAACAAAAACAAGCTTCACGCAGTGGACCTTAGCACTGTGCAGTGGGCCTCCTAGCGAGCATAAAAGGGGGTCTGCGGGGGTCTCCCCCACGCAACACAATCACTTTTTCTTGATAAATGAGGTGTTTCACCTTTGACAATAGCGAGACACCAAGAAATAGCTTCATGCAGTCCAATCTCTGTAGTAATATTGAATACAGACAATAATTACATTTGGCACGTTTTTCATGTTGGTATACTTCTCAGCAGAGTTGGCAGTTTTTCGGCATACGACTTGCCGAGGAATGCCGACATATAGCTCGCCCGAAGATGTTTTGGTGGGGAGCGTTGGGGTTGGGATTGGGGAGGAGGCGGTGGAGGCGGAGTTGTTGCGTGTGTGGCGCGGAGATGTTGGGTGCGGAGGCGTTGGACATGGAGATCTTGGATGTTCAGACGCGGAGATGTCGAGGGTGGAGATGTTTGGTTGGGTGTTTGGTTGCGTATTTCCATGTATGTCCGTATCTCCGTGTAATCTTATCTCCGTGCGTCTGAAGCTAGCACATGTTCTTGGGTTCCATTTCTCGATTTCATGGCCATTATTCAGTCATTGCCAAATGCCTACAAAGCATAAAAAGAAACCCGCAAAAGCTTCAGCTCCAGCTCCAGCAGATCCAACTTCCGCCAGTCAAAGCTTGTCGTAAGTATTTCAAGGGTGCTGTTCATCATCCAGAGTGTATAGAGACAATGATAGAAGGGAAGCAACCCGCAGCAGATGAAGCAAGGAAACTTCTTCCACTTCCAAAGCAGTTCTGGAGAAGCAGAAAGTAGCTCATGGTGTTTGTATTTTATATTTTCCAGTACTCAAATAAACTTGTAGACATAGTGTCCTCTTACAATTTTCTAACTCAATGCAAGGGCTCACTTTCATTAGACATTTTAGATATGTATTATGGTCCTTCTGGAGACAGACTTTCTTGGTATTAAGACAGCAATGCTGCAAGTTTGGCTCAGATCCCAATTAATGCTTGTATTATGTTGGTCAGCTTGGCTTCAGCAAAGCAGAAACTATTATATTGATCTCAATATTTCACTCTCACGTGAGGTCTTCAACTCACGACAGAGCGGTTGGATGGAGTTGTGGCGCGGAGTTGTGATGCGCGGAGATGTAGGGCGCGGAGGTGTTGGATGCGGAGGTGTTGGGTGCGGAGATGTTGGGCGATGCGGAGATGTTGAGTGTGGGAATCTCAACATCTCTGTTTGGCGGCGAGATCACGACGTTCAGCCGCTTGGGCTGTATAGTAAGATTTAGGAAATTGGGGTCAGTACGTAGAATTGACATACATTCGTTTGATTAGGTATAGACTATGCATGATATAAAGCTAATTAGACACATAACAGCACAGAAGAACTTCGAGGAACTGTCTACCGACATACCAAGTCAAATGTCCTACTTGGATCAAGAAATCGCACATCACTGAACCAGGTTTGAAAGGGATCGAAGGAGACGGCGAACTCCAAAGATGCCGGATCCGATTCCGACAGCAAACAGGCCTACTTCCACAACCATTGACATCAGCGGTTCGTCCCAGATACAGAACAAGTCCATGTTTTGCTGAATATTGGTACTTGTTGGGATGATCGCGACACGGACGCAAAGCTCGAGGTCAAGGTCGAAACGAGACACTGAAAATGGTGACACCAGTCCTCCCTCAAGATACTGCCGATACAAAGACATCGAGCTGGAAGGGGAATCGGAGCTCAGACAGCATCAAGCTTAGTCTGCAAGCGACGCTGTCCACCAAAGAAACCAGGTCGCGATATTTCGGTATTAGCGAAAGAGTTGCTGGAGGGAAAGGTGCGATAGCGACTCGGGAGATCTTTAATGCAAGGTGAAAACCTTGGGAACACTGCTGTGCTGCTTTGCGCGGCGTTGACTACGGCGGATCGACACCACTTTCGTCAAGTGTTCACGAGGGTTGGATTTGGATAATGGCTCTGACTACTATTCTAACCTGACTCCACTGTGATGACTAGCTGAAGCAAAGGATGTCGGTGCAAAGTGAAACTGAGTCTTTATTTGGTAATAGGTACGGGACAATTTGCAATGATCGAGGTCGCTGCTCACGACGATGCTCAGCGTAGAGCTCGTCGTTGCCGGGAACAGTGCAGACGCAAGAAGGGGGATCGCAAGATACTTTTCTCTTCTGTTCCCTGGTCCTTTTATACCCCATAACCCTGTGCCTAGATGTATAAATAGATGAACGCGCGTCCTCTGGTTGCTAAGTCCCTGAACGGCTTGCCCTCGGCCATGCAACTTGACCTGTTTTCCCAGCAACCAATATAGCGAGAAGCCTTCTTTTACAGCTTTCTCAGCAACCAATATACTGAGAAGCCTTCTTTTTACAGCGCCCATATACTGGCACTGCCGCCAGGTCCTAGTCATGGTGTCACGTCCTAAAGGATGTTGAAAGTTCCCAGAGTCACTTCCAAGGTAAAATCTGATGGTCTTTATCTTTAGCTCGGAGTCGCTGCTTGAATCATGTATCCTTGTAGGTCCATGTTTGTTCATTTCGCGCTCAGCCAATGCTGAGACGCGACATCCCCTCCCAACTTGAAATGTCGACTTCCCAGTCGACAAGACTCAACTTTTTGTGCCAAGATTGACTGAGTCTCGATTTGTGCGGCCTGGATCACCACCACCTTATGATGACAGGCATTCCATCAGTCTCGAGCCTAGAACTGCTATCCGAGGAGGAGTACGCTTCCCCAATGCTTCCCCAGACATCGTCTCCGTATGTCTTTGATATCGTATCTTTGCTGCCTTCACTGCAACACTCCCCATTGGCTCCAGGAACATTGCCCTTCCAGTACAATCATCGCATTGTTGATAGTAAAAAAATTTGCTGACATAAGAAAACAGCTGCGGCGGCTGCTTTCTTAGTCATCCCTGTTGAATAATCATGGTGTGACAGTGCGTGACTGAATCCAGGTGATTACAAATCTGCCAGCGCATTTTTTGCTCTTGTTGTCGTCCTTGCCCATATCTCAGTCTTGCCCCATGTTCTGCTTCAGTCTGTCCATATCCATTCCTGCCTGCCCTGGGAGCCTTCCCAATCCATAATTGCTGCCAAATAAAATTGTAGGTGATGCTTTCACCATTGCCGTCTTTGAATCCGATCGCTTTTCCAATTATGCCCTAACTCCTTGTTCTTCCAGCTCTTTGCCATTTCCAGTCAATCAGCTAGCTCATAGCTCCTTGTTCCATGCATTTCCATTCCAGCCGCCAGAAAATCCAATCCACAGCCACGACTATCGTGTCTGAGCAATCCTTGCCTTGCCGGTTTCCTATAGGTGTGCCCTTTTTATTTAGCTGCTTTTCCCAATGTCTCATTTTCTATTTTCCAGTTATTGCTTGCTTTGTGTTGTCCCATCTGTCCTATTAATCCAATCCGAATACAATACTTTTTGTTGCCGGAGTCACATGATATGCCGGTACCAACATGGTGTTGGATTTTTCAAAATCCAATCGTATCTTGGTACCGGGTCCTGGGCGGCCCGGGGTTGGATAAGATCAAATGATAACGTCATTGCTTTGTAATCTCTTTTTTTTTTTTTTTTTTTTTTTTTTTTTTGCCGGGGTCACATGATATGCCGGTACCAAGATGGTGTTGGATTTTTCAAAATCCAACCGTATCTTGGTACCGGGCCCCGGGTGGCCCGGGGTTGGATAAGATCAAATGATAATGTCATCGCCTGGTGACTGTTCCTGGTTATCAATCTCAATCCTCATGTTCTTCTTCGTCCATTTCCCCATGCTCTTCGCTTTCTATGTCAATTTCATCTTCATAATCTCGGTCTTTCTCTGAATAAGGATGCGCTTCGCCTGCTTCGTTTGCTGCTGACATCTCCAGGTCTTTCAGCTTTTCGGTTGTGATGTCGAGGAAGTCAGGTAAATGGGGAAGAGGGATAGATGCTCGAGGTCGATATGGGATGATCCGGAAGGCACCAACTGGTCGAAGAAGGACTGAACCATCAAGTTCACAAAGGATGTAAGCGCCACCTTTGTTTCGTGATAAGACAATTAATGGTCCCAGACAGCGAGGCCATTGTTTGCGGCTATGCGAGTCCTCAACACGAGTATTCCTCATCAAAATCAAATCGCCTCTTTTGAAATCGTAATCCCGAATTCGGCGCTTGTTCTTTTCCGCATATTTGCCTGTTGCTGCTAAACGGTACTTGTAGACTTTTTCCCGCATAGTTTCAAGCATGTCCTCTCGCTTCTGAAGTTCCAGAGATCGCCGAACAATCAGCTCTTCTGTCGTTAGAACTCCATCAGGCGGTGGAAGAAGGTACGTGGCTTCTGTTATATCGAGAGGCATGACTGGATGAACACCATGAACAGCAAAATATGGGCTGCATCCCATGGACTTTCTCGTCGTCACACGCTCTGCCCAAAAGACTGAATGATGGACTTCATACCATTTGTTCGCATTTCCATCTGCTGCCTTGATCACTGATTCACGGACATCGAAGTGCTTTCGTTCAATCAATCCATTCGCCTGGCTATTATAGCCAGAGATGGTGATATGCCGAATGTTATAGCGCTTCTCTAGGATTGCGAGTGCAGCGAGAAAAGGAGGTCCATTGTCTGTGACGATTTCATAGAGAGCTCCCCAGCGACAAAGTAAGTCTTCATGTATCCAATCTGCTATCACACCAGCTGATTCCTTTCTTAGAGCACGAAACTCTGGATATGCTGTGAGGGAGCATCTTGCGTGAACAAGATATCTGCGCCCATTTGAGGAAGGAAGATGCATGGTATCGATGTATGCTTTTCCAAAGAATGGTGCTGGCATGGCAACTACTGGCGGTATGATAATCTTTGTCGTTTGTCTAGTCTGACATTGATGGCATGTCCAGATGAACCATTTCATATCGGGTTTCATTGTTGGCCACCAAAACCGGTCTCGGAGGTGTACCAAGGTAATGTAGAGCCCTTTATGTCCCATTCCATCATGAATCTTTCTTAGGATTCGTAATCTCTCTTCATTTGGAAGCACTATCTTGTGCTTTCCTGCTCTATCTCGTCGCCACAACTTGTCTTCAAGGATGAAGAAGTCGCTCGCATATCGAACAAAGGTTTGAAGTTGCGCTTCTGTCATCTCCTTTGGTTTACCTTTTCCTCGCAGGAATGTTTCAACAAGTTCTAGTTTTCGCTGGGCTCGTTTTCCTTTCGATGTCTCTGGGATGCTCATCTGAGCTTCTTCTGCACTGGTAAAGGGGTTTGCGACCGTATCAAAAGTTGTAGTGAAGACATCTAATGCTTCCTGCACCAGTTGTACTGGTCCTGGGTTTAGAAAATGCACGAAGTTGTATTGCTGATCAATCCAGCTATCGTAGTCATCTTCAGGTTCTGGAACGTCATCAGGCTGTGGAACTCGACGAGACAGGCCGTCTGCAACGTGAGTGATTCCTGGAACATGTACCATGGTGAAATTGAACAGTAGTATTCCAGCGATCCATCTGTTTATGGTTGCTGTCGGTTGGATATCAGGATTATTTAGCATTCCACGTATGTAGGAGGCATCAACTTCCACTGTGAAGTTTTTCAAGCCAACTGTATAGAGACGAGTTGCTCGCAGTGCCCGAAACAAGCCATAGAGCTCAAGTTTGGGCTGAGAGTAATGCGACTCTCGCTCATTTAGTGGTATTGATCCGAATCTGTTGTAGTATCGTTTTGTCACTGATCCTGGCACAGCTTGTGCAATGGTATAGCCGACGGCATGGATAGAAGTATCTATGCTGACGTAGACCATCTCGCCACTTTCATAATCAATTGCTCGAAGTGCTGGTGAGTTGATTACTGCAAGCTTCAGCTTCTCTTGTGCTGCTGTTTCTATAGCAGTCCAATAGAAAGGTACATCTTTCCTTGTTAGCTGCACCAGTGGTTTCGCGATTGATGCAAAGTTCTCGATAAAGATCCGCAGCAGCCCTGCTGTTCCGAGGAAAGCTCTTACGTCTGTAAGAGTCTTACATGGTCCCCAGGTTCGTATTTTTGTGACTCTACTTTCATCTGGTAACCGCCCCTCATAAGTGCAGCGATGACCCACAATGACTACTTCTGCGACACAGAGGTAAGCCTTTTTGCCTGAAAAGGTGCAGCCAACATATTTGACTCGTTGAATGACTCTGTTTAGACTCTGGATATGCTCCCAGACAAAGCGTCGAATGCCAGGATTCTCAGCCAAAGTCTCATATCCTCCGTCACTGGTTTCATACCGTGTCTTGGGACCCAGAACTGGTGCATCGTCTATAAAAGGTATCGTAACATGCGGTATTTCATCTTGGAGTGTGAAGTTGACATCAGCTTGGAATATAGGCACTGAATTTGACCAGCCCATAGGTAATCTTGTTAAACGCAAAGTTCCAAGTGGTGACTGAAATGTTGTATAGTCCCGAGATGCTGATGCCAATATGCGCTCGTCATATCCAACGAACCAGTCAAGAAGTCCATAGCATCCTCGACCACCACAGCTTTCGCCGAGAGTCTCGATATATGGGGGCATTCCAGCGTCATGAATGGTAACTGCATTCAAGGGTTGAAGATCATGCACTAATCGAACCGCTGTTGCATCTTTCTTTGCCACAGCAAACCACCGAGACCGGTAAGATGAGTTGCTCGGTTCATACGTCCCTGACTGAATCTTTGCTCGAACAGTGTCAACGATCTTCTGGTATAAACCTGGAGGGATGGGAATGTTCTTCAATTGCCATGGTGTATGTGCCATGACTGGTATCTGCACCGGTGGGAAGAATTCTGACTTGAATGCTCCCTTTTCTGATTCCTCCCAGGCGAAGCCCAGGTTCTGCTCCATCATCAAGAAATGCATTAACTTGCGCTCTTCTGGCCACAAGAAGTCGCCAGGGTGCATTGCGTCAATTATTTCTTTTCTTTCTGCTGTATATCTTCCAGTCGGTTTGAAATCTGGAGGTCTAAAAGGCAAAACCGGCATATCCGCCAAAGGATCACCGATTATTTTCCTCTCCATCCGAAACTCTGCAGGTAAAGTTGCTGGCACTGCTCTAATTTTCTTGTCGATGGTTTTATACTTCTTTTTCTTCTGCAGGAACACCTCAGCGGCATCTTGCTTCACTGGGTTCATTGTCACCGAGTAAGACTCTATCTTTGAGTCATGACTCGTGGCTTTTCTTTCGCTGCTTTCCTCTTCTTTGGTCCCAGACTTGCGTCTGACCGAATATCCGTACGTGTGCAAATCTATATCATTTGTGGTGTTACATTGAATTGTTGTTGTAGGTGCTGCACCATATGCTTCATGCACAAAGGTCTGAAAGTCTTTTTCCCATTGTTCTCTGTCGTGTTCTGAATCTCTTCCAGCTTCATGGATTCCATCAATAACTATGGAGAAACCAGGTATGCTTGTCTCATCTCGATGAAGTTCAAAGATGGATGGATTTTTGGGTGTCCTGTGCGTATAACCTTTGCCTGTTTTCTCAACCGTGACCACTATTCCCAACTCCTGCCGACTATTGGTCAATTCATCGACGCATGAAAACCCGAGCTTTCCACTTTTTCAGTGCGTTTTGTGGATTGGTTCAGTCGGTACCGTGGGCTGCCTCGAGGACAAGTCGCAATGGTACGCTCTTCAGCTGTGTTTGGATCTCTCAATGTGATGTGCTGATCCTCATTTCTGAAGTTTCGGATGCAACTTTCAGTGACAATGTCAAAAGGCCGCCCCAAAAGGACATCGTAGGCTGGGTTCCGGACAACATGGACTTGGAGGTGAACCTCGACTCCACCAAACTCAAATGGCAAGTCTCGAACTAGACCAAGAGTATTGTCAACATGTCCATTCGCCGATTTCAATGGAACAGTGATTCTTGGGTCATAAGGCACGTCCAATAGGTTCCAAACTGCTTCAGACATTGCGACAATCTGACATCCTGGGTCCAGAATGCATTCAACATCATCAAGAACCCCAGCTATGACTGGTTGAACAGCTCTCAAGGCTGCACTTTCCTTCGCCACGACTAGACTAGGTGGTACAGGGGTATCAGGATGCGAAATGAGGAAGTTTTCAATAGCATCTGGTGCAGCTTGAATGTAGAAGTTGTTTGAGAGCGATGTTGTACCTCTTGAGTCTGATACCAGCTCTTTATGACCAGTAATCACATCCTTGGTTTTCTTTCGCACACCAGGACAATGAGCAAGTATCTCATCCACAGTGACGCCTGGCACTGGAGCGGTCATCATTTTCTGAAACAGCTGTTCATCGGAACTGCTATCCTGAATTTTGGAGGTGTAGCGGTAAGCTGGGCCACTAACAACTGGTTTACGGTCTTCTGGGCTAGCAGAGGGGGCCCATTTGCGCTGCAGCTGGTTTGGTGGGGGTGGAGACGGTGTTGGAGTCTTGTAAGTTGGCCCAGGTGACTGAGATGCTGATGCAGGTTGCTTTCCTGCTTCTCTTTCCTCTGAAGCTTTACTTCGAGTTAAAACATGAACTTCTCTGCTCTTTTTCAAGTCCTGAACAGCATTCACAATGCTTTCTAGTCGGTTATCAAAGGAAATCCCAGCCAGGCGTTCTTCTTCTGAGATGGATTGTAACAGGATGGATTGGTTTCCATCACCCTGAATCTCAACAAACATTCCATCAGTGTGAGGTGGAGCTTCACGGTTGTTTTCATGGTAGAAATCAACTTTGTCCAGGAACCAGCGGCCACGTAGATTCTGAGGGAATTCTCCTCCTGCAGGAAGCAGGACTCGGTTTGTAACTGGATGAAGTGAGATTTTCCCTAGCCTGAGATATTCATTTGTGCGATCACAGCTTCCTTTAACCTCGCACTCCTCTTTGCCACATTTGATACAGGATCGAGGACCATTTGGGTTTGTTTGGCGCTGAGACCATGGTACTCGGGCACTATTCTGATTTGATGACCATGGCTGGTTTCCTGGATTCTGGTTACCACCTTGGTTGGACCAGTTATTCCTTCCACCATTGTTATAGCTGTTGTTGGAACCATTGTTGGACTGGTTGGACCACCCATTGCCTTGGGAGTTCCGTGCTGGGGGACCATTCCATTGGTTATTTGAATTCTGGTTATTATTCCAGTTTCCCTGATTATTCCCTTGGTTGTTAAATCTGCTGTTTCCAGGTCCATTGCTCCAGGAGTTGTTCTGGTTTCCTCTATTTCCTGACCATCCATTATTTCCAGAATCATTTCCCCAATTATTTCCCTGCTGTGGATATGAAGGTCCTTGGTTCCATCCATTTCCATATGACTGACTCTGATTTTGCCAGTGCTGGTTCTGATACTGATTTCCTTGTGATCCTTGATTGTTATATGAAGAGACAGAGTTCTGGTTCACTTCTCGAGGTACGGCAGGCTTCTGCAATAATTCAACCTGCTTCTGAAGTGGCTTCACAGTCTCAGCCATAATCTGCATCATCCCAGCCATCAATGTGGACAGATCTTCAACTTTCAGTGTTCCTGCTGCTGCAGATGATGTGTCTGTCATTCCTCCAGCCATTCCAACCAGAACGAAATCTCCAGCAGCCAGGAGGTCTTTCAGTTCATAGGGATCAACATCATGGTGCTCTGGAAGTTTGATAGCCAATCTATTAATGACTTTGGTGAGGAAGGTGCCAGTTAAACCACGAAGGAAGCCACGAGAGATATCAAGTTTAGATATCCGGCCTGCTTCATATAAATGGTTGGTTATTGCTGTAAATTCCCGGACATATGCCCCCCAATCATGACGAGTTGTTATGCCATTTCTCACTGCGGCACCAATCACTCTATCCATGTCTTCAAGTTCATACATTCTTGCAGGAGCAGCACCTGGATAAAGCTTTGTGACTGCAGCTTTGAATACAGCCCAGCTTTTCCCTACTTTTGCTTCGTCTAGACCTGCCCAAAGATAACTTGTATCAATGTCAACATATCGTCTGGCAAAGACTTTCAAGTCCTCTTCTGAAGGTTTTGTGGTACATGACCCATGTAACCGATCAATATCCTCAAAGAAGCGGATCAAGCTTCGGGGATCTTTCTTATCAAATTTCGGGGCGGAGTGATGGCCTGGTTCCGGCATGGAGAGAGTGGATTTAGCGGACATAGTAGTAGCTGGTGGAATTGGTGGTCTTAGTGGCGGATTTGGGGTTCTAGTTGGTGGACTAGATTGAGAGCCTGGATTTCCCCAGTTAGCAGGTTTTAGACGGTAAGGGTTGGCAATTCGGTCTTCTTCCTCCTCAGAGAAAGGTCTAACAAAGTTATCGGCGATGGCGGGAATAAATCTAGACAGAGATTCGGGGATATCCTCGAAACTCAGTCTTTGAATGGGATCAAAGGCGCTGCGACGGAGTTCCTCGTCTAGTGGTGATCTCGACAGGTTGGTGTGAAGATAACTTCACAACAGTGGACAGCAAGTCAATGATGAGCTGTAAGTCCAAATCTAAACCCCTCGCGGTGGGCTCCAGATGTGCTGCTTTGCGCGGCGTTGACTACGGCGGATCGACACCACTTTCGTCAAGTGTTCACGAGGGTTGGATTTGGATAATGGCTCTGACTACTATTCTAACCTGACTCCACTGTGATGACTAGCTGAAGCAAAGGATGTCGGTGCAAAGTGAAACTGAGTCTTTATTTGGTAATAGGTACGGGACAATTTGCAATGATCGAGGTCGCTGCTCACGACGATGCTCAGCGTAGAGCTCGTCGTTGCCGGGAACAGTGCAGACGCAAGAAGGGGGATCGCAAGATACTTTTCTCTTCTGTTCCCTGGTCCTTTTATACCCCATAACCCTGTGCCTAGATGTATAAATAGATGAACGCGCGTCCTCTGGTTGCTAAGTCCCTGAACGGCTTGCCCTCGGCCATGCAACTTGACCTGTTTTCCCAGCAACCAATATAGCGAGAAGCCTTCTTTTACAGCTTTCTCAGCAACCAATATACTGAGAAGCCTTCTTTTTACAGCGCCCATATACTGGCACTGCCGCCAGGTCCTAGTCATGGTGTCACGTCCTAAAGGATGTTGAAAGTTCCCAGAGTCACTTCCAAGGTAAAATCTGATGGTCTTTATCTTTAGCTCGGAGTCGCTGCTTGAATCATGTATCCTTGTAGGTCCATGTTTGTTCATTTCGCGCTCAGCCAATGCTGAGACGCGACACTGCAACGGCTTCCCAACCAAGGCTTGCAGTTGGCAACAGATGTACGTCTGGGTTATTACGTGGTCTGAGGGCGGGTCGTTCGAAAGGGCGTCACGGCGGCGGCAATCAGTTTGATTTAGTCATCATCTCTGACCACGACCGCCACGACCTCAAGCTTTTGTCTATTACCTCCATGCTCTCTCTCACAGCAATTCTTTTGACGAGAGCATCTTGAAGACCCATGCTATCAAATATACGGAAAATTGCATGGGCACCTTGCCGGCGTCAAAAATGCCATTCAAGGTGTTGAGCCTGGGATCTGGCGACATGAACTAGGCGCCTAAGGGCTTTCCGGTGCTCTACAGCGTTACAGCTTTCTCATTCTGCCCTTCTCGTTGTCTACGTTGTCCTCCAGCAGCAAAACCATGTCCTCCCCCAGCAATATGTCCCCTAGTATCAGTACTTTGTCGTCCCCAAGCTTCAAATCGTCTCTTAGCTCTTCGCCGCTGTCGTTACGCTGAGCAGATATCTTGAAGCTTCTGGATATAGCAGAAAGCGCTGCGAAAATGGTCCCAGGCATCGGGAACATGTTGGATGGCGGTATCGGAACCCTTCGCAAAATTCTAGGCCTTGTCGACGTGCGTTCTCCGTCCTTTTCCATTGCAGACAGACTGATAAGCATCGTAGTCAATGAGAAATTGCAAATCCGAGTGCCTTGCTCTGGCTGAACGAGCAGCATCAATCCTCGCTTCTGTTTGCACCGAGCTGGCCCAAATGCCTGAGCGACAGCATGTCCATGATAGGATTGTGAATCTCATCGAGTTCGTCTTGGTTCGTCTCTGTTCTATACTTGCTTATCTCCTCTTCAGCTGTCTCCTCGAAATCGAGGAGTATATGACCAGCCTTGGTCGCACATCTGGACTTCGTAGAATTGTGATGAGCAGCGCCATCCTGGCTGAAATCGCTGCTTTCAATGTTAGGCTGCAAGATGCTGTTTCTATTTTCCAGGTGCGTTGACTAGCTCATCGATTTCGCAAGCTCTTACACTTGCTTAGATTCGCTCTGCGGTGAATCTCGAGCGTATGCTTGGAGATATATCAATATCAAATCGTGCTGTATTGGCTGCCACCGACAGTGTTCGAAACGACGTTGCGGTCGTTCGTGCCAACTCGGTTTCTACCGAAAGTTTGCTCGCTGTCCTAGCTGCCATCGAGAGGACTCACAAAGAAGCGGCACTCTCAAACGAGCTGCTTCGCAGAATTTCGACCTCGAACGAGACGGTTCTCGCACGTGCGCCGGCCGCAAGTCAACGACCACCAACTCTTCCACCGACTACAGCTTTTGATGACCCCATCACAATCATTGACAGTTTTCTGTTTGTACCGCAGTGTATGCTATTCAGGCGCCCAGGCGCTTTTTTTTTTTGATTCCCGACCACCCCATAGCAACAAACGTATGGAAAGCAGGAGCATCACGCTCCGGTAATCAAACTGACTGTGATGGAGACCCCGGGGACCGCTCGGGCGCCCATTTAGATTAATGTAGATTAATGTCAAGGTTTACGCCGAGTTGCTCACATGACGTGCCGGAATCTGCTGCTATAATGGTACACCGGTCCGAGAAGTTACCGCAGCCAAAAGTTGGGTCAGCCACTACAAGTTGGATTATTGGAGATATTTGGCCGTAATAGTGTTGCAAAATCGTTTTTACAGGCAACTTGAGAGAAATTCATCTAATTTATGGTCAACTTGGCCATAATCACACATTTGACACCCAACTTCAAGCAATAAGACAAATGAAGCTAACTTCAGAATTGGCCAACTTCGGAGTTAATAATCGGGCAAGTTCAGATTAGATCAACTTGAAACTGGTCAACTTCCCGAGAGGGTCAATCAGGCAACTTCAGATTCAGTAACTTCAGATTTGGGCAACTCCTTGGATTGTGTCAACTTTGGATCAGGACAACCTCAGACTTGGTCAACTAAATTTGGAGTGAACTTCGGCAGGGGGGAAGTTCGGATCAATACTGGCCGAAATTGCTGGCAGGTCACCTGACATGATGACGCATCATTCTTCCTTCCTCCTTCTTGCCTCCTTCCATGGTTGTCAGCAAGTTGGCAGGTATCATTTCTGGTTGGCTTCTCTGCATCCATCCATCTGAAGCTTCAGACTTTTGATTCTTAGGGAATGGAGCTGTATCCTGGTGCTTTGCCAGTGCTACTTGCCGGCAAAGTCTGTGGTTTTGACGTGAGAGTCAAATTTCTCCTACGATGCCACGGTCATGCTTCGGACTTCTCCAGTGGCGTAGAGCCCATGCCAACAATATAGCGCCACATTCAATCAGCCTGCTCAAAATCGAGGGGAATTTCGCGTGGACCTCTGGTGACATCACTGATCGATCATCGACGGACTCGGTCGCCTTGACCTGGATTTGATTGGTAATCTGCAACTGTACAGTTGTTACACAGTTGTCACAACAAGCCTCTGCGCGTCATCCAGAGTCAGAAATTGCATCCGACCATTTCTCTCAATACCATCTTGGGATTTCCACCATGTTTGCTTCATCTTTCGTCGACCTGGTCATTCTAGCTTGCATGTCAACCAAATGCTCATTTGACGGCTCCTGTCAGCGATTTACACCCGAGGACGGGCCGATGGCGACTTCTCCCGGTGTTCATACCGTTGGTATTGGACTTGCCTACGGAAGCCCTTATCTCCACAAAAAATGCATCTACGGATGTTACGGTGCCCAGCACAAGCTGTTTCAGCCCGTTGACGACGTAAGAGCTGTCATTACCCCTCTTTTTTTTTTTTTGGCTAAATTCGATCTCTCAATAGGGACCTTCTGCGATACCGCAGGCTTCAGCTTCAGCTCCTACCCCAGGATCCTCTCACACAGAACCTTCTGCTTCTCGTCCCACCATCAAAAGCTTTGCTGCAGGAGCAAAGGCAAGGAAAGAGGCTCTCCAAACCGAGTTCGAGAATGGACCAAACAAGCGGCCATTCGAGCCAGCTCTCAAGGTGCTTGATTATCTTTCATCTGCCTGATTGCTTCGCTCATGTTTTTTCCCCTAGATTTTCGAGGGCATTAATCAGAACAATCGTACGACCGTCCCACCTCGCAAAAAGAAGACCGACCTGAAGGCCGGGCCAGCTCCATCGAAAGCCACCACTGACGCTCCTGTCAAACTCAAAAACCACTGAATTTACGTTCATCCTCATCCCTGATACTCCATCGGTGCAAAGGGGCACCTTTCCAATGCCCACAAAATCAGGGTATGCGCGATTTTCTCTACGCTATCATTTCTCAATTCTTTTCGCAGGTTACAGCTGCTGCATATACTGTCTTTTTCCGACCACAAGTTTGTCACGCGTCACACAAGCCTCTGAACTGAACTGAAAATGGCGTGACATCACACCAAATTTTAAGCTCTGAACTAGAGATTGTGACATTCCCGGGCACCAAAAAAGGCGATTTTCCTTCAAAGCGGTTTCAAAAAGTCCAAAAAGCCACACAATTCAGTTTTTTCAGCTATATTAACATGTTCCAAAGACACAGAAGCAAGGTCAATGATGTTGTATGACACACAAAAAATGATGATGAACTGATATGTCGGTATGTCACGCTCTATCCCGAGCTTTGAACTGAAAAAATAGTGTGACATGTCATGTGATGAGCGTGGGAATGAACTTGTGGTCGAAAAAAGACAGTAGCTGGTTTCGTCCGACGTATCACCTTGAATTCCCGAATGTCCAACCAAGAGATCCACGATCTTGTCCATCGCGAATTTTCCGAAGCCAGGACATCGGCCTGCCACATCTATTCCAAAATGCTCCTTTGCTGGCAGCGTTACGTCCCACAACCCCGCGGTCGAGGAAAGCCTCCTATCCTTGCGCCACTAGGAATCGCTCCAATGCTGTCTTACAATGATCTCCTTATGTGCGTATTCGAGACTCTGTATCCGTCATGACCTGCTGACAGACTCGGAATCTAGGGGCAGGGATCACAGTAAATCTGCCGACCAGCAGGCCTTTCCAAACCGGATCTATATCTCGCTCGCTTTGGGATCCATGGCTATTCCTATGGCGCAGCATCCCTATTCTACAGTCGACCAGGATGAAGACTCTGATGATGATAGTGAAGTAGAAGTTGTATCGGAGACAGTGAATCAGAATGACGACGACGAGTATGTTCCCTCAAAGCCGTCGGCTTCTTTTGTACGTGATTCTCTTTCCGCCATCAAATAATCTGACTTAGCCAGACGCCCGCTACTTCGTCGTCGCATTCTTGGACACACAGCCCACCGCCTGCATCCCAGGCTCCCAGTGGTGTTAGTCAAATCTTTGATTTCGTTGCCTTCGTTGATTCCTTCCCAGTCTTCCTCACATCCCGTCGATGATAGAATGGATAGTCTGTCCGCGGTCCGGTTCAGAACCGATTGAACCTGGACCGAACCCGAACCTGAACCGGAGGTTCGGTCACGTGCGCCGAACCGAACCTGAACCTGAACCACGGGTTAGGTTCAGGTTCACAGGATCTCTGGACTTGTCTATCGGTTCAGACCGGGTTCAGACCGGGTGCACCGGAAGTTTTGGCTGGCTGAATGTTTCTTGTGCAACAAATTTTCCTGGTCAGCAAAATTGACCATTTATAAGTCAGCTCATGCATCAAATCGCCGCTATTTTCCGGCCATCCTGTACAGGTGCCAGAATTGAATCTCCGCATCCTCCAGTAAGCTAATCCTCTTATTTTCTTGTTCTTTTATAAATCCACGCCAGATGCCACCACGTAAAGAGGTCGACGAGGGCAATATCAAGACTGGTCCCCGAAACCGAATTCCGGCCAAGCTGCAGATTCCGACGGTCGTGGCACGTAAGGTTTATACCATTCTCAAGCCAGGAGACATGTTGATCATTTTCTCAGCTGACATTTTCAAAGATGCGTCAAAGCCAGACGGAGATGCTGTGGGACCTGATGGAAAATTGCTTGATGCAGACCAGATGGAATGGCCAGATTCACCGTCGTCTCAGACAAAACGTGGACACGACTCTGATGATTCGGAAGAAGACGAAGATTCTGATGCCAAGCTTGAAAGAGATAACCAGAGGAAAAAAAGGAAAAAGGTATGTTTACAACCTGTCGCTTTCTCAAATATTCTCATAGCATGACTTTAGATCGACGACGCCAGTTCTGACCCTGAAGGCGACGACACCGAGCCTGAGGATGGGACCCAAGCAATGGATGTCGATGAAGAAGAGGAAGAGGAGGAAATTGATGATGAAGGCAGCAAGAGATATTGGGAGCTCAAGGAGCAGCAGAGCAATGGAAAGATTCAGAAGGTAAGCATTGCTGGATTATGCTCTATTTTCTCAGGGTAATTGACGTGTCTCTTTTTTTAGCGCAAGAAATCGAGGCTCACGGATGATATCAGGCTTTGTTTTTCCAAGGATGTTCTCGAGGTCTCGGGAAAACTGAAACCAGGCCACTTTTGTGGATTTTGCATGTATGCCGTATCCTTCTAACGCTGTCCAATGTTAACTCTTGACCAGTAAGGAGCTCGATGGCAAAAAGAAGTCCAGTGCTTTTATGACAGGAAATGTCTCGTCCCAGCGTCAGCACATTTCACGGAACCACTATAAGGAATACCTCGCGCTATGTAGCGAGAAGCAGGTCCTACCTAAAGCCCCCATTCCGAAAGGTTGGATAGACAACAGCCAGCCCAAGTTCATTTTCTCTGCCATTTTTATCTCATGCTGACCTTTAATCAGGTCTCAGACAAAGACCCTAGAGCAATTTGGTCTTAAAAAATACCCGACACCCACTTTCACAAAAGCTGGTCTCACAGAGTACATCTTTGAGATGATTGTTGACTGTGACATGGTACAAGGAGAATATAATCATGGATATCATTGCTGACTATGTTCTACAGTCGTTTCGCATGGTTGAGCGTCCCTCATTCCACCGTGTTCTTCAGTACACGAAGCCTAAGCTCATGAACAAGGACATTCCTGGCAAAACTTGCATTGCTGATCTGGTGAAAGAGAAGATTGACGTTTTGGACGATATTGATAAAGCCATTATTGCAGTATGCCCTTGTTCTTTTCAGATGTCCTATATTGAACTGTTTTCAGCGTGTCCCTGGCCGAATCTCAATGACACAAGATGCATGGTCAACTAGACGTCGTCGTGGGCATGACGTCGCTACTGGTCATTTCATTGATGCACCACCAGATAATCCTAATGCTTGGTTTCTACGCAGCATGGTATTATCATTCAATCACACTGATGGGCGCCACACTGGTGAAGCAACGGGAAAGGAGCTTCTAAGCGTGATCAATAAATTTGGTTTTGCAGACCGAGTACTTATGTTTGGTCCATTTGACTGATGTGAAATACTGACCTCTATTTCCAAGCTGGGATGGATTGTTGGAGACAATGTTTCATCAAATGATGTCGCTGTTCGTTATGTTTGCAAAACTCTTGATCCAACTCGGAAGCGGTTGGTTGCGAAAGAAATACAGGGCCGGTGAGAAGTTTCAACTCCAAGTCTCCATGTCCGCTTACTTGACACCAGCTGCATTGAGCATACCATGAACATCATGGCTACCCATTTCACCAAAGCCCTTGACATTCCTCTGCTCCGGACAACCAAAAAGCGCCTACATTCAACAGTGTGGCAAGGCGAAGAAGATGAGAATGAGGATGATTTTGATATTGATGTGTCCCAGGAGATTGAAGCTGGTACTGACGAGTATGACCTTATTCTCGAAGCGTCAATTACAGACTTTGAGCCGGGTGACGCTGTGGGCAAAATAATGGCATTTGTAGCGCAGCTTCGAGCGGGAGGTGATCAGGGGGAAACTTACATGCTTGAGCTTTGCAAAGTACTTCGATGCCCAGAGTTCAAAGTCAAGCTCTGGGTCAAGACACGCTGGGGCAGCCTTAAACATTGCTTTGAGCGTGTACTTGAAGTCAGAAAGGTATTTCTCTTTGCATCTTTATTGTTATGCTATTCACGGTATCATCAGGCTATCGACGCATACTGTCTTGCGGCAGATGAGCATCATGACATCCCACCCCTTGCCAAAGGTAAACATTGGACTGACTTCTGTATGTCCGATGAAGAATGGGAGACAATTCGACTGGTTCACTGGCCATTGAAGGTATGTGATGTCTTAATCAGTACCACAATCTTTATAACTCTTTTAGCTGCTAACTGATGCACAAGGCCAGTTGTCGGCACAGAAGACCCCGACAGCACAACGTGCATATCCGGCACTTGAGCAGATTCAGGCGCAATGGCATAAGCTTCTAGAGCAATCAGAATACACCCGCATTCATCGTGCTATCGAGGCTGGCCTGAAGATTGTAGAGAAGTGGTATCATGCCCTTGATACAACTTCTATCTACTTTGTTTCACATGGTATGTATTCAAGTCCGAACATCAGTTTTGGTTATTATGCTGATCTGCCTCCAGTGCTCGATCCACGTCGCAAGCTAGCATATTTCAAGGCTGCTTGGGAGCCTGAGGCTATCGAAGAGGGCATGGTAAAGTTACGAGCTGCAGTTTGTCTTGTTCTTTTCTATTGACCATCAAGTGCTGAAATACCCCTAGTTTCGCAAGCACCAGATCCAGTATAATAAAGAGCGTTCTGCCTTGAGAGAGGTCACCACCCATCCTTCAACATCAATGGCGCCTGTTGGCATCTCTTCAGTTGATGACTTTATGAATCAGTGCATTGCGGAAGCGGCGGGGGACACCACAATCCCGGAAACGTATGATGATGATGATCCTTTCGCAGAGCTCACTAAATACTTCCGTAAACCCCTGCCCAAGGAGATTCCCTCGACTTGTGAAGATCCTGTTGCTTGGTGGGGTGTAAGTCCTATATCTGTTTCAAACCAACCAATTTTAACATTCTTTTCAGCTTCAAGAAAATCAATATCCAGTCTTGCGGCTTGTCGCTCGAGACTATTTACCGATTCCTGGTTCTTCAGTGCCATCTGAGGTGGTCTTTTCAAGCTCAGGTCGCACAGATCTTGATCCCCGTCGAGGTCACATGGGTGAATATGTCTTCGGTGGGCTCCAACGACTTAAAGGTGCTTATCGGGATGGTAGAATGAGTGCGAGACAAGAGGCTTGGGTAGCGCAAGGTCCAGACTTCAATTTTGAAGAGATTTTTGGCATTGTTGAATCTGTATAGCACATTACATACAATTTCGTTCATGAACCGGGTCTGAACCTGCACCGAACCCGAACCTGGACCTCTTGAACCTGAACCGGAGGTTCGGTCACGTGCTGGACCTGGACCTGGACCTGAACCGCGGGTTCAGGTTCAGGTTCAGCCAAAAGGGGTCCGAACCTGGACCGAACCGGACCGCGGACAGACTAAGAATGGATATTGACGAGTCTGATGGTTTACCGGAAGATCCTTGCCCAGGTTTGTTTGACGCCTTTTCTCTAAAGCCACTGTGCTAAAATGAACCGCAGAGAAATTCATCAACGTCAATATCAAGGAGCTCTATCGTAGTAACCGCTATATCTGTCGACCTGTAAATAAATCCCCATGGGTGCGTTCATTGGATTTGTAGAAGGCCTGCTAATTCACACAACTCCATTATTAGTGGCCCAAAAATGATATCGATGCTCAGAAGCCTTGGATTATGCTCAACATGAACATTGCTTCATACTCGACACGTCTTCAGCGTCTGGAAGACAAGGACATCCCTTTCGCCGTATCAGGTCTCACACGCTGCTTGCAGCAGATGTTGGAGTCTGGTGACGTCTTTTCATGCATGGAATTTCTCGACAATGCCCATGTGATGCTCACCACCGCTAGTCCTGACGATTCTTCAGGAAGGAGCCATTTCGCCGACATCTACAGTCTCGGTCCTTATGGAGTCTCGCCCCTCATCGATTTCCTCTGCCGGGTTTTCCACCTCGTCGAGGAGCATTCTTCGGCGATCCCGGTTGAGATCTATGAAACCTGGTATCCTGTCATGGCCAGGGAGTGCAATCGGCTAGAATTCCTGCAGTCCACCTGGCGAGAGATCATCCCCAACAACCATGATTTCGCTCCTGACGGATTCCGAGACCTCTTTGAGGTCTTCCGTTTACGCAGTGGTCTGTCAGATAAACTCGCAGTAAGTCCACCAGTTTACTTTTGCCGATTTTTGTCTGATAATTTGTTCCAAGCATTGTCCTGAAGACGATGAATATGTTTGTCTTCAATACCCTTTCTCCAGTCTGGCGGGCAAGTCGGTCGAGTTCCATGTTTCTCGTCTCAAGAAGGATTTTGGGAGCATCACGGATAGCACCAAGATTCTTCCCATTAATCTCAAAATGGGAGAGTACGGTCTTGATGGTCTTGTCACGGCGATGCATCGTTATCTGGACGTCTCACCAATCGACGATTTCCACCATGACATGTATCCAATCCTCACTGAGTTCACCACTGTCCTCGCTCGTAAACTTTCTAACATTAAAAAGGTCAGTTCCTTTGCTCAGTAACCTCCACTTTTCTAATAATTCATAGTCGTCTGCCCGGGCTTGGTCATCCAAAGCGGCTGAAAACAATGATAATGATGGTTCTGGTGAAGATGTATGTCCCTTTGTTGCACGCTTCATCTTTTTTGCTTACCTGGCTTTACCAGGAACCTGATGCAACCACCAAGGGTAAAGGTCCTGAGCGACGTAGCACCCGTCATTCCAATCCCCAAGCGTAGTCTATTTGCTATTCGTTCCAATACTGTACTATTTCGACCGTAGGTTCACGCCATGTTACACGTTACAGGCTAAGTTCACTGGCTGATAGGTTCACAGGCCGAAATTACCTGTTACAGCTTCAAAATAGGTTCATTACCATGTGGAATTTGCTCAAACCTCTCTTGTGTCTCAATCTGTGGCCAATTTCCAGTACAATTTCCATTCAAACAAGTGAAAAACACTGAAAAACAGCCTCAATTCTGCCGGAGAACCTTTTTTGGATTTTGACCCGTGATCAGACTGAAATTGTAACAAGTTCACGGCCAAATTGTTACTGTTACACAGCCTGATTAGGTTCATTTCATGGCCGGATGTTACCCGTTACTGAACCTACGGTCGAAATAGTACAGTATAATATTGATTTCTACTACTCTTTTAGATCGTCGCCTGACGAGTCAGAACCGCTTCCTAGCTTCTCTGAGTTTATTCCCAGTTTAGTTTTCAACCTTTTCGTATGCGAACTGCTCTGATTCATTTACAGCAGACGAGGAGCGAGCCAAGTTCAACAGCAGTGGCGTTCCACCGAATGCTGCGCCGCCCCCTGGTCCCTCAAAGTCAAAGACTCGACCGCAACCAAAGGCGACTCCAAAGCCCCACAAATTCGAGTTTGCCAATGGACCACCTCCGGCTCCACGACCCAACCCGGTACCGCAATGCCCAGCGACCGCAAATCATTGGAGCGTCATTATTGATTCAATGTCAAGGCTGTCCCGAGATCGCTTCTATGAGCTAGTCTTGCAACGTTTCCCGCATCCAAACCCGTCGAAACGTCGAATCTGGGCTCAAATTAAAGCTCAAGGTACCACCAGCAAGCAGTATAGGGCGATGACTTTGGTACGGCCTTTAAAGCTTTGTATTTGTCTTCAAGTGCTAACTATTTCTTGTGTAGATTTACCACCCAGATCGAGTGATAAAAAGCGAGGATGGCGCGGTCTGGGAAGAGCAGGTTGCCATGATTTCACCGCTTCTGAATGCGTATCACCATTAGTCGTTATAGCAATCACTGTTTTAGAACCACAATGCTGTGTCCAGAAATAATTAGCACCGCATTACGATGAAACAGGATCGAAGCCAATTTAATAGGATCGACCGTTGTCTCCCTTATGACCTTTGTTTCCCATATCCCTCTTGCTGTCGATGACCAGTCCGGCAGAAGACGAAGACCTCATTAATAGCTTTCTCATCCAAACCCACAAAATCGTTCAAGATGCTCATTTCATCGTCCAATTCCTTCCGAATGTCGAACCATTCTCGGTGGAACGATCTCTCCGACTCCTCGCCACTGCTGATCACGTCTTGGTCAATATGCAGGATCCATTTACAACCGCCGAGGACATCGAGGCCTACCGACAAATCTTGGCCAATGTTATTGAGCCGTTGGAAGCTCACCAGGATGCTCCCCCACCGCCTATCAATATCGGTACCTCTCGAATTTATACAGGCCAAGCTGGCCGGCCTCGGTACGAGATTGATCTTGATCTCGCATTCGAGCTCCATGCCAATAGAAGCAGCTGGAGCTCCGTCGCCACAGCTCTGGGAATCGACCGAGTCACCCTGTACCGTCATATAGATCGGGCTGGTCGAACCCCTCAGCGCACCGAATATACCGAAATCAGTGACGACGAGCTTGATGAACGAGTAGCTCAGATTTCTTTGGAGCATCCTATGGCTGGTGGAGGAATTGTCCAGGGGCATCTTCGTGCAGCAAATATCATTCTTCCCCTTCTACGGGTCAGAGAAAGCCTACGTCGTGTAGATGCTTTAGGGGTGTCGCATCGGTAAGTGTAATTGGCTGTTCATCTATAATTTTCTAACAGTGTTCGTAGATGGGGTGCTTTGCTTCATCGACGCGTATATCGTGTCCGAGGAGCCAATTCTCTTTGGCATATGGACGGAAACGAGAAACTGAGACCATGGGGTTTCTACATCCATGGTTGTGTCGACGGCTTCTCGAGGTTGATCATATATCTCGAGTGCTGCAATAACAAGCGCTCGACGGTGGAGCATTTTTTCATGACCAAGGGTGTCGCTCGGTATGGTTGGCCTAGTCGCATGCGAGGTGATTTTGGGAAAGAGAACAATGGTGTTGAGCGTCGTATGATTGCTCGTCGAGGGGAACAGCATCGTGCATATTTGAGAGGAAGGTATTTTTTCCATTGTTCTGCCGTCATTCTCTCTCATTCAATACCGTCAGGTCAACCCATAATATTCGAATGGAACGTACATGGCGTGACGTTCGGAAAGACTCGCTGGAGGTTTTTCGCCAGATATTCACTCATCTGGATGATCTCGGGCTTCTCGACATGCAGAACGACGTTCATCGAGTTGCTCTGTATATTGTGTTTCAACCTCGAATCCAAGCTTCGCTTGAACGGACTCGACAATCGTGGAATCTCCATGATATTCGTACAGAGCACTACAAGACACCAGTATCCTTGTACGAGCTTAGCAAGGCCACTGCTATCAACCGTGGCTATTGGGACAGCGATCCAGGCGATGATCTCCAGACTGCATCACAACCCGGATATGGCAGAGACGCGGAGACCGAGCCTCTTCCGCCTCAGGACGAACTTCGTGACGACCCTAGTCACATTGATTATACCGAGTTTGCTTCTGCCACAGAGGAACATCAAGCAGGCGTTTTCATCAATGATGACGACGAGATCATGGCGGGACGCGAGTTGCTGGAAGGGATGGATGTTGACGAAGATGATGGTAATTGGGGCATTGATGTTTTTTGCCGTGCCGTATTACTTATGGAAAGACGGATGGGAATTATTCCTCATGAACCTGTTTAGCATTGATAAATTGATTATATACACAATTTCCTCTACAAAGTGATCAGTACAGTGCGACGTCGATAAACAGGAGGCGTTTGAAACAAGCAAAATAAGATACATTGAAAAAAACGGGTGTTGTTCGGACACGAATGGACATGTGAGTGACACATCAAAATCAATCAACGTTGGTCGCAGCCCTTCGCGGTCACAGCGCTATGATTGAATGGGGGAAAGATACCTGAGATCATTCTTTGAGGGAAATGCAAGGAGATGTGAATCATGTGATGGTCAACGTCTTCAAGGGGAAGGCCTGGTCAATGTCTTAAAGGGGAAGGCCACATGCCAATGCCGAGCCGCCGAAGTTACCTGAATCTCGACTCCGAAAGTTGACTGCAAACTCAGCCCCGAAGTTGTCCGTAAAATGTAATCTCCAAGTTGACTACAAATTCCAGGGAAATTGAAGTTATCTGCTACTCTTTATGATCACCTCCCAAGGTACCCGCAAATGAAGTGTCCGAGTTGGCCCCCATATTGAGGTATGCAAACCTCGGGCAATTCCAAGTTGACCATCTTTCAGTTCGTACTTGACCGAAGTTGGGTGTCAAAAGTACTCAAAATGGATGAAGTTGACCTAAAAAACACTGGGATTTTGCAACGCTATTACGGCCATAGAGATAAATCTATTCAATTATTCACCATTTTCAGTCTGAAAGTGGTCGACGGGATACAGATTGAATTACAGATTTTTCAAAGTCTGCCAGCTATTTTCTAATTCAGATATCTGAAAATTAAGCAGCAACGGGAAGTCACCCAGTATCTGTGGTAGGACTGTAGGTTCAATTCTGGCAACTTCCGGGTCGATATAGACAATATGGCTGACACATTTTGAGTTTGCAGAAGTTGTCGCACACAATCAACATTTCCTATGGCTCTGAATAGTACTTTGGAGATAGATACATGCTAGAGCAAAATTCAACGAGTAGGCAGGGTCAGGATACATTGCAGTACATTGAGATATTTGTGTGACCCAACATGTGACCAGTGTAACATCTGCAGAAATGGTCGCACACAACGTGCACCAGATATTCAATGGCCTCAAAAATCATATATCTCATAGAGACATATAATAGTAATGTTTTCTAACAGTCGAAAGGTTGGGACTCTGAGCAGAGCAGAAGATAGGTCTATTTCCCTTCAGATCATGCAAGTGATTTGGGTAATGGTTCCTGCTGAGCATTTGTTCATATTCATAAGCATAGGCATATTCGGGCATACTGGTCATACTTGTATCATACTCTTCTGAGGCTATGGAACTCCATTCACCTATTCCTCCTTCAATGACTCGAGTGCATACCAGAAGCACCATTGCGAACAAACATGTTGAGTCTTAAAAAGGCTAAAGGCTGATGTGACATTTCCATCTCCAAAGAGACGATCCTTCAGTTCCTCGCTTCAGCTTTCGATGAGCAGTGCAACATACAGGTCAATATCAAAGACACACCTTGTCATAATCTGTGGGTCCGTTAAGAGAGAACCATGACCTTGATGACATTCAGCAGATGATTTGACAGTAGGAAATAAGATTGACACACCTTGATAGTCAGACACATAGACAAGTCCTCCGGTCTTCTGATACTGGACATGTTGAAGAAATGAAAGGAAGAGCGCCTTTTTAGCATCCTCTGCAGACAAATCCTCAAGTGGTACTGCGCTGCCATTCCCAATATACTTGACAAACTCTCCATCGATATCCTCCTCTACAATGGCACTGGACTGAATAGCATTTGTATCTGGGTCGTGAATGATTGCAATGCCAGCATCAACAAAAGTCAGCTCGGGGAGAGAAAACGGTGCTTTGGGTTCATAAGTACGAATGAACTCATAGGCCATGTCATGAACTGCAATGGCCCATAGGAAGACATTGGCCTCAGCCATGACCTTGTCGAGTTCATCATCTGGGCCCAACCGATGACGCTTTGTAGTGCTTTCTGGAATAAAATAAAATCGCTTGTATGCAACATCCAGAGTCGAATTAGCCTCTCTGCAGAGAGTGTTGTCAGATGGGTGTCGTTTGGTAATTGAAAGACGCGCTGATTCACAGCTTTTGAAAGCCCCAAACTGGCGTTTTGGCTTCTTTTGAAGTTCAATGCTGGCTTCAACATACACATTTGAAGAAAGCCGAAATTTGTTGGAGCCAGAGAGAATGTCTTTGAGTGTGAAACGCGGGATGCAATAGAACTTGATCTGATGGACAGTTGAAGTATCTAGTCATGGTGTCGTTAGAACTACCGTTGTAATAAATATCACAAAGCTTGCCTTGGGGAATTTCTTTGCTACTTTGATTGCGGCCCCCAGCAGCCAAAGAGCGCATAAGACTCGCACGATCTGGAGATTTCCATATTGTGTTCAACGCTGGCCTCTTTCGATCCGGAGATTGGCCTGGGCTTGAGTGCTAAACAGGACAACATTAACAAGCTGGCAAACAAAGTGATGAGAAACACATACAGAACGCTTCCTTGTAGATGACTGGATCGATGGAGTCGTTGGTCGAGATAAATTGAAAGAGTCAACATCAATGGCTTGACTTTGAGATCCCGGACCCATGCCATGAGTCTCTGATGGACTAGTGGATGTCCAGCTCCCAGTCCATTGTTGCTGTTTGATAAATGCCTCCTGTAGACCTGATTCATACTATAAGGTATTGAGCCAAAATCTCCTTCAAGATGAATTTGAACTTACATTTGCTGCATCAATAGCCTGGCACATTGGGGTCAGACACAACCAGACAACATAAAGTAAGACTCACAGCTTGGACAGCACGATCCTGGACTGCTGACTCATCATTCCAACCTGCCAGTAGTTCCCACTCAGTAGCCTGGACAACAAGAGCAACCTCGAACGGATTCTTTGGCGCTGCAAAGACCTGAGTGCCTGCTTGTTTCCCAGCTCCCTTCTTGAAACATTTTGGATACAAATATTGCCCCTTTGGATCAAGCATGTCGAGGTTGACCCAGACCACAAGGTGTCGAGCAATAAGAGTGCTCCGTGTAAAGGGGTAACCAGGATAAGTGGATTGAAGTCGTGGCAGTATAAGTTCGACAAGCATCCGGACAAGGTCTCCATTATAGATAGCAGCAGGCAGACCAGATATACCCTCCCTGATGTTCTATGTTATGTGAGATATGAAAGAATGAATGCAAGAAGTGTGACACACTCCAATGAGAACAGGATTCTTTTTGCCAGGAACCTCAGAAACAGCAGAGAATTCGATATCAATGACCTCCTCTGGAAGGGTACGATAGCTTTTGCTCCCCCATTTTGCCACTTCACTAGCATGTTGGGCATGTGCTGATGAATATCCGGTGGCTTCTAGAAGTTAAAGATTAAATTGACGATCATCATCAATAAAATGTTACATACCTGAGCTTACAGCTACAGCCGGAGGGGCAAACATTCCTTGAGAAAGTGAAGCTGGAGCTGGAAACAATGGTGGTGCCATCAATCGAGGAGCCATGATACCCCACTGAGATTGCGGTGTTTGTACCAAAGGTCTACCAGACCATCCGGTGAAGGCAGCTCCCAGTGGTGTGACCCATGACTCTGCGGTGAAGCATCTGAAATAATGATTGGTGAGTCTGTATAACCACCTTCAACAAATGGACATACCTTTCTTCCAAGCAGCGTTCACTGAACTGGAAACACCTTCCTTGGTAGGTATTTGGACAGGCAGTGGTGCATTTACCTGCTGTGACCCTGGTTCAATTTAAAGTCAATAAGTATTCAGATTCAAAAGAAGACTTTCATTGATACCTTCTCGTCGTGTGGTAAGAGTCCCTTTCTTCTTCTGGTAGTATTGATCATAAGGACCACACAACCATCGACCCTTCCCGTTGGGCTCACCAGTAACAGGGTCCCTGGCAGTATAATAATGTCGAGGCATGGTGGGAAGAATGTTTGGATTGGGACATCCAAATCCAGCGCGTGAACAAATAACAACTTCGTTCGGATCTGGGTTGGTGAAGAAGGCACAGTTCATTGTAGGATTCTGTTTGATTTTGTGAGCTCTCAAAGGGACCCATAATATAGTGATCTTCATAACTACAAGGCAGTGACGTTGATCATCGGTCAAAGTTCCAAAAAAGGGAAGGCAATTTCGCGTAGAGTGCTTTGTGCTCCTCGGCTAGACCGCCTAACGATGAGACATGTTAGAACACCGGTTTCCGCTTGTCTGAAACCAATTAAGTCTGTTTTATCAGTGCCAAGACAGCAACAAAGAAGTATCCAGTGCTGTGGCGCTGTGCTTGAGCTTGAATTCTGGAGTTTCAAGCAACTTTGACGAATCGGATTGGTTGTGAAGAGTTCAGCACAGCTTCAAGAGTGAAACAAAAGAACTTCTTCAGTTTCCTTGGAGATACATCACCTCGAGCTGTTTAAATAGAGGTCTGGTCTCCCTCTATTTATCCAGCACAAAATGTCCAAACGGGCAAATCAATACAAGCCTCTGCGTCAGTTTCTGTCTCGTTTTGAAGAGTCCATCACTTATTATTCCTTGATTCTAGCACCATTGGAGGATATCAAACCCTTCATGGTCCGGTATTACAAGTTTCGTTGGGACGTCAAGAAGATCCATCGAACTATTGTTGAGAAACATCTGGACAGAGAACAATATGGAATTGGGTATGTAGTTCACTTTTTACTGTGACATTCAAGAGCTTACAGTCATTCGTTCAAGGCTGACCAGATTCCGGAAGTATATGGTCGATGCCGGCCTTCCTGGAGTCCGTGTTTCTGGACACACACCTGACTCCATCAGACCAGTCATGGTTGAGCTTCGTGCCATGTATCCGAAGGCTGGTGCCCTGGAAATGCGGAATTTGCTCTTTCATGAGCATATGATACTTGCTTCAAGGTAAGCTTCATGAAATCCAATGTCTGTGGACTGACAGTCTTCATACAGACCATATCTCGTTGATTACTTCCGTCTTTATGAGCCTCATCTCATTGCGGAGCGTAAAGCTAAGAATTTGAAGCGTAAACGATTCTGGGCTGCAGGTGTTAATGATCTTGTTGTCTTCGATCAACATGACAAGTGGAAGGGCAAGTTCGGTCTCGCTCTTCACATCGGCTTGGATCCCTTTGCAGGACTTATCAAATGGATCTGCATCTGGTGGAGTAACAGCCATCCCAGGCTGATCTTCTCGTATTACATCAATGAGGTGGAAGCTTCTGGCTGTGAGTTTCTCATTTCTCCTTGCTTCATCAATATCTGATCTGACTTATAGATATGCCTCTGATCAGCCAGAGTGACTTGGGCTCGGAGAACTACGGAATAGCCAATGGTCAGACAATGCTTCGCCAACTGCATGATCCTTCACTTGTTGGTACTTTGCAACATCGATGGAAGCGGGAATGGAAAAATGTCATCCCTGAGATTGCATGGTCTCAGCTTCGGCGACGATGGACCCCTGGCTTTGAAAATATTTTGGATTTGGGTGTTAACCGAGGATGGTATGATCCCTTGGTTCCACGTCAGAAGTAAGAGTTACTTCATATTTTGACCAGTTCAACTGACCTGTACTTGTCTAATAGCTTCATATTTCGTTGGGTCTTCATCCCATGGCTACAGGCTGAATTGGATCTATATAAGGATCGTGTCAATCTGCAAAACGTGCCGATCGCAACAAAATTCTTCCACACGGTGTACCGGCACACATCTATGAACAACCAGAGGAATATGGCTGCTTGGACTTTAAGGTACAATCAATGATCATATTGTCTCGCTAGCTAATGCATTGAAACAGATTCAAGTCAAGCAGGAACATATTGATTATGTCAGGCAGCTGTATGCCCCTGCTGATCATGTTGTCTTTCAACTGGTGCCGCCAACCTTCGACCGCTACTGTCATGCGTTCTATGCTACTTTGGGATCCCCGACAATCACCCGTGATAATGTTTGGGATGTTTATCTGGACATCCTCGCTGCATTCTCCCGACTTGACACCCCTGAAATTGAGCCAATGATTCCTGGTTGGAATGCACATCATACACTAGGCAGAGAAGATGTGTGGGATCACGATCCACTCATCTTAATGGAAGGTACCGAGCTTTTGCCACCTGGAGGTCCTTTAGCCAATCAAGGGACCTACAACTACCAAGGCGGTGTTAATGGTGGTGCCGGACTTGGTACGTTCAGTTATGACTTTGATGAGTCATACTAAATCACTTCAGGACCTGCCGAAATTGCTCGATTGAATGCATTGGAAGGAGAGGAAGCAGGTGATCCAAATGAGGTTCTGGAGGGCCCCGTAAATGCCGCTTACTTTAGTGATGAAGAAGAGGACTGGTTTGAGCCAGATGACTTCAATGATATCTAGTCTACCTTACAGTGTTTTCGGAAAAGATTGTCCAGATCAATTTTTTTTTCTGAATAAAATAAAACAAATTCCACAAAGGGTAAGCGAGGTTTAGGAGCCCCGGTCCAGCATCCTTGTGGCAAGTTGGTCTCCTGAGAGCAAAGTTCAACTCTTATACTTCACTAACAATCTCCTGGGACTGACCTTGGGGAGTAAAAGGGTCTCAGGCACCACTGAGAGGTAGTATCTTGTTACCACTGGCTCAGCTACCATATTGGGAATTTCTTTTTATTTATTTTATTTGCATCAAAAAAAATTGATCTCGGACAACCTTTTCCGAAAATGCTGTAAAACAATTATCCATCCCAGTTCAACTGTCACTGCGCTGTCACATTGTCTGAAACATCTGGAATTTACAAGCGAAGGGTTTTCGGGGTCTGAGTCCTATATATGGACTGCCGAGGCTCGGATCACACGGCATCTCTTAGTTACCGGAGCGTGATGCTCCTGCTTTCCATACAAACGATGTGATGCCAGGCAATGGCAGGCCGATGGCAGCTTTTGATTTTTCTCTCTCTACAAATCCTTTTTGGGATCTGCCCCATATGGTAGGTAGATGATGTGACGTTCGGGAGAAAACTTCTCATCTGGCGATGGCTTATCTTTTTTGACCTGTGCCTCATCGTACTTACCCTGAACCCTTTCCCTCACTTCTACTACCATGTCACTTTCATTATACATGTCGAATCACAGGTTTTCTAGCACACTGACAACGATGCAGGGCAAAAGCTCACAGACATCCAATGAGGAAGCCGCATGGCGCAGCCGATCAGATCATATTAGTTGTCACCCTTTTCGCAGCAAAGAAGGCTTGCCTGAGGTGAAGAATGATCCAGGCTGGTTCCAAAATCAGCTTTCAAGATAACTGACTGATTGTTGACTGATTTAAGTGTGATATACAATAAGAGATATAAAAAAAAGACAATATATACTTATATGATACACGACTTGTACAAACAGTCTCGTACAGTAAAATGAAGTGAACGGAACAGACTACAATGGCCGAGAAATATGACTCGACCAAGTAGACAGAGTCAAATTGAGGAACAACGGTGGAAGTTGAGATCAACGCATTATGATCGACTGCCTCATTTGGAAGAGCTGTGCTGGACTTTAGGGCCGGTGCCCACGCGACGCGGAACTAATTACCGAGCACGTAGAAATGCCATAGATACTCGTACAGCAGCCATTTTCAACGGGAAAGGATGGAACATAAACTGAACAACAAAACTCTCCATGAAAAACCGAACGATCTCCTGAATCACCCCTACTTTATGTCGGTTCTAGCCGCATATCGATCTGCTCGGCGAATCATGCGATGCCTGAGCTTCACTTGGGGAAATTACTCGGATGTCGGTGTCCGAGTAAATGATGGTTGCAGCACTGCCCTTTCTGCAGCAGTAGGTTTTTCACTTTTATAACAAGCACAAATGATTTGTCCTCTAGATAGTGATGTGCATCCTGGAGATTCGAGCATCGAGCTCTAATATGACACGAGGAGCATTGCATGAGCTCGATGCACTGATGGAATTGTTCATCAAGGCCGCTCCAACTTGTCGAAATGCCGCCAATAACATCGTATGCAAAGACTCAGACCTACTATGTTCAGTTTTCACTGATCTTTACATTTAGGACATCGTTCGAAAGCTTCAGACCAAAGCGTTTGAAGCTTCCAATCATATGGTTCCACAACCTGATATGCTTCCGCTGCGCAAAGTTGATCGACTCAGTGGTGGAACTCACTTTGCATCAGCTCAGCCTGATGGTGGTGTGCTTCTGAACCAAGAGTCACTTTTGACCCAGCTCCTCACAATGCAACCTCACTGGATTCTCATTCATGACATGGTGAACTATGATCTTCATAATCAAGTTCCCTATAATCACAGCGACATGTTTGATCCACCAACCGCAGATATGTCAGATATGGTTACCGCTTTGAAGGGTACAGACAGGTATACGGGCCGGATTTGGATCAGCTTTTACTGGGACAGATCCGATGTGGCAGAACTTCGTAGATGAACTTGGCTTATAGTATCTTATTCGTTCATAATGCAGTTTCAATACACAATACATAGGTTATTGATGCATTGAAGCTCTCTACTCTGCCTGTCCAAGTTATTTATACAGTCGTGAACAATATTTCTGCATATGCGCCACAGAGATAATCAAATTGGTATTACCTACCAGCACACATGTTGGTGGTCCAGCATGAAACATGAGATAGTAAGGTAAGTATGACAAGCGGTTCCATAACTGATTGAGCTGTGAAAGTCACCGTAAGATACATCTTCCTGCTGGAGTCGCAGAAGAATATGTACATTTGTTTGAAGTTTCAGATATCGACCAGATGATACATACAAAGATCTAACAGTGTCAAGCCAGGATGTACATAAAACCAGTAACCAATTTATCCAATCTTGCGTCAGATGGGAATTGCAAGAGGGGGTGGACTCAAATAATCGATGTAGGAAATCCTTCTGTGGCAGTGTCATCTCAGAGCGAGGAAGAATCCAAAGAGCCCAAAGCTTACTGAATACTATAAGACTCAAGTCTTCACCAGGTCTGTGAGTACGACGACAGATAAGATGGCTGATAGCCAAACTTGCGAAATGATTTCTGTGGTGGTCATGGAGTGAGTCGAAATCGTGGGGAAACCAGAAGAGCCCAAGCCCACCTGTTTCTCCTCATCGTGAATCCATCCACCACAGCAGCATATGCCATCGATATCCATCTTGCCACAACAGAACTTCATCATTTCCCCACAGTTGACATAGGCTCTGAAGAGCGTCTCGCAGTGGTTGGGGATAATCCGGGCGGCGGCAACCAACAAAAGAAAAGTATTTGATGACTGGGGACAACAAAGTGGGAGACTGGGCATTGACATTGGAATATATGCTGAGCAGAAAAGCTCCAGTGCTCGAATAAGCCTTGCCCATCTCGACTCGACCCATTTGAACGAACTTTACCCGAGCAAAGGTCAGATGCGGTGGTACTGGTTGCATTTGGGCAATGGCTATAACATTGAATCAATACTGAATATGTAGGAAGGTTCATGTCATTCTTGTGTTCAATGATGATGCTCAGCATGGAATTTGGGTCGAGATGGGCATCACGATTACTTATCTCGCAGCTCAAAAGTGGCTACGGCGCAATTCTTCAAAGGAGCATCGTAGAAATCCATCCAGACATAGATATCGTCTATGCAGCTTTGAATTCCGGTTTTTGGGAAATTGAACTCGCCGGAGATGTTTTGGAGGTGTGCGGAGGAGAGGGTAGTGATGCATGTGTGGAGATGCGGAGATGTTTTGGTGGGGGGAGCGTTGGGATTGTGGAGGAGGCGGTGGAGGCGGAGTTGTTGCGTGTGTGGCGCGGAGATGTTGGGCGCGGAGATGTTGGATGTTCAGATGCAGAGATGTCGAAGACGGAGATGTTTGGTTGGGTTTTTCCGTGCATGACCGTACCTCCGTGTAATCTTATCTCCGTGCATCTGATCACATCCATCTAGCACATGTTCTTGGGCGGTTTGCTTTCATGGCCATTATTCGGTTACTGTTCTCTCCAAGCAGTCATGCTAAAATGCCTACAAAGCATAAAAAGAAACCCGCAAAAGCTCCAGCAGATCCAACTTCCGCCAGTCAGTGACACTGATCATGAAGCTTGTCGTAAGTATTCAAGGGTGCTGTTCAGAGTGTATAGAGACAGTAACGGAAGGGAAGCAACCCGCAGCAGATGAAGGAAGGAAACTTCTTCCACTTCCAAAGCAGGTTCTGGAGAAGCAGAAAGTAGCTCATGGTGTTTGTATTTCATATTTTCCAATACTCAAATAAACTTGTAGACATAGTGTCCTCTTACAATTTTCTAACTCAATGCAAGGGCTCACTTTCATTAGACATTTTAGATATGTATTATGGTCCTTTTGGAGACACACCTTCTTGGTATTTCTCCTCAGAGCACCAAAGGTAGCTGGCATTATCTGACATCTCATTTTCTACATCTTGATCTTGGAGATCTAAAAAGTACCACACAGTGGGCCCAGCGGCGAGCATCGGGGGTCCAGGAGGGGAACCCCCTGACCGTCTCGGCCGGCGCCGTAAAACCCTTCATTATTTTGCTAACAAAGCATTATATTTTACACTGCTCTAGTCTTTCAATATGAATTGAATAACTCAAATATGTCAGTCAATTTGAGAGCCCCACACTGTGCTGCATTCAAGACATACAAGACAGAAATGCTTCAAGTTTGGCTCAGATCCCAATTAATGCTTGTATTTTGTGGTCAGCTTGGCTTCAGCAAAGCAGAAACTATTATATTGATCTCAATATTTCACTCTCACGTGAGGTCATCAACTCATGACAGGGCAGTTGGACGGAGTTGTGGCGCGGAGTTGTGGTGCACGGAGATGCGGTGTTGGGTGCGGAGACGTTGGTCGTGGAGTTGTGGTGCGCGGATATGGGAATCTCAACATGTTGGCGGCGAGGTCGGGACATCTAGCCGCTCAGGCTGTACAGTAAGATTTAGGAAATTGAGGTCAGTACGTAGAATTGACATACATTCGACTCTACATTCATTTGATTAGGTATAGACTATGCATGATATAAATAATTACACAGATAACAGTACAGAATAACATCGAGGAACTGTCAACCGACATACCGAGTCAAATGTCCTACTTGGATCAAGAAATCGCACATCACTGAACCAGGTTTGAAAGGAATCGAAGGAGACGGCGAACCCCAAAGATGCTAGATCCGATTCCGACTGCAAACAGGCCTACTTCCACAACCATTGACATCAGTAGTTCGTTCCAGATACAGAGAAAGTCAATGTTTTGCTGAATATTGGTACTTGTTGGGATGATGACGACACGGACGCAAAGCTCAAGGTCAAGGTCGAAACGAGATGCTGAAAAGAGCCGCTCTGACTGGGCAATATCGTGACACCAGATTCCATTGGACTTCATGGCCTGGACCAGATGAAGATCCTGCCCCGAGACACCGCTTATCTCCAATACAAAGGATTCGAGCTTGATTGGAATCGGAGCCGGGAAGGCGTCAAGTTTGGGAGATGATGACTCTGGCTTGAAACCAGAGAGGCGACGCTGTCCACCAAAGATACTGTTTCGTAGAGAAGATATCGAAGGCGTCGGTATCAGCGAAAGAGACGCTGAAGGGAAAGGTGCAAGAGCTCTGCTTCTTCACGACAGAGAGGAAGGCAAGGTATTGGGCGCTTTCGCATCTCTGCGGTTTGATACAGGAAGCGTGGGATGAAGGAAGTGCGTGATAATAGTGGTCGCAAGGGGATAGATAGCTCTCCAGAATAACTGTTAGGTTATCGTCAGAAAAGACAACTCAGACAAAGCATGCAAACGCACAGAATCACTCTATGTTTCTCACACGACGAGGTTCTACTGCACAAAAAGGCCGCCGAAATATCTTTCTCTTGTCCTCTGAAATGACGATGCAGCCGGAGTAGCTCGCCTCGACGACAAGCTTGCTCTATCCTGGAACATCATTAGATATAGCAAGGGCATGATACTGAACTCACAAGCATTTCTTGTCTGACCTACTGAGCTGACGCCAGTATCTCGACGAACCGGATACCAAATCGAGGATCGTCAAGCGTCGTCGCTGTCCCGGAATGAATTCGGTGGATATTTGTTCATTATGGATGGACGAGCCAAGGGAGTGGATTGTATAATGGGCTACGGGAATGCGATGTTCGAAAGAGGATTGGAGGACGCGCTCGGGTTCGAGGACAATAAAAAGCTAGATAGAGGTCGTATCAGATTGCGTTTCCATGAGAAATTGCAAAGACGTACCGAAGATTAGTTAGCCAGGCCTCGCTGGAATCCATTCTTGCGAGCTCATCGATGATGATGAAATCCGTTTCGCATTTGGGCCCGAAGGGTCCCATGTCGCATATACATGGCTGTGGTCGTAAATAAAACTAGTCCGTCCCTGCCTCCCTCGGATCCGTATCCCTTTTGTAAGTAAGTAAAGTACTGAGAAATCTTGCTGTTGGGTGTCTAGAAAAAGTGATTGTGGGGCGGGCTGGATGAGGGCGAGTTGAGAAAAGTGTTTATCTTGTTCGGCGCTTAATGAATGAATCTCTGTAGAGAGGTGGTTCGTGTTGTGAGATGATTGGTGGTGAAGACTGGGTGACAATGCAGGGAAGGCGGGTCGCGTGAAGGGGGTATTAGTCGGAATTAAGAGCGATTGTCGCTTCGTCGATTGCTGTAATAGCAGAAGTAATTGAGACAGAATAAAATTGTCCGGAAAATGCACTTGAGTTCGCGTGAGTTAGCACATGTAAGAATTGTGAGGGGTAATGTCACTGTCCTGTAGGACAGGAGGGAGTCTGCGAAACTCCCTCCCCCTCGTATGCCCAAGGCACATAGAGTAATCCAAATTTTAGTCTTGTGTTGTTCCCTGGGACGCTTCCTCGGAGGGAGAGCCGCCATTGAAGACGACAGGGAAGCGATTTGTTGACTTGACAAAGGTCATGAGTTGACGAACGTGTTTCGATTTATCGCTGAGTAGGTGTCGGATCTGGAGAGAGCGAATGCCAGTTGATTGGCGAAGGGTCTGACGCTCTTTGGTGTAACGGCGACAAGTGAGAAGGTAGTGGGAAACAGTTTCTGGGACCTGGCAGCAGGGGCAGAGGTTGGTATCCGAAGCTTTTATACGGTGAAGGTGAGCGTTTAGTCCAATGTGCGCTGTCCGGAGTTGTGTAAAAATGCTGGCCTCTGGTCTTGTCAGGTTGTCGTATATTCGCTGAAGTCGGTTGGGAGAAGGGGAAGGGTCTATCTTTTTGAGGAAACGGCATTTCGACGACGAGTTCCAGTCTCCGAGTCGTTGTTTCTGGATTTTCTTCGCCATTCTCTCGACCACCGCCGCTCGACTCAATTGCAATCTCTTGCCTAGAACTGACTTTCTGTCCTTGTCGAAGACTCCAGTGTTATCCCCGAGTGCCGCTTTCTTTGCCTCTCTGTCCGCATTCTCATTGCCTTTTATGCCCACATGTCCTGGGACCCAGACGATATCCACCTTCAAAGTCTTCCGCTTCTTCTTCAGAATGCCTATCTTCCTATGGAACTCCCTGACCAAAGTGCTTCCCGGTCCTGGAGCCCGAGCCCTCAGAGCCTTGATTGCCGCCTGCGAGTCCATGAGGATTGCCGCCCTTGTTAGTCGTGAGGTTTCCAGGATAATGTCGAGGCCCAAAAGAGCTCCAGTAAGTTCTGCCTGGTAAACCGTATAATGAATATCACGACCAAGGTAAAGGCGTCGAGAAACTTCCCCATTCGGGGCGGTTTGTGAATTACACCACGCTGCCGCCCCGACTCTTGCTTCGAGACCAGACCCGTCCGTGAAAATACTGAACATCTTTTCGCAGGTCGTCTCCGTTTGGGTCCTGGCTTCGTCTTTGGATCGCGCAATCGAGAAGGAGAGGGTGTCCTTGGTTTCTGGGATAGGTCGAGCATCGATTGTTTCGAGGTTGTATCGGCGAAGGACGGGGAAGGCGTCAAAGAGCTGATGGATCTGAGATCTATGGAATCGAGGGATTCTTTTACATTTGCCGACGATTTTGCAGAGAGGATGGGAGACAGGGAGCGAGCATAGTCGAACAGTTGCCTTGAAGACAGCGAGGTTAAGTCGAAGGTGGGTGGGAAGAAGATTGGTGTGAATGTCCAGGGCTTCCGTAGCTGTGGATCTAAGACCTCCAACAGCAAAACGACATGCTAGGCGCTGGGGTCGACTTAGCTTTGCCGCAAATCCAACTGAGCCTTTCCGGACAACTTCTCCGTTTCGAACCGGGTTGTACCACACTACCAGGGCATACTCCATCCTTGGAGCGACCAGACCAATGAACAGTCTCCTAACAAACTTCTGTGGCATTCCGTTTGCTGAATTGGCGAGGCGAGATAAGGCGAACGCCGCTTTGGTGCCCTTGGAAACCGCATATTCGACGTGTGACTTGAAGTTGAGTCGACTGTCAACAAAGACGCCGAGGTATTTGGCGTCCGGGCTTGGTTTGATTGACTTGCCCGCGATGGTTACTGACTTTGACATATCAGCAATCGGTGTCGACCGTCTCCCATGATGGACCAGTTGGTACTTCCCGACATCAAATTTCGAAGCAGAGTCCTTCGCCCATAGAAGACCTTCAGAGCCCAGTTTTTCTAGCTTCTCTACATTCTCTTGGATTGTGTCTCCTACTACAATCATTGCCGTGTCATCGATGTAGCCCAAAATTTTGTCGTTGCGCCCGAGAATGTCTTTGCCGATCTGTAATAGACCTGAGCTGTAAATGAGGTATAAGATTACACTCAGCGGCGAGCCTTGGGGGATGCCCGTTGGAATGAGGAATCTGGTGGAGATGTAATCGTCGAAGGAAAGAGTCGAGAACCGGTCATGAAGGAAACTCGTTATCCAGTCGACTACTTCATCACTGAACCCCAGGTTTGACACCCTTTCCTTTAGCCGGAGGTGGGAAACGTTGGGGAAAGCTGCTGAGATGTCCATGTACAGGACACTGGCGACCTTCTTGGCTCTCCATGCATCTTTGACCGTCTGCGTCAAGATCAATAGCGGATCTGTCGTGCATCGACCCGCTCTTCCTCCATAATGGTGTTCAGGAAGGAGACCGAGCTCCTCTAGTTCGCTCGTGATTACTTCCGACATTGTACCTTCTATGACTTTTCCAATCGTTTCTTCCAGCGCAATGGGTCGGTATGCCTTCGGGACCGTGTAGTCGTCCTTGCCCGGCTTGCGAAGAACAATAGTTTGGAAGTCCTTAAGTAGCCTGGGGTAATGTTTCAGTTTGAGCGACTTGACTAGAATGGCATGAATCAAGGGAGCATATACCACGATACCGCTTTGAAGAGCGATATTCGGGATACCCGAAGGACCAGGTGCAGAGAAAGGCTTCGCCTTCGCAATGACCTTTGCTACTCCTTCTACAGTTACTTTGGGGGTTGGTCTTTTCGGTTCTGAGTCCTCTGAGTTCATCGCTGGGTTCGGGGTAACGTCAGGGTCATCAGGGAAGAATGTTGAAGCGAAAAGCTTAGCTTTTCCCCGAGGGTCTGTGGTAGCCTGTCCCTCGGGTGTCTCAACGCAGGCGTCCTGACAGGACCAGATGATCTCTCTTCCACTTTGTCGACGTATTTCGCGGCTCTCCAAATCTCATCGTCAAGTATCTCCGTCAGCCAATCTCTCCAATGTCTTCTTTTCCTTCTCCGAATCGCACTCCTGTATCTTCGACTTGCTTCTCTCATCTCTACCCATCTGTGTTGTCCTCTGTATCTCTGCCACTCTCTTTGTTTCCTGTTTGCCTCTCTCCTGAGCTCCGTAAGTTCTGCATTCCACCACCTCTTCGCATACCTCGAAGGCTTCGACATTTTTACCACTTCTTTCAAAATCGTCTGTGTTTCCCTAATGAGCAATTCGACGACGTGATCCAAGTCTTCGGGTGAAGTTGCTGTCTCTGCTAGACCCTGGAGCGAAGCGATGACCTCATTTGCTACCAGTTTTTCCGTGAACTCGCTCCAGTCCGTTTCCCTGAAAAGCGGTCTGGAGGTTTGTGGTGAACGAGCCAGGGAAAGGTCAAAGTCAACTGCGATGAGATTGTGCCAGGATGTATGTCCAAATCCGGCCAAGCAGCGAGTGGCGCAGATCGCGAGATCATGCGAAGCAAAGGCGAGGTCGATTGTCGAGGTGGTTTTGTGAGCACAGGAGGTATGGGTGACGGTGCCTGGTTTCGTAACTAGCTCAAGTCCGGCCCAGACTAGCATGTTCATGAAACATTCTGTATCGCTTCTTCTGCATCTCTCCTCGAAGCCAGGGCCAGCCCATAAAGCATTGTGTTTATTGAAATCACCTATAAGGGCTAGGCGAATGCTTTGGTCTCTGGTCCGAAGGTAATTGTCGAGCTCCACTATTGTGTCATCGGAATCGGGGATATTGTACGCCGTAACGATCTCGAATGTCATTTCGTCAGAAGTGAAAATGGCTGCCGTGATATGGGTGCTGTCGACTTTGACTTGACGCCAGCAAGCCGAGCTTAGGTGATTGCTCACGTACATAGCAGAGCCGTACGGTTTGTCGGTCTTCTTGGTGGGTAAAAGCAGGGTCCAATGTGCTGGGACCAAGGAAGGAGTGAAGCGAAGGGGACATTCTCCAATACAGAGAATGTCGGTGTTTGAAGGAGTGTGGACTTGTAGCGTAGACTGTAGTATGGTTGGTGATTTTCCAATGTTTAAATGTCGAACTCTGAACTCGGGATTATTGAGAGAATCCGGAGAATTCACGTTGAAATTCGCGACGAGATAGGTCTCGAGTCGCCTCCATTCCATTCATCCAAGGCCTTCTTCCTATGCAAGCAGCGTTTGTCGAACGCGAAATGAGCTCCTTCGCAGAGAGCACATTTCGGGGTGATTCGACATTCGCGACGGGAGTTGCACGAGGGAGAATGGGGACACGGGCACTCCTGAGTTGAATGACCGCCAGCGCAGCGTCCACAGGTCGGTGGAAGGTTTTTGAGTTTCGCTGGACAAATGAAAGCCTTGTGATTCCAACCTTGACAGTAGTAGCATTGATCTGGGCCACTGTCGAAGGGTACCGCTTGACAGAATGAGTATTCGATATAAAGACCCTGTTCCAGAATGGATTGAGCCACATCCTGGTCGGAGACGCCCAAAAGTACAGATGACCTTTGCTTGCCTGGGGACTTCGCGACTTTCCTGTCGAGCCATCTCATTTCCCGAAGATTGAAATTGTTGAGCTTCGGGTTCTGGTCTAGGAGTATGGACTTGTCTGTCGGACTATCAGGATCGAATGATGTCGGCACGGAATGGATGATGATACGATGGATTCTGGTTAAGAGAGAAGCTCCCTTTCCCAGCTTGGGGATCCAGTCGTCGGAATGATGGAGGAGTTTCTGAGCTTCGTCTGCGGAGCTAGTGAAGAGCTTGAGACGCTTTTTGCCTTCAAAATGAACAGCAATGACTTTAACAGCATCTAGCTCGGGGACGTCACAGCTCACGACAGCGAGTTGAACTCGTTCGCGAAGATCTTTGGGGCTGAGGTCACGAATGGATGACTCGTCGAGGCATCTCGCGAGAGACACCACGACCGTATTATGAGTCGTTGGCTTGGGAGCGGGAGATACCGGAAGAGGTGAAGTCCAAGGCTTGGACAGAGCCTTGGACGACTTGGGCGACGAGGTAGAGCAAGCTGGCTGGGCTAAGGACGAGATTATCGTCTTAACTTCCCGTATTGACGCTGCCATTTGCTCCAGCGACTCGTGCATTGATTTGACCCCCTCTTCTTTCTCTCGCCCGCCTCCTTCCCCATCCAAACGGTCCATACCAGCCAGCGCCAGTAACCTTATCTTCCTCGTCGCGTCTATTCCCATTCCTTTCTTCTCTTCCAGCGCAAGCCTTGTAACCTGGACAATCGCGTTGAGAATGTCGCCCAAGGAAGCAAGCTCCGAGGCTTCAATCGACGAGGCTAGCTGGTGGGCTGTGACTTTTTCAGGAGAGGAAGAATTAGTGACGCGGTTCAATAAGGAGCAAGAGACCTCTTCCCTAGCAGTCGCTAGAGGAGAGAGAGAAGGACAGGGAATGCCTTTCTCTCCCCCTAGCGGTCCCTGGGGACTAAGAATATGACCATGATTCTTCCGTACACCTAGGGTGACATGCGGGGGAAGGGACTCTGCTTGACGCGTTGGCGATTCCGGTTTGGGTGAAGGAGTCGGGAGCTTGGGCTGCGGCTGCTGAGGTGTCGCAAAGGTTGGTGAACTCGGAGAAGGATATTGGGTTGACGCGACTGTAGACCAGTTATTCGAAGGGAGCGGATAGACCGGGGGGAGAGGAGCTTTGGATTGAAGTCTCGTTGTTCTCTTTGATGTTTCACCTGCGGAAACGCGAGCGTCAGGTTTTAGCGGAATATAATCGTCAACTTCCCGTATGCCCGTTTTTGGAGGGTCGCCCATAGGACTAACCTCCCCTCGCAAGCCAGCGGTGCTCTGGTTGGCCTTCTGCAGTCCGTTGGCGACATTACGGGGTTGAGACGATGAATTCGGAGCTAGCTCTTTGGGTCGGGCGCGATTCGTCATTGTTCGTGTATTTCGGTTGAAAAGGGCGCGAAAGGAGAGATATTAGATTAACGAAGGTAAATTAAAGAGGCAGGAAGGAGGTCTACGCTAATCTATGTCCTGTTCTGCGACTTTCCTTCCGACCAGGCAGAGCCCAGGCCGTGGGAAAATTAATTGTGGTCGCAGTAGCGGATCAAAGAGCGGTCGCGAGCTCATCGAAACTGCAAGGTGCACCATATTCCGGCTATCGGAAAGACCACCTTTTCTGTCCGGTCTTTTCGATCGTCTTGTTGCCTCGGTTCCAGGATGTCATTGACCGATAATGAGCTGCTGAAAAACATTGTCACGAAAGGGAAAAGGGAGCAACGGTAGACGCACCAGGCGGGTTCTCCGTTAATTCGATGACTTTCCCTCTGAGACGTGGATTATTGCCCTAGAGCAAATTCAGCAAAACCGTTGACCGAAGACAGAACGAACAAGACGCACTACTAATCCACAATCCAGCTACTATCCCGTCCTGTCTCCAGCCGCATTCATACCTGACGGGTACCAATGCAGAATGAAAATCCGACCAGAGAACCGGAGCTGGTGATGGTTATTTTCGCGCTTGGGGTCGAATGAGGCATAAGCTCACCATTTGGCAGCAGATTTGTGGCCATTTCCAAGCGTCGAGACGAGAATTTATCAGGTCTCGTCTTGTGGTCCTGGACCGGGATTGGCGTTCCCTGGTCATTGTTGGTCGCAAAACCAGTCCCAGTCGCGTCTCTAGGGTTGAGTAAACAATGAGGAATTCTAATGGCCGATGAAGAGCCGATATTGGAAGGCTAAGGTGGTACGAAAACCGTCAGAAAAAAAATATAGAAATGAAGATAGCGCACCTTCCGTGAAAAGGACCATCCTGCCTTTTTTCAGCTTTGCAGCACGTATCCTGAATCCGTGGTCCCAGTGTAGATTATTCTGAAGCAGTGTTCAACAAATGCACGATGACGGCAAAGATGACGGTGGAGGTCAAGAAATTTGTCAGTCTGATTTAGTCAGCATCGTCTCGACAATACATACTGTAGTTTTCCGACCAACAGTTCGTCACGGGTCACGCTGACCTCTGAACTGGCCCCGAGTAGCGTGACCAGGTACACCCTTCCCACGCGATTTTTGACCTCATTTTACCGCCAAATCAGCCAGCGTTAAAAATGGCATTCAGAGCTGTAAATCTGGGATCTGACGACATGGACTAAGTAGGCGCTCAACGGGCTCGACGTTATTCTACATCTATACAGCTATCTCATTCTGACCTTCTTATCGAGACCCTTGTCCTTCAACAGCAGCATTGGCACCAATAATGACCATGACTACAAGCTTTGTGGTCCTCAACCCGCCGGCAAATGTCAACGACGAATAAGTATGATACGGAAACCATCATGATATGCTGGCGCTATCGCCTAGTGTCAAAAATGTCATGCAAAGCTGTAAACCTGGGATCTGGCTAAGTATTCTGGGGACATGGACTGGCCAGCGACGGGCTTTCCGGTGCTCTACAGCCTTTACAGCATTTCTATAAGTTTGGCCTTGTCGTTGACCATGTCGTCCTTGAGCACCATGTCTTCCCTCAGCACCATACCTACCTCATTCAACGCCATGTCCTCTGTTACCTCTTCATCCTCGTCGTTACGTCGAGCAGATATATCGAAGCTTCTGGATATCGCAGAAAGCGCTGTGAAAATGGTCCCAGTGCTGGGAAACATGTTAGAGGGCGGTATTGGATCTCTTCGCAAGATTCTTGGCCTTATCGACGTGAGTTCTCTTTCCTTTAACCAAGACAGACTGACTAACCGATGCAGTCAATGAGGACATGCAAATCTGAATGCCTTGCTCTGGCTGAACGAGCAGCATCAATTCTCGCCTCTGTGTGCACCGAGCTAGCACAAATGCCTGATCGGCAGCATGTCCATGATAGGATTGTGAATCTCATCAAGTTCGTCTTGGTTCGTCTCTGTTCTATACTTGCTTATCTCCTCTTCAGCTGTCTCCTCGAAATCGAGGAGTATATGACCAGCCTTGGTCGCACATCTGGACTTCGTAGAATTGTGACGAGCAGCGCTATCCTGGCTGAAATCACTGCTTTCAATGTCAGGCTGCAAGATGCTGTTTCTATTTTCCAGGTGCGTTGACTAGCCAATTGATGTCGTAAACTCTGACATCCGCTTAGATTCGCTCAGCGGTGAATCTCGAGCGTGTGCTTGGAGAGGTATCGATATCAAATCGTGCTCTTCTGGCTGTCGACTACAGTACTCGAGACGACGTCGATGCGGTCGTTCGTGCCAATTCAGTTTCCACCGGAACTTTGCTGGCTGTCCTTGCCGCTCACGAGAAGACTCGCTCAGAGTCAAACGAGATGCTCCTCCGTACAATTTCGACCTCCCACGAAGCTGTTCTCACTGTCTTGGCAGCTCAGCGACAACCAGCTCTCCTACCAACTACGGCTTTTGACGATCCCACCACAATTATTGACAGTTTCCTGTTTGTACCACAGTATATGTTATTTAGGCGCCCAGGGGCGGTGCTTTTTTTTTTTTTTTAGTCTGAAGTACTGAGCTTCTATTTCCTAGAATTAGCCTCGGCTTCCTCAATTGTGACTGCGAAGCCCAAGCTGGGCTTTGGCGTGAATTAATAAGGTGATCAGTCGCTGTCGACCGTGAGAGCGGCGTTTGGAGCCGGAAAGAAGCGGTCCCAGGCAACGGCTTCCTTATCGGAGTGCCGCCAGAGGTCATATCGGGAAATCGGGGCGGAAAGCGCGCTCACAAAGTCTGGCGGTGGTGGTCGAACGCAACCCGGATATAATTCCTAAAATGGTTTCCGCATATGGATTCTGGTCATATAAGGCGATTTTTATTTAACCCGGTCCCATCAAAATTATCGCCCGCCAACAAATTATGATATTTACTGGTCCCTCTACTCGAATCCTCGTAGAGGGACCAGTTTTCAGGTCTATCCGAGACTGACAGGTGAGCACATGGATGGATCAGTGATGGTTTTCGAAACCTTCTTTTTTGATGCTTCATCATAGGCACGCTCGCCGCTGAACCCTTTCCCCCATAGACTTCGAATATACCGTGTCGCTTTCATTGTTTATGTCAAATCACAGGTTTTCTAGCATACTGACGAGTCTCGATGTAAGGCAAAAGCTCACAGCCGTCCAGTGCCCAGGCAGCGGCGTGACATATCAGAGAAGGCTCGTCTTCTGATTCTCAACTTAACTGAAGTTTGATCTATATGTAACCCAGTCGTTGACCTTCTTGTAACAAAAAGGCTTGCCTAAGGTGGAAGAATGATCCAGGCTGGCTTTCAAGCTTGCCGATTGATTGTTGATTGAATTCAAGTACGATAAGTATAAAGAAGGATGAAAAAAGACATTACATGATGATACACGACATCGTCGAATGAGTTCCAGAACCACTGGCTGCGCCACCTTTCTTGCATCCGGAAGTCCGGGAATAATGGCGGGAAATAGTCTGGCATAGTAGAATATCTTTGGTTTGTTCCCTTGATAGTGTCTCCTGGGTTGTGGAGTACTGACTAGGACGATAGAGGGAAGCTGCAAGGAGAAATGAAGTCCTTCAGTTGACTCTATGCCAGTACCAGAATTCAGCGGCTGGTCCTTCGAGATTCCTTACCGACTACAAACACTATAGTTTACCCATCACATTCTCTGTCAAAAACAATCGGAACAGACAATGCGCTTGTAAAAAAGACCCTACCCAAACTAGGATGATTCACAATGAATTTCGGGGTCATTGGGTTATCGTACTAGACGGACAGTGAGACCAAATATTTGAAAGAATTGGACGCTGCTGTGAAAGCAAAGGAAGATCTGGCCAAACCTCACACCAATTTGTCCTATCCGAACATTTGGAAAGGAACTATCAAGACGCTAAAGGAACACATATTAGGTAAATGAAGAATTCGAGACAAGATACGAACCGATACGGCACAGAACCAAACGATTTTGAACTGCTTTGTTGTCGTCGGTAGCCCAAGATCAGACACCAGGTGCAAGCTAACGAAGGGTTCAGGTTCAGAAAGAAGCGGCACAGGAGCAAGTAAACTGACCAGTGTGACCTCCAGAGATCAAGACAGCATCATCCTAGTCAGATATAAGAATGGATCATCAACGATCGCTGGGAGACGGCTTACTAGTAGCGCATCAAGGGCTCTCTCTTTGTTCTCTCCGCTGACACTAGCATGAGAATCAACCCAGCCCCCATCAGTAAAGTCGAAGGGAAGGCTGTTCGGTGGTCCCCGAACCCAACTCCCGCCCATCCCCCTTGCTCGCGAGGACGTCGTACAGCTTGCATCCCGCAAAGTCTGGAGGAAGGGTGTTAGTCAAGTAAAAGAAGAGAACAAGAGTCTTTCCTCCTGGTCAGAGGAACGAAGAGTCCTTTCTCCTCCTCATATAACAAGAAAGCAAGGAATAAGACGACTCACTTATACACAAGCAACATAATCGCCAGCATCCCGTTCAGATACCCCACTATATGGAGGAAGGTGGCGTGCTCAGAGAGGGCTTCGCGTTAGTGAACAAAATCGAAGAACAAAGGGAATGTAATGTAATGAACAACGAGGAATGTAATTAGCAGCGAAATCGAAGAGAGCAAGCCGAGGCCGAGGCGAAAAGATAAAAGTAAACAGCAATGAGCTCCAGAGCCACAAAAGAAGCCTGCGAGTCCATAACCGTACGCCCCCGTGAACAAGTTTGGTCGATTTGGAGGATGTGCCTGTGAAGGGAATGAGCATCGGAGCCTTAGAGGAGGTAAAGAAGTGACTCGAAGAAATGCGTGAAGAGGAATGACGAAGACGTGAAGACGAAACCAGAACAAATGCCCTCGAAACGAAAGTGAAGCCATACAGATGTAAATCCTCGACATGCAAATGAAGAATAGAAACATATAGGAATGAGGAGCCAACGAAACAGTAAAAATGACGATGCATCCAGCAAGCAATGAAGCAGCACGAATCCAAGCAAAAACACGGAGCAAACACCCCAAGAAGCACTCACCACACCCGAAATCCAACTTTTCAGCGTGCTATCCCATCCTCCAGAGTGACACCCGCGCCCGTCGCCCTACCCCCAAGGGGTTTGGAGCTCGAGAGTGCGAGAGATTTGCTGGGTGTTGAACGAGGATGGTTTTCCTGAAAACGAGGTGAGCGACAGAGCAAATGGAAGATGACCATGAAGAAGAGAAAAGAGACGACACGAATATGCCCTGTAAGGGATATCTATCTCTCGCTCTCTTCTGTTGCATCTCTCATCTCTTTCTTCCCATTTCATCTCTCGTCTCGAGCCAAAGCAACAGAGAAACAAAACTCACCC
>JARIHS010000090.1:0-217098 GCA_029320655.1 Mycena floridula | reverse complement strand
AGTATTCGCGGATAGTAGTTCTCTTGCTGAATTGGTACACGGATCCGTAGCCACTGACGACAGCCATGAATAGCAGCATCAGAGGTATGATGACGATTTTGATCCCAGAGCGCCAAATGATATAACATCTGTATATCAAAAGACCATCAACGACGATACTATCGGTTTGATTGTTTAGTAGGCATCAGGTCAAGATGAGAAGGACTCACTTTTGGGTTGTATATAACGCCTGTCGGAATGTGCAACTCCAAGTCCAAAGTTGAATTGCGGCAGGGTGCTTGTTGTGCTCCGATGTCGAGCTGGACCACTCTCGGACTACTGAAAAGGCCACATGAACCGTGGAGAGGGCGAACATGAGTATCGCGGTGATAAGAATCAAACGGTTGACTTTGTCGCGTCTTGCTACCACGAGCACGTATACTGAGATGAAGAAAAGAACACAATATATGCCTGTAAGATTGAGTGAATGGTACTCAGTAGCCTTGGACGGACGTGAAAGTGCTGACCATAGAGAAAAATCTCAAGCTTCCACGCGAAAATTAGAAGATGAAAACAGACGATGGTATAGGTTTCTCACCCAGAGAGAGAGTAAAGAGGCCTAGACAACTGTAAGCAAAAAAAAGGGCTTTGGAGATGCCAGACTTGCCCTTTGTAATGAAAGTGCCATTGGAAGTGAGAAGGAGGAAGACGCATTCACCTCTAGAAGGACAATTGAAGACTAGGAGACGAGATCATTTGTTGCCAACCAACTACAATAAGTTATCCTTCGATCGACTTAGTTTTGACCCTTGGGAAGCAAATTCAGGGAACGGGTGGATCCTGGGGTGAACAGGCTGGATTTTCATTAGTGGCGCAAGTAAATATTAGTTGATATTTGGCAATTTTCAGACCGAATCATTCCTTTGCGTTCTGTACAATGTAGCCCATAAAATGATATTCCATGGTGGAAACAGTCGCTTCGGGGCAATTCAGCGAGTGGAAGTCTATTTTATGCTCGGAAATTATTATGTCATGTGCGGTTCGTTGGGTAGTGTATCCTCAGATAAAGAAACTCACTGGATCTTGCATTACTGCCTTGGAAGTTGGAGCTACTAGCTATCAGTGGTGGATGTTCATGAAGGGATCGGCCGCACGTGATATATATAGAGCAGCGAGCTCCCATTTGTCCAAGCCGCGACTCTTTCGGAGTCTTGAGCGATGCCGCTCGACACACATTCTTATTTGGTCGCCCAGGGGTGGACAGGAAAAGGCAAAGGTCTCCGAGAAGGCGCAATAACTCGTCCTATTGCAGTCTCCCAAAAGAAAACTCTGGCCGGACTGGGCAAAGACCGCGATGAGGCATTTCCCTTCTGGGACCAGTAAGTTGCTCAGATCTCGGTTTCTTTCTCGAATTCAAAGGACCAGTCTATTTGCCGCAGCTGCGAAATCCATACAGATAAAAATTTCTGACGATTCTGTGCGTCCATCCAACTTTAATGGGCTACTGCTGCTTGCTTACTTTCACGCAGGATAACACTGAACCAGAAGGCTCAGTTCTGAAGCGGACGACAACTGGAATCCTATCAAATCGACGTCCTGCAGTCGGTACACCTGCCACCTCGGGGTCCAGTACACCAGACTCGACAGGTCCACAGCTTAGCCTTCTCTGTATAGCCAAACGCGAAGCCGCAAAACGAGGTCTTTATTCAAATTTCCTCCGTGGACCAGTGCTCGGACCAGATCTCGGGTTCGAGACGCCTACACCCAAAGCTGCTATCACAGCAGAAGTCTCAAACACAAAGGGCAAGCGCAAGGCGGTGGAATTGAAAGAAGAAGAGGAGGAGGGAGAAGAAGCAAAACGAGAGAGAAAACGAGCAAAGAAGGAGCGAAAGTTGGAAAAAGAACAGAGAAGAGTAGAGAAGAAAGCTGCAAAGGAAGAGAAAAGGGCCAAGAAGGCCTTAAAGGCTGAAGAAAAAGCCGAACGGAAACGGAGGAAGAAGGAAAAAACGGGAAGATCTTGGAGATGACGACGAAAAGGATGCTACTGCCCACAGTGCAGACAAGAAGCGCAAACGCAAGTCGAGCGAATGATTTGTGCATTGCTTTTTTATTCATTACAATTGACATGTTTGGTACCGAAACCAACAGCGTGAACGACGGACAAATTCTACAAAGCAAGTTCGAGTAAAGGATGCATGAGGTTCAAACTCGAGCGCTCCTCCATGCACTTTGCATCGCAATCCGACGCCTGTTGAATTTGGTTCAGTCCTTGCTCGACATCGATGAAATGAACAAACCTGGTCCAACGTGATAGAATCTTCCCTGAGCTCCACTCGCTGCTTACCATCGTCTTCCTCTTCTTCTTCATCGTCAAAGCCCCTTCCTCGTGGGTTTCTCATACCACCAAATGCCGCTTTTCCACCAGCCAGAGAGAATGGTGATGAAGCTACAGCGGTTCCGAATACACTGGAATTGGCGGGAGCACCGAAAGCGGCGAAATCTGTCACTACCTTTCTCGGAGGTGATCCGGCTAACTTTGGAGAAGAAGGAGCTTTTGCAGTCGGGGATCGTGGAGGTGTCGCCGGAGCATATGGCGAAGAATACGAAGAAGTGTATGAAGTATAGCTGCTTCTCGCCATTGCAGCTTTCGCTTGCAGGTATTTGTCCGTAAACCGGGTCCCTTGGACCTGGATTGACCATCAATGACCAAAAAAAGTAGTAGAAGATGACACCGTAAATACCTTGCGCAGCAGCGGTCGGGCATCTGCTAACGAAGGAGCTTCCGTGAAGACCGCGACATTGTGAGTAGATTCCTCTGAATCTTTGTAAATCGTTTCAATTACCACCTTCTTCGTGCTCTCATTACGAAGAAGTAGTTTTTCATGTAGTTCTCGTGCAACATCGTCGACGCTCTCGTTATTTCCTAATATCCGCTGCGCGACAGCATGGCCGACTTCTCGAACGAGACGCTCCATGTCGAGGTTCTCCAGAACACTGCCGACGATGGCGTGAGTCAGCAGATCTGCAGTCGTCAGTGGAAGCATGAGGCCGGACGTGATGTTGGTTATAGCTTTGTAAAAGTCGGTTGCATACTGCATGTAAAACATGAGGATCAAAGACACGAATCAGCCGAGGTACTTGCCTGATATCCACTAAGCGCCGGTTCACAAGCGACGAAAAACTGAGCAAGGAATCAAAAAAGGCAGTCAAGAAATTAGCACAACTTACCAGTGTGATACCACGATTGGCCATCAGCCTGGCCACCTGCAGTGGATCATGTCCATCTGGAGAGCCATCGTCAAAGCCTAGAATCTGGATGAAATTGTGATCTAAAGTCAGAAGCTAGAAATCGTACCGTCGCCATATTCTCCGATCCCATGTGGTGGAGCGTCTGCAATGAGAACCACCATTTTACTGGCTCGTTCACGCCAATCCATGTTTACCGCCTCCACCAGAGCTGCGGTGACTGCTTCGGGGCCATCGCCACCACCAGAGGCATATAGACCTGACAGATCCTTGTGGACTTGAGAAATATCCGAGGTGAATCCAAAGTTTTTGACGATATATGTGTGATCTTGTGGCGGATGGTCTCGGAAGGCGACGAGACCGACTCGTAGATCCTCCTTGGATTGTAGCTTGCCCGACTCAAAGATGTGTGCGCAAATCTGCTCGATGTTTTTGGTGGCAGAAGAGATGTAGCTGCCTTGACTCCCGGTACAGTCCTGGAGAAAGCACAAATCCCTATTGAACGGCCATTCAAGTTAATTGAAGAATTATAGGACAGAGGAACTTACAGCATTTTGCGGCCATCCTCGATCCCATTATGCTGGTCGTTATACATCTGCTCTTGCGGCGCCTGATAGCTAGGGCCAGAGTCGAACTCCATATCCGCATCCATGGCTCAGAAAGGTCGAATGGCGATTGGGGTGACTCAGATTAATGTTCAATTGAAGGTGAGATTGCTGCAAGTTGGAAATCGTAGATGGAGAATTCACAAGGGACAGGAAAACTTTGGTCCAGTTGTGCTTCGTGAACAAGATGAAAGTCAAGATTAAACGAGACGGCAGAGGCCAACGTTGTGCTCCATTACCAAAGTCGGATTTTGTCACAATGGTCACGTCATCTTATTGAGTCACCTCATGGTCATCAAGTTCTGGTTTTCTCGCGTTCCCGAGTCACCTCAGGGTATTCAAGTTCTTGTCGGCGAGTTTGTTTTTCTATGTACATCTACTCTCGCTTTGGGCCTAGTAACCAAGCAGCCCAATTAGCAGGCCATGTAGGAAATCCGCCTCCAGGTCTGGCCAGCGTCCGATACAACATCAAGAGTACAGCCGAAGATGCTCCCATTAATGCTGTCACGGTGAAGTACGTTTTGAATCTCGCCGAGGCCATCACAGCACGGTCAGCACCTCCAGGTATTGAACCAAAGCTAAAGATAACATGAGAAACGAATTCTAGATAAAATGCCGACTTACGGGTTCAGTGCTGTACCACAGATCGCATGGAAGACATCAGCAGTCTGGTCAGTTTTGACACTGACTGCAACGGGCACAGGGAGCCCAAGGCGTCGACAATAAACGTCGGGTTGAACCTCATGCCGCTATCAAAACTAGTTAGGAAATGAGAGAGGAAATCATCAACAAACTGCCAACCTGTTGCGCAAGATCAGGTCAGACTTTGTTGCCACAAACAAGGTCGGTTATGTGGTCAAGGACTGTTATTGTTGCTGAACAGGTTTCAGTATCATAATTGACGGAGAAAACAAGTACTCACCCGTAAGTTGCTGATGTAGGAGAATGAATTGGTATCACTGGAGTCATGCACATAAACAATGACATCTGCGATATCCGTCTTCTGGGTATTCCGTAAGGTCTCTGGCTCGTATTTTGAGCCAAATTCTTGCAGCTAAGTTGGGGTTAGTCTGGATTTTCTTTCTTCAGTACCATTGGTCACTCACGACAAGATATTTCTCTGACCCATCAATATCCACTGTATTCACCACACTGATCATCTTGCTCGTAGGCTCATAGGCGTCTTTGAACGGTTTCTTGACAAACTCTCTCAATAATGAGGGTTTTGCCCGATCCCGCTGCGCCACAGACATAGCACAAAAAGACGTTTCTCGACACTTTTCCCTTGCGTCTATCGGTCTTCCGTGGTCGTGTTATGTGTAGCGCAGAGGTTCGTGGCTCATCTGGGTAGCCCAGGTAAGCTAGATAAGCTAGAGTCGTCTTGTGGTCCAGGAGAGTGGTCATGCTAGAGACTAGTCAGCCCAAGGAAACTGGAAGACAAATTGCGTACCTCCAAAGAGCTAACCAGCCTTGTAATGTGACAGCGCCGGTATCGTCAGTCAGAGTGGTATCGGGGAACTGCTGATTTGTCCAGGGAATGCCCGGTGATGTACTAAAGACATTTTTCTAGCTCTTCCGTTTTCAACGAGCCATCTTTATCCTGGATAGGCTTCAGCAAAGAGGGCTGCATAGAAAATGTGACGTACCTGGTCAAAGGTCTCGAAAACATCGGTAAAAAACTGATAACCCAGTGGACTGAGCTCCACAGAACAGTCCGGAGGAACATCAAATCTGTGAAATCTGGTTTGAGCGATAAACTGAGCGCACAAAGGTTTGACGCACTTGGGAGATAAATATGCCTCGGTCAACCGCAGATCTTCTGCATAACCGAATTTCCGGAGCACTGTCCACGTCGTTTCCAATCTGCCTTTCTGGATGAAGATGGTGTGCAGATACATGAAGCCCTGCTCTGTTAAACCACCGTCTCGAACACCGCCAGAAGCATGCTCCTTGACCATTTCTCTGATCCCTTCCAGCTCTTGTGTTTGCAGTGGTTCGTTGAAGCATTTGCGCTAAAAGGTGTAAGTAGACATAAATTACGCCAAGATGAACCTCACCTGGAATTCGTTAAGCTCGGATGCATCTAGTATTCCATCCTTATTAATGTCGCATAATTTAAATATTCGCTTGAGGGCCTTGGCACAAGCGGGTTTCAGGACCTGTTCAATGGTCAGGCTGGCTCTCGGGAGGTACAAGACATGACCTACATGTTCTCTAGAGTCGTACAAAGGAGCGGTGGGGTGCAAAACAGCTTTTTGAGCGAAGTAGAAGACTTCGGACACGTTCAGCGGTATCTTGGCTGAACACTCGACGCATGTCTCGACTTCCTAGTAGACAGAGGGTGATGTCAGAGGAGAATATGGGTCCAAGGAAAGCTCACCTTGAACTCGTTCATTATGGGTATTATCTCGGCCTCAAGAGCTTCGTTGGTAACTTGACCACCGCGCAGGTCGATTTTGTTTCCCACTAGGATGACCGGAATCTAATTAAAAGATGAGCATGTGCACAATGATTGTACCGAGAATAATACATTGACCCCCAGTTGACGGAAATGAGGAAGCCAGTAGGCTGGTATTCGATCGAACGAGTTGGGGTTGTCAATGGAATACACGACGCAAATGACATGGGCTTTGCGAATTTCTGACTCGAGATGAATTTTGTCCTGAGGACCGGCTGTCGCGACCATGTTTAAAGCGATATTCGCGTCGAAGAATCTATCACGCACCTCCAGAATCCACAATATATGTCGTGACATTCTCTGGGGTTACTTCAGGCGGTATTGTAACCTCTGGGACAATGTGCTGGACCTTCAAGAGCCATTAACAGGTTTGAGCATCGAGAAGTATGAGGAATAGATACATGGGCAACGTAAGACTCTTTTATGAGAGAAGTGATTATGGTGCTTTTTCCAACGCCCTCTAGAAGATAAATATTAGACAAAGGTTGCGGCAGAGAAGGGAGAACATACCGTCGCCGACGAGCAGTATTCGTACGTCCCTTCGCATGTCCAGAGCGGTCCAGAGAGAAGTCAATCACATCACGTTGATCAAATCCGGTCTCTCATGGCCACCTATTTGCTCGAGCTCCCTTATGAAATTATTTGCGCCATTCTGAACAGCCTGGAGCTGGCCACCTTGTCTGTATGTAACAATCTAGTCCTGCTCATATATTGCTCAAAGCGGCCGTTTTAGATTCTCTGTCAGACTTGCTCTCTACTTAATGAATTGGTGAGCACTGGCTCGTAAGCGACGCGGCCTCATTAACGCGTAGAGCCAGGTCTCTACATATGGCTGGCAAGAATATTCTAAACGCCACCCTCGACCCTCTTTTTCTCTTACCAAGATTCGTCGCCAGTGGTCGCCAGGACTCGTTCTAAGATACGATATTCTTAGTGACCGAGCCTGGACGAAGCATGTACTTATGGCTAGACCGCTGGCGGACCCTTGGCATGGAAAAACTCCAGCCAAGCATGGCCATGAACTCGAGTTATCTCGTGGTTGCAGCCGGAAGCAACCTTCATTGTTACCGTTTTGGTGACTCGACCCCGGCAATCATTTTTGACAATACTCAATCTCTTTCTGGCCCTGGTCGAGACATAACTTCAACAGTATTCATCCAAGAGGATGGTGACTCGACCTTGTTCGCTGGCTTCCTTGACGGAACCGTACAACACGTCGAGCTTTCGGCTACAGCCCATAGGGACCTATTCCCTGACATCGTTTCAGATGTCTCTCGGATTCATCATGGCCAAGCCATCGAGTCTTTGACCTCGGAGAGAAGAGGATTGGTATCGCTGTCGTCAAATGGCACTGCAGCCTTCACCAACCTCAGCGACGGTTCATCAAGTGTCGTCAACCTTCAAAGAAGAAGTTGGGTTTCTTACCTTTCCCCAGACTCTACCTTTGTTGCATTCGGAACCACAGGTGCAAGTCCGCTTGTTATACATTCAATAACCAATGACCAACTTTCATCTGGGCCTACTGCTGTCCTTGGGACGTTGGATACAGTTCTGAATTCTGCAGTATATGGCGTCACTCGGTCTCCTTTATCTTCTCCCTGGGGTGCATCTCCCCAGATCATCGTCGCAGGTTGGTACGACGGCCATGTCAGATGTTATGACCTCCGAGATTCGACAAGAATGATGGGTGAAAGCGCTCCACTTCGTCCTGTCATGACTTTCAGTAATCCGTGGTCCTTTGAACCAATTTACGCTGTATCTTGTGGTGGAGGCGGCTCGAGCATCATAGCTGCTGGAGCTAGCCAAGGTGCTTTGGTGTCACTTTTCGACGTACGATCCCCAGCTTCTGGCTGGAGCATATATGCTCCGGGGAATGACCCAAGTCCAATATATGCTCTTGCTCTGGAGAGTTCGCGACTTTTCGGTGCGACTCAGAGTAGACCCTTTGTTCTTGACTTTGTGAGCTTTTTTTGACTCTCAGATGTGGTTTTAACATTCTTTCGCAGGGACCTGGGACGAGTCCCGAATTATACCCTCCCTTGGCCAGATCTTCTTCGAATCCCTCCCTGCGCCCGAAAAAGGGAGGGTTTTATATAACGACATATCAGCACCCAGTGGTCGCTTGATCTTTAGAGATGTCGAATTTTTACTTTGCAACTGGTAGACAAGGCGATGGATATTTCAACATTAGGTGCTCTAGATACAGGTACATATTATTGTAATTGGTAACATTGAGATTGTGGTGCGGTCCAGATAGGCTTCAGTCGTGAAGGTCATTTTTCAAGATTGTTCGTTCATTAGCAAATACTTTGCCGATGCTCGTGGTATCGGTGGCTTGGATTAAGCTGCCGTACATTAGCAAGAGACAGAAGTATCTTCAAGGCAACATACTGGGGATAAATCGTGAGTCCTGCACGATTTACAGCGTTGAACAAGGATAGGATGTGTTTGGCAGCTTTAGTACTGTCGTCGCCTTCTCGAAAGTCGGGAAAGTAATGTTGCAGTGATTTCTGTAACCAAGATATTAGTCTAGGTTAAAAGCATACAATTAGTCTTACCTGTTCAAGCTGCTGTCGGAAGAGATCAATCTTGTTAAACAGCAAGACGACAGAGGTTTGTGAGAACCATGGGGCATTCACGACATGTTCGAACATGGCTATCGATTGCATGAGAGCCGTCTAAATGACCGTCAGACAGATGTAAACAGATGGATCAGAAACGTACACGACCAGAGTCTCCAGGCAAAATTTCAGCATATTCTGTCAGAGACACACAGAAAATGACCGTTGTAACTCCTTCAAAACAATGTAACCACTTTGGCCTTCCTAACTGCTGTCGACGAACGTCATATATATGCATTCTGGAGAATGAGTCGCTCATAGAAGAACAAAAAAATCAAGCTGAACTTACGATGTTTGATCGAAAGAGAAACGGATATCTGCAACGCCATTGGATGTGCCGTCGGGAGCCATCAAAATATCCATATCGTTCGGTATCCAGTCTGGCGATCCGATGCGTAATGTTTGTGTGAAAAAACTGCAGTCCTGGTTCAGTACTGTTATGATTTTTTTGGAGAATAAAACATACTAAGGAGCGTTGGACATGACATCTAGAGCATGTGGATGTTGTTCCATTATTCGTTCTCGTTCTGGGTCACGCCACAATCTGTAGATGGCATCTGCAAATTGAGGCGAAAATGTTTCACTCGTCATTATTGTCTTGACGAATCTCTGAACATAGGAATCAGCATATCGAGTCTTGAATATCTTGGAAAAATCACTTCATTGGCACGAGAAATAGTCGTATGCTGTTGCATCGCTCGTACAAACGCCTGACCAGCAACAAGGACATCTTGACGAATTGAAGTTGCATAGGATTTACGCTCATGCTCAGAAAAACCGTCTCGATGGACGATTTGTATCTGCTTCAAGATGGTGGACTTGCCAGAATGAGGTGAGCCTGTAGTGACGAGTCAGGATCAGACGAGTTCAGAGGTATTTCAACGCACCCAAAAGCAAGACCTTGGATTCACGGTCTGAGCGTTTGCTTTCGGCTCTGAGCTGCTTGTCGATGGCCGCCGATTTGGAGGAGGCTGCATTGCCCATCCTCGAACAATATGCGCGGCCAGAGCTCGAGATAAGAGGTATAGAAGATAAGTAGGTGAGAATATTTTCCAACTTTGTATTTGGAGCTAACTCAGGCTTTTAGGCGACGGATCAGCTACGCGAAGCACGAGCCTGTTTCAGGGAAGAAAAACGTGGCCAACGCGAGATCACGTTCGAGAGCGACACGACAGGATGTGGATAGCAAAGCCCTGCAGGTTGCTGCAAATTGGGTAACAAGCCAAAATTGAGGACACGCAGAAAACTAAAAAAAGCAAAAATGTAAGCAGTTGAAAAGCCGCCACGGTGAAACCGAAAATAGATCATGAAACGCTTTAGCTTTGTTGACAAGGCAACGGGAGCCTGCCAATCAATATAATTATCGCGGGTACCGACGGGAGCCTTACGCTGGAAAGTGACTTGCCAAGAGCTCGCAAGCCTTCAAGTTGATTTACATTGACGTTATACTTCCTCATTTTTCACCTACAAACTGGTCCAGCCATCTGAATACCTCATAGTGCCATTTCAAACTATTCACCGAGTTAGAACAGCAGAGTTTGAAGACGAGAATACTCACCTGTTTCCGTGCTGAAGTACCCAATGGTTTTCATTTGGGAACACAACCAGTCGTGTAGGAATCCCTTGCCTATAAAAATTATTTCGATTTTCAGTGCAAGGACGGAAGAATAAAGAATCGTACTGGAGAAGGGCGTGATATGCACCGATCCCTTCAGTATCAGGCAGACGATAGTCTTTGCTGCCGTGGATTATCAACTGAGGGGTCGACCACTTGTCCACGAAGTTTGAAGGATTATATCTGAAGGGTATCAACTGCGGTGCCACATCAGGGACACCAATGCTTACTTCTCAAGCAGGGCTTTGGCCTCTTTTTCCCAGGGTGCGCCCTTCCATTCGTGAATGAACTGGTTCAAAGATTAGTCAGCCACTTGTGAACAATTCAGTCTCTCACAAAGAACAATTCGTCCGTAGAGAAGCCGTTGTAGCGCGAATCGAATACCCCATCGTGGCAGACGAGAGCCTGCGACGTCAGTAAAGATGAAACTTGCAGTGCTGGAATAGTCACCTTGAAATTAAACCCATACTCTGGATGACCTTGAATCCAACTTGTCCCATCAATGAAGGTCGATAGCGAGACAAGAATGAAGTTTACTTGATGGCATAACCACCCCAAGACGCTCCAGCAGCAACCGCGCGATCAGCATCGATCTGGCAAGTCAGGTCAGCGCGTCGATCGGTAGCGGAAAGAGCTGCAAACTTCAGGGAACTTTTGCAACGCATATTTCCATCCTAGCTGCATATCAACAAATGGTTTTCCACCCCAGTCTCCAGCGATCCCGTCAGTCAATTCTTTTGGAATTTGAACAACAACAGACTAGACGATGAATTGGACGCACTTTGCCCAAAAGTGGTCGAACCCGTAGGGTTCAGGGCAATAACAAAATAGCCCTGGCCAGTGAACACTAGGTAAAAAGGTCAACTCTGAGATCACATTTCCAGGACAGTGCACTAACCATTGGGGTTCCATCGCGTCGACCATTGGTCCTACAAGAACTCAATAAAGACGGAGACAGGAAAGCATCTATCTCACCTCCCAAGCGCCTTGAGGACCTAGAGAGAAAATCAAGATCTGGACGAAACGATAAATACTGCACTCACCACCATGAATGAGTAGAACGACAGGGTACTTCTTCTTCTGTCCTTCTTCCCAGTTGACAGGTTTCAGCGCCCAACCATGTATGTCCATTTCTGCGCCCTTGAAATAGAAGTCTTCCCCAGAGCTGAGCTTCTTGCTCTGAAGATCTTGTGCAGTAAAGTTTGTCAGTTTGTGAATTTCTCCTTTGAACTTGACAGGCGAGTCGCTTTGCTGGATCTCTTTCTCCAGTGTCCCTACATTGACGAGGTAGACATCGTTGGGTGAAGTCAATGAAGAGATAGTGACGAGAATGCGGCCGTAATATAGAGCTTGAAGGCCAGAAGCAGCCCCAGTTTCTGTGATGACAACTGGTTTCGTGTATTTGGGCGCGAGTTCTGGATGGGTCGTCGACTTTGAAGGTGTAGGAGGAATGGGTAAAACCCAGGTTTTGATTCTGGCATTGTCTCCTGCTGTGAAATACAGAAACTGACCGTCCTTGGAGAACTGAGGACGTTTTGTTAGCGGGAATAGGCGCCGAACTATGGAAAACTTACAGCCAGTGCGTCTGGAGAGCGATCCCAATCTTGAGTCAAGGTGAACCTGACATCTTTCACCAAATCATAAATGACAATCTTTGATCTGTCAACAGTTAGCTCAGCGAACAAGACTGGTTGATATATGCTCACCTGTCGGCTTCGTAGCCATCTTCGTCCATTTCCAACCATGCCGCCAGAGTGGACTTTGCGTTCAGTACAGGACTATGGGTTGCACCTTGTTTGCCAGAGGTCAACTCCTTTGGCTTGCTTCCCGAGATATTCACCAAATACACCTTACAAAGGTCACTAGGGTGTGACAGCGGTATAGTTTCGACTTACATTCTGCCTGGTGTGTTCAGCTTCAGGAAGAACCGTGTCCTTGGTCGTGTAGATAATGTAATCCGAGGAAATGTCAAAGTCGTCAGTTCCCCCAAATGGCTCCACCGGTGAGTTCTGTATAGATGTGAGCACTGAACAAACTGCGGAAGTGGGCTTACATGTCCTGTACCAAGGAGAACATTCTTGAATTCGGATCCCAGATGCCACACATGATCAGGGTCTTTCTGGAGTCTGACACTGAACAGTGTTTGTTTCTTCGGGGTGGTCCAGGTGTCCCAGTGCCGCTCGTAACCAGAGTCGTAAACCTAGTCTCACAAGTCAGTCTCACTCTGGCAAGAAACGTTGATCGTGCGTACTAAAGCAGTGTTCCCTCGATTCTCCCAGGCCTCGTCTTGCTCTTTCACTGTCGTGAGATTGCCATCCGCGTAGACGAGGTCTGAGAACACGAGGTAGCCGGACGACTGGACGAATCGGAAATTGGCAGATGAAGTGCTGGGAATGGACCCGACGAGTGTCCGTTCACTTTGAACCTTGAGAATCCCGGCTGTGGGCTGAAATTCGACGCCGAACACGTAGAGATCGAGCTTGCCGTCCGCTTCAACGACATGGGCTACAGTTTGTCCGTCGAGCCAGAAAGCCTGGTCACCTTTGGCAAGCTGCGCGGCAATTAGAGAGGAATCCACAGAGACAGCCTGACAAGACGTACTAGAATCTCCAAGGGCTGAACAACAGAGTCGACAGTTGGAGAAATGAAGACCGATTTCTTATTTCTGAGTCAAGGGTCGGTATTTAGTTGTCTGATGTGATTCTAGCGCTTACTCCTTCTCCTTCAAGTCAAATTTTGAGAACGAGACCATTACCAGATCACCAGCGTTATTCGCGACGCCTGCAGATGGTCGTCCAAGCTCGACGAGATCTTGTGGTGAAAAGACATCGCCCTGCTTCAGGGCAAATGGTGTCTTTGGTGAAGACATTGATGGGGGTTTGTTGGTTAAAGGCACTTGAGCGGATAAACCCAAGACAGCCAGCGAAGATTGCAACCACATGGTCGCCGAAAAGAAGTGGCAATACTGTATACACGACAGACGACAGATCACGCAATGATTGACCTAAGTTACTTTTCAGCTAGTTGTACAAAATCAAGCCTCCATCTCCTCGTCCTCGACGTCGTCGTCATCAGCAGCAAGATCGTCTGACAGTATCCGAGGCCCTTCCATCTGGACAACGTTCCCAGACTCGGAATCCCACCGTGAAAGTAGTCCAACGCGGAAGACAACCATTTTTTCACCAATAAGCTTCAGTAGTTGCGCCTGCTCTCCTGTAAGCACCTTGCCCTTTTCACAAAGTTTATGCGGACTCGTCAAGGTCGGTACACCTCGGTTCATTGAAGTTGTGAGACCCAGCTTTCGTAGCTGAGGCTCTTCGTTGTGAGGAAAGGGTTCTGGGGGATCAGAATGTGTTCGCATGACGGGTCCGGCAGGTAATATGACCGTCCGAGTAGCACGATTCCCTGCGCGAGCAAAATCGGGTTGTTTAAAATCCTCGAACCAGTCTATGACCTCTTGAGGCTCTGAATTCGTGAACATGAGCCCAACCTGGCCTTTTATTTGCTGGATAATAGTTATATAGGTCTAGTGAAGTAGCAGGAAACGCACTTTGGCAAGCTCTGAGATTCCTGGACGATGTTCTTCTGCCGGCGTCGTCCCCAATGCCTTGGCCATCACTGCGCCACGTCCGAAAAATATACGAGCAGAGCTGAATGATTCATAAAAGAAGAGTCAGATGAGCTACATGTTGCTCACTCTTTCCACAGATTCCGCACAGTCTTGAGGTGCGAGTTCCGCATGGCTCCAACCTCGAAGAGCCAGCAATATTTCCATTTCTCAGAGTGGGCCTGGAGCTACACTACAATGAGCAAGGCAATCAGATAGACATCGGCGGCACAAACGTCGGTCATCATGGCCGTTTTGTGCTCCTTGGTTTTTTTCGCGACCTTGGTCAAGGAAACTAGCGCAGGGTATGAATATGGCTGGATTTTCCAGCGCATCCAGAGATGACTGACCGACTTTGGACCTCTTTGATTTGGGCATGGCTGCTTTGGGGAATCTCGCAGAGAGAAGAGCAGAGAGTGTTGGAAGGCAGGCAGAAAAAGATTTCAGAGTCCGATCAAAAATTTCTCTCAAAATACCATGACCATCAGTGTCACCGCTGCTGACCTTCAAGCTCTCGAAGATTCGTTGCTCAACGCGTCTGGCGACGTGCTTTTGCACAGCAGATTCAGGTCTCTTTTTACGCTCAAGGCCTTGAAGTCCGAAGAAGCTGTCCAAATTATCTCGAAAGGTTTTCCTGTCTTTGTTGGCATCTATTCTTGCAATTAACGGCACCTTCAGGATTCCAGGATCCATCGGCTCTATTGAAACATGAGTTGGCTTACTGTCTAGGTCAAATGAAAAAACAATCTGCGGTTCCGACGCTGGAATCAGTCCTTAAAAACGAGTCGGAAGATCCTATGGTTCGCCATGAGGTAGGTTATAAAAGTTCATCCTGGTGTCTACATTCCAACGACTCTAGGTAGGCTGCTGAGGCTCTCGGTGCTATATCAGCCGCCGAATCTATCCCTCTGTTGCGGCAATATCTCACCGATTCCCAAAAAGCAGTCCGAGAAACTTGCGAAATTGCCATTGCAAAAATCGAGTGGGATCGCTCAGAGGAGGGTAAACAGCACTGGACGAGCCTCACAGAGTCCAATATTCCGTGAGATCTCAGTATAATCGTTCAACAACAGACCCTGACAGTCATTCAGCCTCTATACATCCATCGATCCTGCTCCTGCAACCTCTGGATTGTTATCTGGGACACCAAAGGCTGAAGATGTCTCTGAATCGAATATCGAGTCGCTCAAGTCCCAATTACTCGACACAAACCGCCCGCTGTTTGACCGCTATCGTGCCATGTTCGCTCTGCGAAACATCGGCACTCCAGCAGCGGTTGATGCTTTGGCTTCCGGGTTCGCAGACGACAGTGCGCTGTTCAAGTGAGTCTTCTCCAATGCTGGTCTTCGTCGATTAACCATTCAGGCATGAAATTGCCTTTGTATTCGGCCAGCTTCTTTCACCGCACTCAATACCAGCTCTGTTGAAAGTCTTGCAAAGTTCTGGTGAATCAGATATGGTCCGGCATGAAGCTGCAGAGGCCCTTGGTGGTATCGGTACCCCAGAGGTCCTTCCACATCTGAAAGAATGGATGACCCGAGATGATAGTCCCCGAGTGGTCAAGGAAAGTTGCCAGGTCGCTATTGATTTGTGGGAGGTGTGTTATCTTCGTCAATTGTCTGCTCAAGCTCAACCTTCGCAGCACGAAAATTCGGATGAATTCCAATACGCTAACGGAATCGTCGGGACAGTGCTTGGACCTTGAAAAGCCTAAAGACATATATTGCACCGCTGTGTATAATCTACGATATCCATCCGAAACACCTCAATGAATGAGTTTCTGAGCGAGAGTCTTGTGGCCGTGGGCGGCGGGCGCCACGCCTTATTATAGCTCCTGGAGGAACCACCCTTATTGGTGGTAGTAAAGCGAGACAGATGCCGAACTCGAGTTATATAAACGAGCCTAGTTGAATGAATGTAAGTCGACACAAGTGAGGGCCCCCTGTGATGAAACCTTTGAAAAAAGAAACCAAAAGTAAACACTCCACAACGATTCCTTCTCTCATGCCACCCGATGGATTCCAGACAGCAAGAAGAGCACATTGCAGCTCTGGGTCTCCTTCATCTCGTCGACTCTCCCATTAATCAACGGTCAAATCCTCTGAAACGAAAGCTAGCAGATGAAACACCATTTAATTCAAGGCAGCAGGAGGAGCACATTGTGATAGATGATTGGGGGGCAGCTATTCAGTGCATTTGCGGCTTCTCTCACGACGACGGTTTCTCTATTGGCTGCGACGGCTGCGACAGATGGTGCCATTCCGCCTGTTTCAACATTACCCGTGAAAATGTCCCCAATGAATGGCTCTGTTGGAAATGTTCCCCTCGACCTGTCGACAAAGAAAACGCCGCCAGGGTCCAAAGAGAACAGCTCAGACAGTCACAGCTTCAGCAGATGGAAACGGATAGATCTAGGCGAAGAACGAGCCCCGGGGTTGAAAGGAAGCAGAGAAAGTCGAGCGCCCAGGCAGAAAAGAGAAAAAGAAGGAATTCTATCGTTGATGACAACGTCGAGGACCCCTGGAATCAGGAATATCTTCGAATCACAGAAGATTCTATTCCAGACCAGCAGATTAGGGATAAGCTTAGACGGCAAGCTCAACAATGGCGCGGGGTCTCTGCCATTTCACCATTAAATCCCGTCGAGCTTCCATCACCTGAGCCTCCAGCTCCTCAAACCTCCGTCCATCAGCTTCCAGATTCATGTTTCTCTCATCCGACTCTTTCTTTAGGCGTAAATCCAGAAGTCCGACCACCCAGTTATGCCCTACACACAACGACCTCGATTCCTTCAGAACATCTTATAGCTCCATATAAATCTACAATGTACGTTGGTCGCTTTTCTTGATCTGGGTGCCAATTGACCATTGTACAGAACCCCTTCCTCTACCTACCTTTCAAATCCTCTGAATGCTTACGCCCATATTGGCATGCCAAAAACATTCGTACATCTCATGGGGCCTCCTCTCGATGTTACCCTCGACGCCAGAATGGAAGGAAACGAGGGCCGTTTTGTTCGCAGTGGCTGCCGCCCTAATGCAGTTTTGCGACCCGTCATTTGTTCCAGCTCACAGGAAACTCTCTCTTTCGGTGTCTTCGCCCTTCGAGATCTCAAGGCAGACGAAGAAGTTGTATTGGGATGGGAATGGGATGACGGAAATGCAGTCCATAATCTTCCTGCAATCATTTCAACGCCGAACATGTTCCCGTGAGTGTTGATTTTCCTTCCTTTATTTCTTTTTGTTTGATAAACGGTCATTGATATAGTTCCCTTCATCCTCATCCTCATCATAGGCCTCAGAAGCTAAATCATTTGCGCAGCCAGATGTCCAATATCCTTCATTCGTTGAGCTCGACTTTTGTCACCTGTGCATGCGGTGCCAGTGCAAAAGACTGTGCTCTGACTCAAATGGCTGCTTTTGTCGACGGAGAGATTCCTCCAGTGGCTTCTTCATCCAAATCTCCGGAACAATACGAATCAAGGCCCGTCGACCTAGGGCCATTGGTCGGAGTGCAACGAGGTTTCAAGACGAGGGAGCGAGTACCGGATTCAGGTGGAATGGGAGGGGTCGAGATGTGTACAGAGCCCGAGCATCATTCTCCAGAGTCAAGTCCAAGATGGGATAGAAATGGGAAGGCCAGAGAGGTCGATGATACTGGAGATATTCTGGAGGCCATGTTACTGCTGAGGGGTCAGGACACTACAGGTCCGTTTTACCTTCAATTCATTTTTTTACAACCAACTGTTTACAGACCATCGGACCAACGACCGCAAGTCCTCCGGACATCATCAATCTCTTTCACCCTTGTCCATTTCTCCTTCAGATCGTGCCAGTGAGCAACCCATCGATGCTTCAGTTGGTCAGGAACAGCACTTGCCCCGGAAGATGCGCAAGCCCTGGATGTCGCGGAATCCGAAAGATACAAGGACCCCGGAAAGTCCCTCTGGCAGTGTCATCAGTTTGGGAAGTGTTGAAGCACCAACAGACCGGATGGATGTCGATGGTGCGTCACAAATTGATCTAGTCGTGAATTTTGGCTGATAATTCTACAGATCCACAGATGCCGCCACCGCCAATGCCAGCTGCCATTGATCCAACGACTGTCTCATCTGCTCGTCTGGCTGGTCCACAGTTCACGTCCCCTTCAGCATCATTTGCTCAACTATCATTATTATCTCCTATTGTACACATACCACCTTCAATCCGAGAACAGCCAGAACCTGTCGACCATCCCATGAGTGCAGCTCCTCATCAAGATACTTCATCGCCGACAATAGCTTGGACGCCACTGAAACGAGCTCCGGAAGAGGAATCAAACTCTGAACCGGCCCCAGCTCCAGTTTCTTCATCTCCCAAAGAAGCATTGTCTATCATATCTTCTCAGTCGCCACCGCCTATCGAGAGATCATCTCCTGAATCTCCGACCTCCCCTCCAGAATCACCCTGGGATCTTGAGCCACCGATTCGAGAGCCGTCGCCGCTAGTTGTAACAGAGGCACCGACAGCACCTCCAGAATCTGCTGACGATACTGTAGCTCAATCGACGCCGAAACCACCTCCAGAATCTGCTGACGAACCCGCCGAACCTCAATCGAACCCGAAGGTGGAAGAAGATTCGAATTTGAACGAAGCTCTGAAAGCCGGAGACTCCGTTTCTCCTGAGCCCGAGTGTTCGCCACAACCTGCTGAAGGGGGTTCTGTCGCCCCAGAGCCTCGTTCACCTAGTCCTCCCCCGGTGCCAAAGGTCAAACTGTCACTGAAGGACTTTGCCATCCGAAAGAAGAAGGAGAAGGAGGAGAAGATGAAGGAGAAGGAAGAGAGAGAGCGGCTTTATGAAGAAGAGAAGCAGAAGAATGAGCGGCTCTATGAAGAAGAGAGGCGAAAGAATGAACTGCTCTATGAAGAAGAGAAGAGGAAGAATGAAGCGGCGCAGGCGGCTCTGGAAGCCAAGCTTTTGAAGGAGCTGGAGGAGAGCCGAGAGCGGGCCAGATTACAGAAGCTCCAGGAGGATGAAGCTCAAAGGAAACTCGAGCAAGAGCGCCGCCGGCAGATACCCATCCGCAAAGTCCAGCCTCCTTCAGTTTCCAATGGCAAGGTGGAAGTCGATGAGCGACCTTTCGAACCTTATCCAGTCCCTCGATTTCTCCCCAGCAAGGGGCCAACTGGATTCCAGAATAATGGTCGAGCTGCCTCGCAAGAAGACGGCGAGATCACACCTTCGCCGCCTCGGATCTTGTCCAAACCGCCAGTTCGAACTTATACACCACCAACTCAGCCACGGTCCTTTCAAGCTTCATCTAATGGACCTCCTTCTGCTCCCCCCGCACGACGGTTTAACAACAATTTTTCTCCAAATTCACGGCCATTACCCAGTGGTCCTCGAGCTCTACGAAACTTGCCCGCTGGGCAACAAGCCCGGCACCCAGGAGGACGAGCTTTTCCCTACAATAATCCTTTTCCTCCTAGAGAACCATCGGCCGACCGAGATCCAGATCGGGATCGCAACTGGCTGATTGGCAGTAGAGCCAATCCCACTGGATGGAACGGTCGATGAATTTATGCTTCTTTGGGCCGTTGATTTTTTTCCTCCTCAGTAACTTTGTCTCTTTCGTTCGTTTGCTGTCCTGTGTGTTCCATCGTCGCTTTTTTTTATCGTAATATTTAGCTGTAATCATAACAGAACGCGATGTATTCACAAATACCAAAACTGTACGATGACTTGTCTGCAATGTCTGTCAGATAGTTGACGAGAGATTTCTGAGCAGACCTTACATTTCTTCAGGCCTTCGGTGAGCTTTCAGCATCACGAGGTTCAACTTTTTCGACTGTGGCCTCGACATGTTCGGTCATCAGCTCCCTGACTCCCTTCAGACATGCAATGCAACCCAGAGCCAGAACCGTGAAGATCACGATCGGTATCCAGCTAAAACGGTAGGCCTGAGCATAAACCTCGTGAGAGACTTGTTCTGAGACTTTAGAGATTTGTTCCGAGATTCCAGGTATCCCGGCCAAAGAAGAACCGGATTGCAAGGCTTGAAGAAGTGCAGGGACCGAGCTAGACGGCAGACCGGCTGAAATGGCTGCATCGCCGACTTGTGAGGCATACGAACCGAGTTTCGCATTGATAATCGCGTCAAGGATTGCGGAACCAAATGCTCCTCCGATCGCCCTGGCACTGAATGCAAGTCCAGTAGCGGTAGACAAGTATCGATGTGGCGCCGTGAACTGGACCAAGGCGACAATAAGGGTCAGCGGTCCTGACTGACCGATACCAGCTAGGATATTGAAACCAATCTGAGCCTTATTCATGCTGGGCTTGATCGTGGCATAACATATTGACCTAAAAGAAGTCTCTAGCGAAAGAATAGCACGATAGAAACTACTCACACAATGAAGAAGAATCCAAAGGTGATAATAAGAGGTGTCTTCAAGTCCTTGTAGCGTGTGGCGTACCAGCTGGAACTCGGTCATCGTCTGCAGCAGGTCTCGAGATGGATTCTAGTACGTCACCGGGATCGAGGAGGTAATTATGACTAGGATGTAAGACATTTGTCTCACACTGATTCTCCAGGCGTTGGACTCCCATCCCAAGTTAAGGACAATCTGTGGTACAATGGAGTTGACCTCATCTCAAGAGTCAGGCTCGTAAACCTTTCAAAAGATAATCGTCTACATACTGCGCTGTAGAATATGAATCCTGTCCTGGTCTATTAACCTGATAATCATCATTTACGGTCTTTCGTACCTTCAATGGCGAAAGCAAAGGTCGAAAGTGGAAAGTTGGGGCCGCGAGAAAAGAAGACATGAGCCACTATGCCGTCGGAGCGTCCTTTCCATTCGTAAAGCCCGAAAAGACCAAGCAAAACGATCCCGATGACAAGAGGCCCGAGGATGTGGGCGTCGGACCACTTGAACGTGCCACCAGCCCAGTTCAGGGCCAATAAGAGTAGCGTGAGCCCTGAAGTCATAAGAAATGATCCAATAGGATCACACGCCCAGATTATTTCGCGTACAGTGAGCTTTGGATACTTTGAAGGCGGAGGCCAGTAGAAACCGAGTAAGCCAACGGCCGACAGACCATGAAAGGCAGCTTGCATCCAGAAGATGTTGCGCTGGAAGCAAAAGTTGACTGAAAATATCTAGGGCAAACGAACGACAAACCCATCCAGTTGGATCCACGTTGGTGCTGGAAACTTCGGTTAGATCTAGCTTTTCCTTGAGATGGATCTACTTACACTCCTCCTGAGCCCAATGTCCCAACAAGCGAGCCTGTTATTCAGTGAGTACGCGAGTCAAGCATAGGTTGAATAACTTACCGAAAGATCCAGCCAAAAAGGCGAGGCCATTGGCCAACGCTCGATACTTCAAGGGCAATATTTCTCTGCAACAACAGTTTAGCCTAAACTTGGATAGTGAGAGAAAAGCCCCACGAAGGTATGGCTTGTACTATGGAGATTGTGCTGAGGGTTGTGCCTATGAGAATACCGCCACCAATTAAAATAGCCATCGACTGCGCTTTCGCTGACATCTAGATTTTCACATTAAGCAGCGACTCGGAAGTTATTGAGGACATATGTACCACGGCGCCGACGAAGGCGATTATAGGTGGAATCCCTGCTAAATATTTGCGGTCCAGCACGTCTGAAAGCCGACCAACCACTGGGGACATGACACTTTGAATCAAAAGAGGGCCTTGTATGATCCAGCCTGTGGAGTAACTTTGAGTAGCACGACAGAATCGAAAAAGAATTCTCATACCTGCAATTGAGGCATCCCCGAGGTCTCGAATAATGAATGCAATGACCGATCCTGAGGCTTTGTTAATTTCTAATATTTGAATGGTGAGATATTTACCGGCTGCAACCACAACAAAGACTTGAGAAAATATTGCAAAGCAGGCGATGAAAACGGTCATCCAAGATTTCCAGGTGAGCTTGACGGGTGTCTCGTTCATGAACGAGTCCATTCGAACTGCCGCCACATCCTCGACAGACCCTACTTTCTCGGTTTCTTGTGAATCAGATGGCATGGTGAAAGACAGGATGAGCGTCTAATTTGGCATTTTGAATCCAAGTCCTCCTTAAGAGCTGGAGAACATGGTCAGGTGGACAAATGTGGGGTTGCGTTAGGTGGGAATAGCGGTATCATTATAAAGAATTGAGTCAAACTAGTACTAGTACTGGAAGAAATTTTCCGTGTTTGAGACGCTACGTGTCCTGTGAAATGGCAGAAAGGTGGCGCATATAATTTGGAGGAAAGCCGAGCTTCGAATTCGCGTGACAGCGCCGATATCCCGTTTGGCGCGAGATAATGATTAACGGCGCTTCTTTGTCGTTCTCGTCGCTTGGTAGCAAGACTCATGTGCAAGCAAATAGCGTCGATAAAGTTCTTGGTCAAGGTGGTACGTCACAATGTGACACAGACTCTTGAATGAATTTTCATGTCCTTTTCGCTCTTTTTCTTCTTCCCACATGCTCTGCTTTATCCTGGTCAAGGGAAGCTGTAGATGATACAGTCATAGACTCTCCGGAAGTTGCTGCATTGTTGGTCGCTCAAAGCAGGTACATCCTCGAATTGGAACTTTTTCTCATCTATTTGCAGATGCACTGGGCGAATACTCGCAGAGATCCGATTGTTTTCGTCGTGCTGCTGGCTTGATACGTGTTCGTTGTTCTCAGCTGGAGATGGACGAAGAAGAGCGCGTCGGAGGTTGGAATTCATTTTGAAGCACGCATTTCTCCATTGCTGATTCCTCCCAAGCCGCCATTTCAATGACATTATGTGAATTAGCCACTGCAAAGCATCACACACCACCACTAGAATGCAATTCTGTTAACAATGTTGATGAACAGAGTATATGCGTTGGGTAAGCCTTGTCATTGTATTCGACAGGCTCAAATCTAATCATCCGATATAGTGCCTTGGCTCGAAGTGCTCAATTTTGGTCAAGCTATTCAGGTTATCTTCGTGAAATACGTGAGCGAGCTGAGTCGATCTTTGAGTAGTTCTAAATATACTACAGCTCAGTTATGCTTTGCTTTGCGACGGTGGGACGACATTGGTATGTTAGAGCTTCATTCATCCACTTCATTCTCATGAATTTTCTGTTTAGACGCGGCTCGAGAATTGTACCGAAATGCTACCCTGGAAAAGATTTCGCTTCTCCAGCTGCTTGTCCATCGCGAGAAGACTGAAGGGGCTGCTTGGACCCAACGTCTGGCTGTCAGTATCATTCATCTTGGGCTTCATCTCTGTCTCACGTGTAACCAGGAGCTCCAAGATGTCGCGTCGCACATCCGCAGTGTGTCGACCAACGCAGCCCATGCCATGTCGGAAGATTTCACCAGCACTTTGAGGCGCGATTTTGACCAGGTCCGTCATAATAATCCCTTTCGCTTCGATTCCAACATTGCATCTAGATGCTTGACACTTTTTCCGACACCGTAAGGACCCTGGAGCGACGCCATTCGGATGATCATAGTCATGTTGTCCAGCATGTCGACATGTCCATTTCCTCAGTCGTACAACTGGTAGGTCCCTATCGCTTGGCTTGTTTCGTTGATCCAATTCTCTTCAGCATGCTACTTCGCTGGAAACTATTATTACTGACATGCAGCAGGTATTTGTGACTCTCATGAACACAGCAGCCTCGTTTTCCGCCGCGCAAAATCAGTTGGTAACAGATCTAGCCGTGATTCTTTTGCCTCTGATGCTTCAACGCTATCTTAATCTCTTCACAGCTGGAAACTGGCGAACGTATAGAGAGTCTTGGACGGAATTTGAACGCAATGAGCGATATCACTCAACGCAACATCGAGACCCTCAATGCATCCATTTCACATTTCCAAGTCCTCAATGAGACTCAAGTACAGTCAACTAAATCTATCGCTCTCCTGGTCAACTCTATTACGCAACTCACTTCCGCTACTCATGACGAATTCAAAAAGATCAACAGTTCAGCTGCTCTGCTTAGACAATCGCTTCGACCGGAATCTCATTTCTTCGCTCGATGGTGGGATCTTACTTGGATAAGGCTTCTCGAGGTTGTTCTACGCGGTATTTACTTTATTTCGGATAGTCAAAATGTTTTTGACGTATTGTTCTAGTTGATCCAACACAACTTCCAACATTCAAAATCATATCTGCTGTCTCTGGTCTCTTATTCTATCTCATTCGATTCGCTTTCTCTACCCTAATGGTTACTTTTCCTTTGTCGCCCATTTTATGTTCTGACGAGTTTCTTCAGGGCGCATTTATCGTCATAATTTCGTCAAGGAAAGAAATTAAACATTCACTCACTAGGTTCAAATCTGTCATCTTGATCTTGTTCGTTGCATTAACCACATTTCTCAGAATCCAGGACCAAGAATCGTGTACTTCTACTGCAATGCCTTCTGTATCCACTTTCTGTACCTCGGATCCTCTTCCTCGTCGCTTCCCTCGAACTCGTGTCTCACGTCATACTTCACGCATCCCGGATAGACTCTGTAATACTGGTACCGGCCTCAATCGATAACAAACTTGCATTGCACTTTAGCTTGAGCCAATCTTCTAGGTCGTATAGTTCCAACAGGTCAAATAAAGAGTCTGTCCACTCAGTCATTTCGACGATAACCGGTGGTCTTTCAGTCGGCAATAAGATTTCTTTCCTCGCCACGTTGTGACGACGTCGCTGGTCGACACTTGTTCGTCGCAAATGATGGCTGGTTCACAGCAGTGCGTGGATTGCTGGTGGGAGGCGTGGACGGTGGTGTCTTGGGCTCATCGACGCCACAGTATCACTCGCATTCGACATTATGAGTGAGAAGCTGAACTAGGACCGAGTCTCGAGTTTGAGTCCAACTCCTTCCCTGGCATGCCTCGCTGATCGTCTAACAGCGTCTCCATCAGTCTCTTCTCGGATCGGAAGATATTCGGGCCACCGTAAGGTTATCGACGACAGCTTGCAAACAGATCTGTCCACAACGTCGAACACCTACTTGAACTAGTATTTCACGGGCATGGTGCACGTAGTGTATAAGCTCATCTGATCTTTTCGATTGCTTTTCTGTCACTGACGAACACTGGCACGACTCTTTAGCATTGAAAACAGTGCGAAAGTCGACGCATCACCGAATTTCTTTTTTGACTCTGGATTGCCCACAGAGAAATAAGCATAGCAGACCGGAGACCAATTCGGGCGTCTGGGGTCCAGGTCATCGACTAGCTGTGATATTGGTTCGCTTCCTCGGATTGCGGTCCAGATTTTCCTATACTCTTTTATCAGCCTATTCCACTGCTCGTGCAACTGTTCGACATCCTGGTTGGATACCGACGCATCAATGGTGCACCGCTGATAGTCAAGTGCATACTGCTATCTGGGAGTCAAAGATGATTCTGTCGAGCTAAAGACATCGAGAGCATGGCAGTGGGCACGCCATATTGGAGGGTGGTGGAGGGGTGGAGACAAGGGAAAGTCTCGTCATGCCGCACGCGGGCCAAAAAAGTTTGGATTTGGAGTTTGTCTTCAGAGGACGCCGAGGGACTTCTTCAAGTTGGAGCGCCATATTGTTAGATATTGTTGGGGAAAGAAGGGGAAGAGAATTACTGTAATTCCTTTCAGTCTTGTGTTCTTCAAATGTTCGCTCTTACCGTACCAGTTGAGATTACTTACTTATTGTGGATTTCAGCGAGTTTCAATTAGTACATGCGCGCAAGAAGCCGGGTAACAATTCAACACCACTTGAATATGACATGACACGGAGCTATGAATGAATGAAATACGCGGCTCTCCGTGTGCTGGGGGAAAAAAGCCAGATCATTCCCAGCATCATGTTGACATCATTGCCCGAAGAGCTGCTGGATGTCATCTGCGATCTTCTTATCGAACCTTCAATATTGAAGGAAATACGACCTAAAAAATACACCCATGCTTCACCAGAGTTACGGTCTCTCTCGCTCGTCAATCATCGGTTACGCCGGATTTGTCTGCCCTGGATCTTCTCTTACCTCGAATGCAGAAGCCTGGCCGAGGTCGAGAGATTACGGGACGAATCCCTGTCGAACCCGACCATTGTTCAATGGACCAGGCCAGTTCATTAACATAATTCAGACTGATCGCTCATTTTCCAACAGGACATTCAACTTCTACGGTTTGAAACCTGGCTGCTTCCGGGGCAAGAAAACCACCCAGATTCTGGCTTCATTTTTACCGTTATTCGAATCGCTTTCACTCCTGGATTTGCGCGGGATTGTCGTCGACAATACCTTGATGGTTGCCATCAACTGCCACCCGAGTTTGGCCACTGTGCTCATTTCCAGCTTCCCGGAAGAGCGCCACGATTCTCTTCCCTGGAAGAAACTCATCCGGTCATCTATCCACACAGCTTCACTCTATGAAGAAACCAGAAACCGGCTCCGACAATCATCGTTCGATTGCGGTATGAGCTTGGCTTGTCTCGAGATGTACACCTATGCTGGTCTACCAACCAAATTGATATTCTCAGGTCTACGGAAGCTTGCACTGAACAGATTTGGTCACGATGGCTTCCGATTTCTCTCTTGTTTCCTCCCTCAGTACCCGGACATCAACCAAATCACCTTCGCAGACTGGGATCTCAGTGACCCATATCTTCCCTTTTTGCCTCGATTCACCCAAGCTGCTAAAAGATGTTCTCTTACCGATGCAGTCAAGGTCCAGACGTTCACCATCAGTCCAGGGTGCTCCGACAGTGAAGAGTCGCTGTTCAACAATTGGAATGTCTCTGATTTATCCCTTCGTGTCTCTTCTTCCATCATTCAGGTCCTTCGCCTCACCAGCGATATATTTTCGTCCATCACCTCGTTGACGTTGTTGACCACCTTGACGAACGAGGAGATATTTCACATGGTACATCTCCTGTCGAATTTCAGTATTCTGCTCATCTCCTTTCTAGGATGTTTTCTGCGCTGAGATTGCAAAGTTTCCTGCACTTCGAATCCTTCGTTTGTTCCACACTTTGGATCGCTTCAATTTCGGCCATCAGAAACCAGCTCACCCTGGATGGCTGCGTAATGTGGACAGCAAGTCGGATGTTTCCGCAGCCGTGGCACTGGAAATCGCAGCTCGGTTCTCTGCTGTATACATTGGTGCCATGTTGCCCTGGCTTGAAGCTATTTACATTGAGGAACCAGGCTACGACGATGCACCGAAATTGAAAGACCGATGGGTCGTCCAGGGGTGGTATGTCCTCGAGCCGAAGCGGTTTTTCGACCAAGCTGGCAAAGATATTGGGGACGTGCTCGAAATTTGTCCGCCCTGGAAGCGTTTTAGGGTCAATGAACCTGTTGACTAACATTTCTCGTTGGTATTTTGACGTTTGTGAATATAATATCATACTTATGTTTTTTCGTCAGATTCGGTTTGGTCCCCTATTTATACTCTATCTCACTCTGTTTCAAGCGAATCACTCTCTCTCTCTACACTAATGATACATATCTACAGTAAGTAGTAGCCGACCTTTTTGGTAAGTAGGTTACTTCTCCTCTTATTGCTGTCTTACCGTTATCTGGAATACTTGTCGCTGGTCTCGCGCCATACATCACGGGCCTTGGATAGACTTTGTGGTACTAGTACTAGACTCAATCGATAACAGCTTTGCATCGAATCTTTCGGAACTTATACGACAAGTCGACAACATTGTGCTAGGTAAGCTCGACGGGAACTATACTCCTCGGTAGGTCAGGCATGCGAGTTGGTTCTGTTTCTGTTTCTGTTCTGATGAGCTCCAGAGACCAGATGACCTGAAATTAACACGTTCAAGACTCCACACCAACTTGAAAGATATGTTCCAATGCCGCCCTTATCGGTATTGTCCGACTCGGACTCTGATTTTCATTGGACTTTCCTGGTGGCTGGATAGCTCGATAGGCATTGTCTGGGACGTTTCACCCAGAAACAGAAAACCGTCAAATTAGTGCTGGTGTCACACCACTTGGATCTTCAACGGGACGCTGGTGAAATCGAGTCCATCACCTTCGAATCTTCGACTTCGCACTACTTTCCGTCTCATAAAAATTAGGAAAGCCATCGGTGTCTTTGGAGCCGGGCCCGCAGGACTCATTACCGCTCACACCTTGATGAAGAATGGATTTCTGGTCCAGCTCATTACTCGAGACCGTTTGCCTGGCGGGCAATGGGCTGAAGAGCGAATACATCCTGGGATTTACACGAATAATGTTCACGGCAAATATTTCAAAAATACATGCAAGAGTTTGCAGATAAATTCCTTAGAGGAAAGATCATGTTCTCGACTGAGATATTGAACATTCGCCGCGATGGAATAGGTGACGCCACATTGTGGCCGTTTACCATTCCTCAGGTAAAACGACTCAAGATTTGGGATTGCATGGTCATCAGATGGTCGACGATCCTGAAAGTATTCCGTGGCGCAGTTACAAATCTCTCTCAAACCTTCCTCCTTCACAAGAGAAAGACAACTGGGCTCCCTCCATTTACAAAGGCATCGAGCCGGCTAAGAATATCCTTCGTAGAGACTTTGCTATCAATGGTGCCGTTTCTTGTTTTAGCTTTCGTTGAATGAGTCTGGCACCAGTTATTCGGCTTTCTGGACGTGAGTCACTTTTACTCAGCGTTGGTCTCATCATTGACACTTTTCATCAGATGGCCACAGCAATCAGACGAGCTACTCGAAGACATGTTTCTTCCGAGCATGCGAAGTGGTAGTCTCTCCTAGACAGACTACATGCGTTACGATCAAAGATGTACTACCTAGCGAAGTGGAGGCAACTGGTTTACGTGGCCATTCAAGGTGATCAGCCTCAAGAAAATCGCCATTTGGCATGAAGAACGTGAAGAGCGTGTTTATAGACGGCTTCGAGTTCCACTTATGACAGTACAGAAGTTGACGATCAGACCTTGAACCTTCAAGAATCTCCTTGGCATAAGTTCAGTTGTTTTCTGAGTTTATGTGATGCCAATCTTGTACTGGCATGCTAAATACTGTAGTACATATTCATGAAAGGACTACTACAATATTTAGCGAATTCAAGTTCAATTCTAACTTCAATTTCAAGCGGAGTCTTCCAAACGAACCAGCTTGTATAATAGTGTTTTCTTTTCAGTTTTTGGTCCATGGAGAAGAAGCACCTTTTCACCTGGATAGATAGGATAGGCACTGGCAATGAATTGGCTTATTCCGCTTAGAAGGGCTTCGCGTCCGACTCGCATCTAAAACAATGAATTCTTCTACTCGAATCCGCTCGACTTGTCATTCCTGAAGACGTTTTTTGGGCCTGGAGACAACTGACCAATTCACACTGAAAGCCAGGAGATGAATTAGAAAAAACAATGTGGGATTAATGTCCAGCTTCTCTTGTCAATCCCTGCTTTCCTGTTTTGCTTCCTCGGACGCAAGTTAATGTGGCGCAGAAATCTGTCAAGTTGCAGGGGTAGGTCGAAAACCGCTCGTACCATGTTTCAACTCACCGGTATATCTACAGTTTTGTGGATCTTTGCCGAACTTGCTCCCGCTTGACAGCTTTCAAGTAACGTTCAAAGCCAAAGCCAGACTAAACATGGATGACTTTCACAAGTGAAGACCGATTCCCACGATGAATGTCTGATTGCCATGAAAAATTAATTGTCCATGCTAAATCAGGTCTCTAGGAGGACCATAGATACTTGGAGTCTTGGTATAACATGTGTCCGACACCGCAGGCAGCGGAAACTGACCGGGACCGATCGCGGTGGACAGAGTTAGAGTACTGGTCTGCGAACGGTCCGGAACCGATTTTTCACAGGCGGTCCATGCTCAATTTGGCCTTTCTAGCCCTGTTCTCGACGCCAATGTTGGTTTTCATTCACTTTCAACATGGTTGACTTCAGGGATCCTAGTGTTCAACCCCAGACGAGCACTATGGATTTTCAGGCTAGTCTTGGATGGAGACACATATATAAATCACCTTGTAAGCAGCTCTTTCATTCGGCACCCATTCTCTCTCTATAATGGCCAAAGGTCCAGCTGAAGTCGCGTAAGACATTGCTGCATCTACTTGTCCTCTGCTGATTTCTCTTCGCAGACATGGTCCCATGCTCGTGGGCTTTGTGCTGAACGTTCTACTCTATGGAATCATGATCACTCAGGTGTATCTATATTTCACCACTTTCAAGAGGTACGATACATTTCCTTCGCACGGAAAATTTCTGACATCGATTATAGAGACAAGGTCCAATTTTCTGTTATGCGTTCTGCGGTTGTTATGTGCTGAACCGGAATAGGCATGGATGAAGATTCTCGTCTCTGTCCTCTTCGTCGCCGACACCGTGAATGCCATCTTTGACTTTATCTATATCTACAACTCGGTCATCGTCCACTTTGACGACGTCCCATTTCTCATGAATGCAGATTGGGGTAAGAGATAGTCTTCTTGGGGTCTCAATGTCTGAAACGGCTTCCTAGTGTTCGCCACAGACCCAGGCTTGACTGGGATCATTGCCTGTATTGTGCAGGTGGGTCGCCTAGTACCTCAAATATCGATGTGTCATGTTGCTTTTAGGTCTTCTTCGCCTGGCGCATCAAAGTACTCACCAACAATACATGGTTGGCTTGTGTTGTAGTATCATTTGCAATCGCAGGAGGTGGTCAGTTTTTATTTTCAACTTCTCTCACTCCATTTGCGACGTTCATTGATTCAGTTGGCGGTATTATAACTGCTGTCGAGGTGGAAAGAATCACAGCCTTTGTGGACTTTAGGAAATTCAAGGTTTGAAACTTAAGCGCCGAGCTGCGATTCCATGCTGATCGAAATACAGTCTGTCGTTATCCTCTGGCTAGCAGCTGAATGCATCTGTGACGCCCTAATTGCTTCCATATTGGTGTGGCACTTGTGAGTCTCCCCATTCATCCTGTTGAAACCAGTGCCAACTGTGTGTATCAGGGTAAGCAGCTATCCTAGTGGAGTATATTTTCTTCCAACCGGACACATCTACAGAGAAAGCGTAAAACGGGCTTTCAAATATCCGATGAATTAGTTGATCGTATCATTCGACGTGAGTGAAAAGACATATGTTCAGCTGCGCCACATTCAATTTCGTTGCAGTTACAATGCAAACGGGCTTCCTTACGGCCCTCTGTGCAACCCTGGATTTGTGCTTCTTCCTGAGTGATGTGAGTCTCTATCTCAGTTGATCTTGGTGATCGCTGAAACTCTTTTCCTAGCCCACGGGGACGTGAGTCTTTTGCGCGCATCTGGCCGATCTCTCAAGCTGAGAATATTACAGACATCTGATATTCAACTTGCCGTTGTGTAAGTTGTATACTAACAGGTCAGACTCTCGAAATCCTTGTATTCTGCATTGACGACGCCACATTTAGCATGATGAGCTCGTTAAATTCTCGCGGTGGTTGGAAAGAGCCTGTTGGATCATCAGGTGCACGGGACCCAGAGAGTGGTTCATGTCCTATTGTTCTTCGATACAGCGAACCGCCAAAGAATCCCAATGTAAGCTGGTTCTTCTCTCTAGAGTCCAACCAAGATTGACGCTATGGTAGAACGAGGTTATAAAATACCAGGAGCGTCCCGGGGTCCACATCCACGTCGAGTCTCACGAGCTCCGAGATATGGAGGATAGCAAGACCTCCCCAGTCGACTCTGAGTCATGGGAGAGCGGTAATACTCAGACGGAGAAACCGGAAGGAAGTGTAACTTCCTAAAGGTGGTGCCATCTTGTCAAATTTCTAGTGTTTCGAAGGTTCTCAATGGGTGAATATTGACGGTGCTGCGTGTAATCTTATATGTCTTTGCGCCAAATATCGAGATCTGGAGGTCACTTCAACGAAAGAAGATTGTGTCTCCAAGGAATCCAGCTCGCTGAGCTCGCAGTCTTCATTGACCATGGTACACCTCCAGAGTATTAGTTACGTGTAGCGAGTTCTGGTCTCCCGGGTGCACTGAGCACTGGAATCGACCTTCAATGACCAACTGATTCCTCGGAGGACCACATATCTTGGCCGGTTTAACACAGGACTACGCCGGTCGGATCATCGAAACCACATTCGACGAAACCATCCTTTGGAAGGAGAGGCCTGTGGTTCAACTTGCTTGGCGGTCTTTCCATTGGCTTTAGGTGGGACGATGCCGGCGGCTTCTGCTTGGGCGTGTCGACGTTTGTACTCGGCTGGAGTTTCGGCCTTTGTACTGGCCGCCCACATGCCTCGTCGTGCTGCTCTGTGGAACCGTTGAAAGGGATTTCACTGGGTGAGATATCAATGACGCACTTTGCTTGCATTTCTAGTTTCAGGAAATGCTCTTTGCCCCATTTTCCATACTCGGCACCAGACTGAAGAAGAAAATCAACGGGTGAGAAGGTGTGTGAAGACTACGAGCACACCTGCTCATAAGTGGTGACCCATCCGGCTTTCAGCATCTCGATAGCGAGACTTTTACCGGTGAACCAGGTCCCTGGCAGTATCCAGGGCTTTTCAGTGACGATCGCGACCTAGTGGGATATCAATGAAGCTTGTCTGCGATGAATGGTTCAACATACAACACGACCGTATTGGTCTCGGCGCAGCAACTGGCAATAGAGGGTTCTGTTTAAAATACGGTTCCTCAACCAGGCAAGTGCTTCTTCAGAGTAGGGCTGAGCCGGTCTGCCGAAATGTGCAGCCTGTTAGAAGGTTAACGATCCATTTAACGCGTTGAAAAGCAGCACAACCTCTGGAGCATCAACTCCACCAATGCGAATATGGATCGTCTGGTCTTTGAGGTCTTTGGAACATGAGTAAAGCAAAATGGCGCGCAATGACCAGTACTGACCTTTGGCAACATCGGGTATCCGTCTGAATTTCAATGGCCAGCGCCAACCAAATCCTGGCGTATGATAGAGTCTGTCGAACATGAGTTCAAGAATTATGCAAAAGGATCCAGCGCTCACCGGAAATTATCTGCATCTCCAACACTAGACTTCAAGTTCGTCAACGTAACCAAGAGAAGTAAGAAAATGCCTACGATGTTACATAGCCTTTGATCCACTTTTTCTTCAATAATACAGTGGGATTGACCCAGTCAGCATTCTTTATTCTTCTGAAATGCCGAACGTAGAGGGACCTGCCAGCCACAATGGAGACAATGCCAGCAGCGAAGGCAGCCGTCCCAAGAGCATAAGGCGGATATTTTTTCGTGTCTTTCCTTACTTGAGCAACATAGTCGTCGAATTTGCGTTGGATTTCGGCCACCGATGACATGAAAGCAGCCAAAGGGCGATTGAGCAGCCTGAGAGTACGCCCTGCGAGCTGTGGGAACTGGAACCGCGCGCACGTGCCCCTTATCTGATACTTAAACTGCATCTAGCCCGTCATGGCGCCGTTGATTTTGTACGCAACCGAGACTGGAACAGCCCAGGATGTTGCTGACCAGATTGCGCGACGATGTCGACGGATTTCCATGCGGTGCCGCATCGAAAATATGGAGTCTTATTCACTGGTAACCCTCGTTTCATTCTATCGTTTTTAACCATTAAAAAGCATCGCAGCCTTCCTTAATCTCGGAAATTATGGTCATATTCGTTGTTTCTACGACTGGTTCTGGTTCTGAACCTAGATCTATGACTCCATTATGGAAAACTCTGTTACGCTCCGACTTGCCCGCCGATTTATTCGACGAGCTCCAGTTTTGTGTATTTGGTCTGGGGGATTCATCGTATGAAAAGTTTTGCTGGCCTGCAAAGCTTCTCTCCCGCCGCCTGGTTGCTCTAGGAGCCGAAGAGATTTGTCAGAGAGGTGAAGGCGATGAACAGGATCAGCTAGGGTCAGTCATATCGTTTTCTTCAAGCACTGTAGACTCATGCTCTCAGAATCGACGGAGCCCTCCAAGTTTGGTGGGAAACTCTTCAGAAATCTCTTCTTCAACTATTTCCGCTGCCTGCAGGTACCACTATCCCATCGTCCCAGGCAGCTCCATCACCGCGAACAAAGCTCATCGAAGCATCAGCTCTACCCAGCTCCTCAACTTTAGCTGCAGAACATTCCGTTGCAACAGTATCATGCAATAGACGAATCACAGCAGACGACTGGTACCAGGATGTAAGACATTTCGAATTCGAATTCGAGTATGAGATTCAGTACGTCGACTCATGATTATTATTTCTGGTAACTCAACCTTTTCTAGTTACTCTCCGGGTGACGTTGCGGTTATACATCCCGTTGCAAATAGCGATGAGGTCCAAGCTTTCCTGGATTCCAGTAACTGGGCCGATCTTGCTGACGTGCCATTCAATGTAACGCGGGCTGAGCTGGGTAGCTCTCCAGTCATCTGCATCACAATTTTCTTGATTAGAATTTCATAGATCAATCATTTCCGGTCTCAATTCCACAAATCGTCACTCTTCGAGATATATTCACGCGCCATCTTGATTTTAACGCCACCCCTCGTCGCTCATTCTTCGAATTCCTCCGATATTTTACTGCGGACGAGCTAGAAGCTGAACGCCTGGATGAGTTTCTTTCCCCCCAGGGCGCAGTAGGTTCGTCATTCGCCAGACAAGACGCTTTTACTGACTTCACCCAGGATGAGCTATACGATTATTGCTTCAAGGTTAAACGAACCATACGAGAGGTCCTCAGTGAATTCCGGCAAGTGAAGATACCTTTGGATTATATCTTCGACGTATTCCCGGCCTTAAGAGAGCGTGAATTCTCCATTGCCAGCTCCAACGCTGTGGGTTTTCGAGATACAATGAAGTTCGTCATTCTCATTCTTTCAGGTCTTTCCGAAAGCAATCCACCTCTGTGTCGCCATTGTCAAATACAAGACCAAGCTGAAACTACCTCGACGCGGTGTCTGTACATCATATCTGTCGGGATTGCGAGCAGGTATGACATCCTTAGTATCTCAACGTCCGACATTGAACATTGATCGTCTCAGGAGATAAACTACCAATCCGTATAAAGAAAGGGTTAATCAAGCTGCCGAAAGATCCACAGACACCTATCATCTGTGTCGGCCCCGGAACTGGAATCGCGCCAATGAGAGCTGTGATTCAGCACCGAGTACATGCTGCTTTCTCTGGTATGTTTCTTACATCTGCCATAATCCAAATTATAAATGATTCACAGCGAACATATTGTACTTTGGTTGCCGTTCCGCAAGCAAGGATCAACATTATGTCGCCGAATGGAAACAATTAGTGGCTGAAAATACTTTAGTTTACAAAGCCGCATGTTCTCGAGATGGTCTCGAGGGCGAGAAACGGACATATGTTCAAGACTTGATTCGCTTGGAAGCAGAACAAACCTGGAAGGATATCGGACTAAATGGCGCATACGTTTTGATATCCGGGTTCGTATTTGCACGAAATAGACGACAGCCATCTGACATCATTCAGTTCATCCAATAAAATGCCAACAGCGGTCAAGGCAGCTCTGCAGTTTTCGGCACAAGAGTTTGGCCGTCTATCAGAGGGTGCCGCGGCAGCCTATATTCAGAACATGGAGAAAGATGGGCGGTTGATCGAAGAATGCTGGAGTTGAGAGGTCTGTCTCTTTTTCTCTTTCTTCCCGGTACTAAACCTTTGTCAAAGTCATGGTTACGTTCATTCTGTATGTTCCTACGTCATGACTCACGATGGAGAAATATCGACTTTTCTTGCCCGATGAAACGGTTTCCAGGCATGCTCGGCAGTCGTAAGCGTATGATGACTCGACGTCCTTCACAATCCCTCGATTTCTGGGGTTCTGCACTAACTACCCATTGAAAGGTTCAAACTAGTCCTGCACTAGGCGCCACCATCGAGATCGTTTGGGAAGTGACCGATGAGCCGCCTACATAGTTGCGTTGGTTTCAGGCGCTCAGGGACTAAATGCCGCCTTCTAGGTTTATTTTGGAATGCGACCCACGTTAGCTCGAACGGAGACGCTTAATATTGGAATTAAGCTATTCTGGACTTAACGGGCAGAAATCAATGAACAGTCGATTCCTGTTCGGTGATCAATTGCAGATTTCCGAGAACTTTAACAGATGTCTTGATCCTCGCCTGCTTGGCCGGATTCGCACCCGAGAGTCACAAAACATCTATAAAACATGGTTTGTCTTCGTTTCCATTCCACAAGTTTCGTCCTGATGGATTATATTGCCATGCACAGATATGCGAACAGCAAGTGCTTTCTTTGCGGTTTCAGCTCCAGATCTCACCTTCTTTTAGTTGCAGCGGCTACTATTTGCACATTCGACTTGTTTTTAACCCTAGATCTGGAGGTTTCCCTAGTCTGGGGTGTACAGAGATGGTCTTCTGCCCAGATTTTGTTTTTTCTTGCGAGTTTTTCTACTTGCAAGTAGTATCTTCGATAAAGTTGATCTCAATCTTAGAATCGATACGGGGTGGCGCTGTCGGTGGGATTGAACTTGCTATGTAAATGGGGTTACTTCACCCTTGGCCAGACTGACGAATTTATCAGTCTTTTTGAAGCCCAGTCTTCTCGCATTCAAAGTGGGTTCCATTAGTCTTGAGGGACTTGATACTGATGGTCTTTAGCTGTTGGTGTCTCTTCTATGATCCTTGATGTCACGTTGAGGACAGTTTCAGATGCAAAACCTACGCAGCCTTCGCTGCTTTCTTCATCATCTTCAGTGTCATTATTGTCCAGAGTGTGTATTACGCCTCTGCATCGTTTAGTCCTTGACTGTTCCCTAGGCATAATTCTTCTGCGAACTTTGGCACTGTATCCAACTAGATTTTGGCGTTTCTTCCTCGGAGGTCTCTTCGTTTTTCCTGCTGTAGCAGTGATATGTGTTTCGGCAGTCCTCTTCGCGCGCCATATCACCTGTAAGTCTCCTAGAACGATTCTCGATTTGACTGACTCTTTCGGCTAGTTCCACCAGAGGTGCCCAATAGCCATCACTTGGTTTGCGTGCTTTCTTGCAACGACAAGTATTACTGCAGGATCAGTTGGATCCTTTTTTGGTGCCATTCCCTGGGTCTGGAGACGAGTACGTTTTCCGAGTCTCTTCTGTCCTGTTTGACCTAATAAAGTCCAGTCCTCATAGCATTGACACTGTGGAAGTGTTATCAAAATGTTCAGCAGCAAAGAATGTACTCGGTTCGAGCAAGAGACAGCCTTGATAATCACCAGTTTCGATTCTTGACGTATCTCTCTAGAGATGGTGTTGCATACTTTTTGGTGATCGGAGGTGAATTGCTGAAACCCTGCTCGGTGACTTGCTTGCTTACTCCTGTGTAGTTGTCTCGATAGCGAACTTGGTTCTGATTCTCTTTCTTCCATTTGCACTGTCCTTCGTTGGCTTGTCGTGAGTGAATTCATCTTGTGGTGACCAGTGTTAAATTGCTCTCAGGATATCTCGAGCAGTTCAAAGCACCGCTTGCTCTAGGCAAGTTGTATATGAAAGTGATTTTGTCTTGATTTACGTTTTTCTTCAGGTTATTTCTCAATTTGCGAGGACTTGTAAAGGACCCCTTTTACATCTCGATTGACGTGCAGTCTCGAGGAAACACGTCGTTTTACTTCAGACGAGACGAAACTGACACTGTAGCACACGGTGACCTTCTCTATCCTTAGCTACGACGCTACGTTTCTGTAATACTTAATGTACATGTACAATAGAGTCTACCCGACTCCAAGGGCCAAGCAAAGACCGCGCGGAGTTTGACAAATTTTCAACTCTCGCTCCACATGCTCCATGCGCTTAACGACCAGAACCCTATATCTGATGCCTAAAGTCGCTTCGAGGCTCCATTATTACTCTTTTCTTTTCCCCTGCACTTGTTCTCTTCATGCTTTTCCAAGCGCCTACATTCCTTGTCACTGTTACGCTCGCTCTCAGTCTTGCTTCTGCAAGTCCATTCACTTACCCTAAACGCGAGATTGCCACAGCTGGTACCGCGATACCAATCAGGAAGCGCTCTGCGCTCGCCGATTCCAATGGGGTCTTTAATAAAGACAAAGCCATAATCCAGATCGTTCAGACCAAGAACAAGCACCGACAGAATTTACTGAATTTGAAGAGCAACCTCGGAAAATTCACGAAGGTACACTCGGCGTCTTTTGCATCCATTCTCTACTAAAGTCGTGTCAGGGTCAGAAAATCAAGCCGCTGGCGTTGTTGCCTGCTCGAATTCTGAGCCTGCTTCACATTGGCAAACGCCAGTCTGGCGCCGAGCCGTTGACCGATATCCAGGACGACCTTGAGTGGATTGGGACCGCTTCGATTGGAACTCCCGAACAGACGTTCGCTATTGATTTTGATAGTAAGTTTCTCGTTGGTTGAATACCTGTTCAATCCTCATCAACCTTGCAGCCGGGTTTGCAATGATAATTTTTCTGACCTGACTCTCAGGCTGACCTTTGCTCGTAGATCTGCCGACCTCTGGGTGCCCTCGTCGGAATGCACCTCTGATACTTGCGACGGCAAAAGCAAGTACTCCAGCAGCAATTCATCTACTGCCTCAAAGCAAGACGGCAACTTCACGATTGGATATGGGGATGGGTCGTCTGTTAATGGGAATATATATCAAGATACTGGTGTGTGACGAGATAATCGTTTCGACATTTTATTGATTCTCCTACTACTGTAGTCAATGTTGCTGGTATCGCTGTATCGAATCAGTCATTCAGTCCCGTGACTACCTTATCGGCCAGCTTCAAGGGCGACCCTATTGACGGGTATGCGCTCTTTCCCGATTCCAGTTCAGCCTCTCATCTCGTTTACTCGATAGCATCTTGGGCTTGGCTTACCCTCTCATCTCCAACCTGAACAGTTCGCCCTTCTTCAACTCGGCTTTTGACCAGAAGGTTGTGTCGACCAATGAATTCGGCTTCTACCTTACTGCCAATGGGTCTGAGCTATTCCTCGGGGGCACAAACAGTGACCTGTACACCGGGGAATTAGAATACCACGACGTTTCGACCTCTACCGGTTTCTGGCAAATCTCTGGAGCTAGCCTCCTTGTTGATTCGAACGCTACTGTCACTGGATTTGACACCATTATCGACTCTGGCACGACAATTATGGTGGGTTGCATGCTCAAAAGCTTTTTTGCCAGCTTATTCAAACTTTGACAGTATGGCCCTCCCTCGGACGTCAAGGCTTTCTTTGACCAAATACCTGGTTCTGATATATACGACGAGACCAACGGCCTATATTCTTACCCGTGCAATTCTACATCTGTTGTCGCTTTCAGCTGGGGCGGTCAGGAATGGTCCATTTCTGCTGACGAGTAAGTTTTTCTGAACCATTACGATGCTTTCTTGACACTACTTTCAGCTTCAATCTTGGTGCTACGGCCCAGGGCTCTTCCGACTGTGTTGGTTCGCTCGCTGGCCAGGATCTTGGACTTGGAGATGATGTCTGGCTTCTCGGAGACAGCTTCATGAAGAATGTCTACACCGCTTTCTCCTTCGAGAAGGATGCTGTCGGGTTTGCTGCGCTTGCCTGATACAATGTATTTGCTATAACAATAAACGGACAATGACCCTCCCAAAATTATGATAAATGGCTACAAAAAGGATGCTCTAGGTGCTACCGAGTCAGTCGTGTCCGTTCATGATCTTCGTCTTCGTCTTCGGAAGCCTCGAGTCTATGTAAAGACAGATCGTCCAGCCCGTCTTGAGGGATATATTCTTCCCTCCGAGACAGGTTCAAGACATGCACTCCCATGAAAGTTATCACGAATCCCGCGACCAGAGAAAGCGTCTCCGTCGCATTAGAGGTGTTGAATCCTTGGAAAAGGATGAGGGAAGCCAGGATTGTGGCAGTGGAGAAGCCAACATAGTACATTGGGTTTACGCTGTCGCTTGTCAGCTGGAATTGAAAGAGGACTAGGAAAGAAGCGCACATGTTGACTGAAAAAGCATCAAATGCCTTGTTCTGATAATGTAATTGGACGACTATGCATAAAGCTGCTACAATCCCGAACAGATACATGCTGGGATTCTGTAGCTGTGAATGACCTCCCAGGGTCAATTTGAGCGCGACCCCAAAGCCTTTTATCGCCATAACAGAGACTGAGCCGACCAGTGAACATATTGAAATGTAGACAGCGGGATGACTGCGTCCGTAGCGCGGGCCAGCAGCAAATATGAGGAAGATAGAGGTGGCTATTACTAAGATGATGTAGAACAGGAATGCTAAACGAATTGAGTTGGGAATCAGGAAAAAGATTGGAAAACTCACCAGGTCGCATAGCATATTCGAGTATCTGATCCACCGTGTCAACTGGTTTGTCTTCCGGTGCATGTAGAACAATAATCAGGGACCCAATAAGAGATAGTGCGCATCCCAGCCGGCCCAAGTGATGCAAAGACTCATTCAGCATGAATGACGCCAAAACTGCACTGAACCAAGAGTCAGTTGTGAATTGAATATTGCTCCAAAGATAACGCACCCAACGAGTACGCTCAGAGCTCCAAGCGGCGTAACCAGCACCGGCGGAGCGAACGTATATGCTGCGAAATTGGCGACTGGATAGCTTTCGATTATTTAAACCAAAAAAGTTTATAGAACTTAGGTACTTTCACCGACAATCACTGGGTTCAAGGTCAGTTAGAATTGCTGGAAGGATAGAAAGCGACTTGCAAGATGTAATCCCGGCCCACCAGATTGGATTTCTGAGATATTCTTTAGGCGCTGCAGGCCCTCCAGAAATTGCCGAAGCATTGAGGCCCTATTCTTGTTCAGATTTTGGAACACCGATGATTTTAGAGGAAATTCGAACCTTTTTCGTGAGCACACCGCTCAGTCCTATCGAGAGTGAGGAAGACACGGCCAGGACCAGGCCGATGTACTTGTCGTCGACCATGATGTGGCGAGAAGCAGGGGATTCACGTGGCCAAAATTGTTGCCTCTGACAACCACATTGGATGGCAGTGAAATGTCATATCTCCCGTCTTCAGCTGTTCCAAGACGCAGCGCCTGTCCAAATTCTGTAATAATAAAAAAGACGCGCTCCCAATAGTCAAACGGCAGACAATTTCACGATTCCCATGCGATTTCCAGGCACCGAGACCGACCACCATGGCCTTCTCGATTCATAAAATCACAGCTTCATACTGCTTGTTAGTTCAACAGAGGCCAAATTTTACACTTATTGGCAGATGAAATGGCCAGGTTTGTTATCGAAGGAATTCTGCTATCATTCCTCGACCGTCCAGGCTATTCTCGGAATGACAGTGAGTCTACCATGTCACATTTCACTGTCAAGGGAGATTTGAAAGAAGAAACAAGTCTGACTGACGACCTTTTTTTGGTGCAGTGTCAGACAATAGGATACAGAGGAAAGACAGGACAGTGGAGGGACACAAAGACAACGAGCTTAGAGTCAGTTCGGTAGACAAACCCGGTTTGGTTTCGGGTTTCGGTTTGGGTTTTGGGTCACGTTCTCGCTCAATTAGGAAGGTAAGGTTCAACAAGTTTTACGGCCATCAAGTCAGTTCCCACGAGCAGATAACTCTCCTAGTGATCTTTTATCACCTTTTAAAATATTCAAAATGATTCATTCAATTGGAGACAGTTGTTATATAGATATCGGCTATTTTCCAAGGCTTCAAAGTGACCAGGAGCCTCAGAACGAGTTGCCCCTCATCACGGGACCGCTTCACCGACAAGAGCCATTTTCAACCATTTTGCCTCTTGGACGCCTTTGGCTCGCTTTAAAGCAACTGGTTGCAGGTTTTGTGATTCCTATCAGGTTTTGTACTCCCATGTGTCCACAGCTTGAGGTATGAGATGGTAATGGGAGAGCTGGAGATAGATTGTGATTTGAGTGCAACCTATTGGTTACCTGAGGCAAAGCTGCATCATTTCATGAGGTTGAATGAATGACCTCAGCCCCAAAATCAGGGTGACAGTATTCAACAGTCAGAAAACAATTGGAAACCAAGGGGTGTCCGTCGGGCAGCTCGGCGAAGGTATGCCGGGGGGGGAGGGGGGGTCCCCGAGACCTTACCGCCGAAAAAGCTTCAACTTTTGTCCAATCTTGCTAGAGTCTCCCAGATGGTATCAAACATGTTTCTGCATAATAATGAAGCCCAGGGACACATTTGCAACAGAGAAAGAGAGTCGTGAGACAAAATAGCTATCTTATCGCTATCGTGAACCCTCGTGACACTGGGAATTTTATTTCTTCTCAGAGATTCTCACCCTTTCTCACCGCATCACGTCAAGCAGCTGTCACAGCGAGGCCAAATCTGGCTGAATCAACGTCGCATGGGGAATAAGAAGACCAAGAAGAACAAGGAGCCGGGTGGCGTGAGTTTTGTCTCTGTATATCCAGACAGGGCCTCTGATTTTCTCCTGCAGTTTGACGCGTCAAGCACCAGGCATTGCGACGACTGCGACCGAGCAGTTAATATTGGCTTTGGCGGCGAAGGAAACTGGCTCCAGCACCTTGAGACATCCAGTCACAAGGCCAATGCTGCCGCTCGTGCGGTTAGAAAGCCTTACAAGAGCCAGTCAATCACCGGCTTTTTCTCCAAGCAAACACCGAAGCCCAAGGAATCTCAGCTAGAGTCTGTGCCCATTCAGCTCCAACCGAGAGCTCCCAGTCCCGATTTCCCCACCGGTGGCACTGCTATTGACCCGGCACCTCATTCTCCGACTGCTGAACCATCAAGCAGTCTAGAATTCCTACACCGGCTCAGGGATGTCGCAAAACATCTCCCAGAATCTATTCCTCTTGCGACTGAGGATGATATGTTATCCGCATTTTTCACAGCTGCATATTTGGATGAAGATATTCATAGGACCGTCGAGATCGTTGAGGACGGTCTTCGCTCATTTTTCGGGAAAGATGATGGAGCATATCGTATAGCTGGAATAAGGGCTATTATGAGACGTGGACCATTGGGGATAGATGGTTTCTGTGACATCGTCGAGGACTGTATCAACTTCTTCCAGCTTGATTCAAATGATTTCTTCAATTCGCTACTCGAAGATTTCATTGAGGCAGCTAATCTCCTGTACGTCAATTCTGCATGTTTTCTGATATTTGTTTATCCTTTGCTGTAGAACAAATAGTCAACCCAGCGAGTTTACCTTTCCGTCCCAGGAAGGGAATGATTTGTCACATTTGCTGATTTCGAGTCCAAATGGCGGCTGTCGTACAGACCAAGTCTTTCCCTGTCCAGGGTATAATCTTTCCTTCCCCAATGGTCAATCAGCACTCGAGGCATACCCAGCATTGATTCACACCAGTGGACCACTGCCATACGACATCAGGATCGATGGAAAGACAAATAAGATGTTCTTGCGGTCTTTTCGTTGCATTGGTGAAGCCGACACTCGGAAAAGCGAAATAAAGCCTTGTGCCAGTTGCCTTCAAATCCACAATTCCGATCTCATCATGGGTATCCGACATCGTGCCTTGGACGGCTTCCATGAAAAGACGAATCGAAAATATCTCTCACCAGCCCAGATGCTCGTCTCTTTGTGCCACAAAGATGACCAAATCAAGTCTCTAAATCTGCGGTCATTCAACAGTGCTCGTGCACTAACCGTTCGTAACACGAAGCTTGATGCTTGGAAGAGATTGTCAGTCCTCATTAGCGAGAAAGACATTCCTCGCATCCGAGCTTTGATTGCAGTTGAGGTTCGGAATGGGCGTAGCGTCCAGTCTATGATAGACAAGATAGACCGTGCTGCGCAAGGCCTTTATTCACCACGCGGCTACGATGAATGCGACTTCCAACGTGGGTTTCTAATGCTCAAGTTGGGCGGTCGTTCACTGGCCAATATCGCTCACCATTCCCTGGGTATTCCATCGGTAACAACAATCAAGCGCCACATCTCTACCGAACCCCTTTCATCATCTCCTTCAGCTCCTACCCAGCGAGAGATGCTTCATAACCTGTCAATATCTCTGCCTCGATGCACAGGTCACCAATATCAGAATGATGGAGCCCCTGAGATACAGGGCATGGGCATTGCAGTTGATGAATTGAAGATTCAACAGCGGTTGCGGTGGGACTGTAGAACCAACATGATCCTTGGGGTCTGTCGAGAGCATGGCAACAAATGTGAGCTTGAATTTCGTACCATCACGCAGCCCATATCATTCTTGCGGTCTATCATACCAGTAAAGGCAAATTCATTCCGGTACAACTCTACTTCGACGTGATGTGCATGGTCAAAAATGCATATTTCTGCGTTGCCAAGACTCAAATCGATAATCCCCGTGCCAAATTCTTCCTCATTCTTCTTGGCACCGATAATGTTGAAAAGCTCTTTGGCATCGTTCGCACAAAAGACGGAACCAATTCCAGTGCTGACCAACTCCAACTGACAAATTGTATTGATGACGGAGTTCAGTGTACGAATATCCTCTCTGAGCACCCGGAATGGGGAGGCGAGTCTCGACGGCTTCATCTCAAGGCCCTGTCACAGATAAACCCAGCAGATGTTTCTTCCAAGTATGATCATCTCAATCCAGCTTCTTGGAGAGGCGGCGTCCATGTCAGGAATGCCTCGTGTCTTTCGGCTTGGCAGCAGGGAAGAAAGCAGGCGGAGAGCATACTTGAGGCTGCAAATATTGCTTGTCCTTTTGAAATGATGGAAGAGCGAGGTGGTTTTGACATTCTGTGTCCTTTTGGAAACGACAGAATGGTCCTTGTCAATGGGCTGAACGACGGAGAGGAGGATGAAACAGAAGAGGAGCAAAGTCAGTATCAACCTCCTCCAACTGACACGTCTTCTGCGGGAGTCAATATGTCTGCTTGCCCCGATTCCGAGTCATTTGATCTTGAACCTGATATCGAAGACCTTGCTCTCGATGCCAAGATCGACTCGGAGGCACAGCAGGATACTCAACCTTACGAGCCTTGGATAGCGATAGATGCAGCTGGAACTGGCAAGAAGATTCACAAGGCTAGTGTCCTGCGTCTGTATTCGGATCCATTCACCACCATTGACTCGAAAGACCGGCTTAAACGGGTACGTGGATTCGAACAGTATGATTCACGTAAAGGTGTCTCTGTTCCACAGGCACTGTCACCTCTGGATGAAACCAGCAGCGTCTTTTCAGTCGATGATCCTGTTGTCACACTCGTCGAATGTGATGGCAGATTCTTCACCGCGATTGGTCGCATCATCAACATTATTCGGGACATGGTATTTTCACGCAAATCACTGACGCAAACGCAAATGCGTCAGTTTGCGTAAGCTTTGCTTCAGCTTGCTTCAGCGATATTTGATGCTTCAATTTCCCCTTTGGGACATATTTGTCAGCATAGTCATCATCAGCGTCCTCTCGATTCAAGCTATCTTCTGGCTGCTGTAGATGTAAATCAACATTGTAGATGTTCCAAATGACTGATAGATACCATCAGTGTCCTGAAAGTAGCATTTCATGGCTGACAGAGGCTGCTACCTATCAACAAATCTGTCAGGACTGATTGTTCGGCTCGATGAGGACATCTAACATGAATATCAGGGTCAGCAGCTGTTAAACAGGGTATTATAGACCTTGTAATACTTTAATCTTCATTTTCAACCACTTCTTCACTCTGCGTTAGATATGCTTCACCTGTGCGTCACCTTGCTTCAGGTTTGCTTCACTTTTACCTGGGGTTTGCGTAAGTGTTATTGGGTCTGCATGACTCTTGCTTGAGTCTGCGTGAGGTCTGCATGAGGTCTGCTTCAATCTCCATAAGTTCTGCTTGCTGTTTTGGGGTTGAAATTGAGAGATAACATTGTCTTTTTGATGTAATTGAGGTAGTAGTATTCACTACAATATGGCGTAAATAACACTATTTTCGCTTCCTGGCGATTTTTGGCTCTGCTCGTGGCTGAATATTAGCTGAGTAGTCTCACTGGCAGCTGTATCTCAGTTCTCAAGAAAAGTCCACAGTGCACAGAGAGCAAGTCCGCGACTGTAAGATCAGGGATCTTGAAGATGTCTGGTCCCCAGCAGCATGTGCCGAATGTAGTTGATATAGATAGGTTATATTAGTATGGGAATGGTATCAATCATGCTGATAAAGAGCCTATAGATGCACAGCATGAACATTAAGGACAAGTTTGCACCTTGTCACATTGTCACCCTTGGTCACATTGATCCAAGAACTGAATGCTGTGTTTCTGGAACATGTATGAGCCATCTCAGCTGGTCTATAACACTCAAAAAAGTATACTCTATGATCTATGAATGCTTCTCAAAAATGGTTTTTCACTGTTTGACCTTGCTTCACCCTTGCTTCACCCTTGCGTAAACTCTGCTTTAGTCATGCTTCAACATTTGCGTCACTTTGCGTCAGCTTTTTTACGCAATTCTGTAAAAAACCCACGCCCACATTATTCTGGACGGCAGTATGCGACATCGTTATCTTCAACGTTCGCTGCTTCACGAGCCCAATGTCTCATTAGACCTTCAGATCATGAAGCTTACAGAAATCAATTCACAACACCAACCTGACGGTCCCGATTGGGAATGGACTTTTGGTCGCTTCGAGGAGCAACTGGTGAAGCGCCTTCCCGGTCATTATGCTGAGTTGATCAATCCTGATTGGCAGGCATCAAAGGCCGGGTCTCGAGACGTTCAGACATATGTATTTCAAACGAAGGAGCTGTGCGCCGTATCACTCTTGGTGGCAGAGCGGATCCGAGACGACGGAATGAGCAGTATTCCAAGCGTCAAGTTAACTGCTTCATTTCCTTACCGCTCCCAGACAGGTATATCTTACATTTAAGTTTCGCAGTGTCAAGTACTGAAGTTGCTTTTCAGACACTGCTTGTTTTGCTTGCGAAACGCTCGACCAAAAACCTCATGGTCACAATTCTAAACATAAATGCCACTTTTGTAGCCATGCCCGGATCTCAGAATGGAAGATTCCAGCAGTGCTGAACCATAATGCCGCTCATATACTTCATGATCCTCGTCTCAAGGATCTTCAGCCATGTGGCCTTTGTCTTGCGACAGCGCCAGCCTGCAAAATCTTCCTCAAAGTCAGTTCTAAAACAATAACGATTGACTTCACCAAGTCCGAGTGTCCTCAGCTTCGACCATTTCAGCTGAAGGCAGCCAAGGCAGCCAGTCTTACCGCTCCATCAACAAATCATCCCCGTCAATGTCCGTTATGCCCAGCCAAGTCGCCTGCCGTTTGGAGCTACAACCTGCGGGCACACATCATTCATGATCATCCACGGGCCGACCTTGCATTGTATGAATCTGAATATTCCATCTCCGGGACCGAGAACACACTTTTGCTTGGGGTCTTTCAGACAAAACCACGAAATCCAACTAAAAAAGCTCGGTCAGGTCCAAAGTTAAAGATTTCAGCGGCTCATACAAGTAGCGCGGCTTTCCAGTAAGCTTCCCTCCCTGTTTCCGGTACCATAATAACAATATCTTCATAGAACTGTGACTGAAACCGGGTCAGCTGCGGATATTCTAGAGATTGATGAAGACGAACCTAATGAGGTAATTGAATCAGACAGTTCGGAAGCTGATCTGGACCGCGGATATGACGACAGCGATGGTTCCACCTCAGGTTCTGATATGGAGGATGTTGAGATTGGTGCAATCAATGATGCGCCACAGACCGGTCAGATCTCAGCGGAATCTTCATTCAATGATTACTCAAATCAATTTTAGATCATTCAGAACGGAATGAGGACAATGAAACCTTGCCGCACCCTGCTTCTAGCCTTTCAGAGCCGGGATCAGACCAAGAAGACCGTGAACGGTCCCCTGTCCAGGAGTCTGGGGATCTCCAGACCGCAGAACAACCACCAGAAGACCTTCAAAGTGACCAAATGGTGCCAGATATTGGACCAGGAGATCTACCCACCCTGACTTATGGAACTCGCCGGTCTTCCCGGAAAAGGAAAGGCAATGATGATGGCGCCACAGATGCCCTAGAGCCGGAACAGGAAGTGGTAACGGTACCTGTGTGTGAGAAGTGTGGGGAATTTATCAACGATGTTGATCAGCTGCTTGAATGCTCCTCAGGCTGCGGGATCAAGGTATGTTGTTCAATTTCGGCTTTTTAACTCGACACTTATATTATTGCATGATTAGTATCATTTGGCATGCTGTGGCCTTATAGTTCGACGAAAGGAGTGGTTTTGCGACAACTTTTGCCGTGACAATGTTGGGGCACGGGCTGTAGGACTTCCACGAAAGCGGGCCAAGAAATCAAAGAAATTATGATGTCATATATCCATATATAGTAACATGACTAAGCAGGTCTAGAGGGGGGGAGGGGTCTGAGAGCCTTACTGCCGAAAACCGGCATACCTTTTGACATTTGAATTTCAGACACCCCTTGTTGGAAACAGACAATTTGAATTTTGAAGCGACTTAAAGCCTAAAGGGTGCTACAGCTTAGCTACAGCATTAAAATCCTAGTTGAGAGGCTATATACATGTCTCTGGTACACATACTAGATGATATTCCAACATTGTTTTTGACAGGGTTTGACGTTACAAGTGATGACTGAAGGAACCAGAACGAGAAACCTGCAAAACTTCACCTTCCTAATTGAGCGAGAACGTGACTCAAAACCGAAACCGAAACCCGAAACCAAACCGGGTTTGTCTACCGAACTGACTCTTAAAGACTCCGTAGAGCTGACGCTACGGATCATTGGCACCTATCTCAGAACAAATAAAACCGGACGAAAAATGGTGGGAAAAATGTTTAGAAAAACATTATATTCCATTATATTTCTCGCCGCCACCGTACCGGGGCAAAATTTGGCTGAGCCGTGCAAGAGCCGTGAAACTGAATATTTTCGTGGCATTTTCCCACGGCATCCAAAATTTGGGCTTCCGCTCGATCTCCTATTCTTCCCTTTTCAGTTTTCAAAATTTCACCCTTGAACTTGAAGCTCATTTTACATCTCGCAGATGCAAAATTACACCTCTCGCTACTGCTTAAATTGCCCTATACTATTCCAGCCCCAGAAAGCCAATATATCGAGATGGAATGAATTACAGGCTTGGCTTCGGGATAAAGACCAGCTATCTCCCCCTCAGAAATGCTCACAGCTGCTAGAAGACGCAGAGGATGACTTGCGCCGCTGTCTCGATGTAATTGCTCACCAAAAAATGCACCTCGCCTTCCTTCAAAAGCAATGCAACCGCCTGAAGGCTCATGTGGAGGGATACAAAACTCTACTAGCCCCCTTTCGTCGCCTTCCAGTCCAGATTTTGGCCCGTATTTTCTTATTTGCTTGCCCCAACAATTACGTTGGAACCCGGATTCACCAGCTTCCCGGGGTAGTGCTCGCTGATGTATGCTCGCAATGGCGTCGAGTGGTTCTCTCGACGCCTGAAATCTGGTCCAACATCTCTTTCCATGCCCAGGGCGACTCAAGCATAGATGAAGACAACCATTGGACCACAGCTTTGGATTTCCTCCTTGTCCATTCAGGCGTGAATCTGATAAAGGTGGAACTCAGTTGCGAATATGGGCAAACCAATTACCATGCGATGGTTGCAGCATTAAACCACCTGGGAAGGCATTCCACCCGTTGGCAGTCCTTGACACTCGATATTCCAGCGGACCTCGTTTCATTTTGGGTCTCTCATTTGAACCGATTCCGACATCGATTGCCCATGCTCAGGTCGGCTGTCCTCGATTTCCATGGAGGGATACAAGCCAATAATCCTCTAATCATGTTCGAGGATGCCCCAAATCTGTCTTCACTGCTATTAGGGGACCACGACACCAAGTCGGGGATATTGATAGACCACTTACCTGTGGAAAATCTTCGACATGTGGACATTTGTCTCTCTCTCTCATCCCTTTCTCGGCTTCCCCAGTTGGATTCTCTCCGTTTCCGGAGTCCATGGGTTTACCGCAATGACGCCCAGATTTCATCCGGCCTCAGCAAACTTGATATGAACTTGGACAGTTCTTTGGGCAACGTCGATTTCGTGGATCATCTGACGCTTCCGTCGCTTACAACTTTATCGTTGCAATGTTCGACAAATTTTTCTCTACCAGCGCTGTATCCCATCGCCAGCATCACTTCCCTCATTTCTCGCTCATCTTGCACTCTCACCAACCTTACTTGGAAAGACATTGCGATAGAATATCCCCAGTGGATTTCCCTTCTTCTTGCGATCCCGTCTCTTCGGCGCTTGACGGTTTCCAATTTGAAGACGAAACTGGGAGATCAGCTGATAACTGATGCATTCTTCCAACGACTCCAGTCACATTACCGGTTTATGTCGTTTCTTCCAGAACTGGAATACCTGGATGTTGAAACAGCTGCAACAATCAGGCTTGAGATATTTGTAAAGGCAATGAAGTCACGCTATCAGCCATTGGGAGTGGCCCCTTTGAAATCGGTCAGACTTGGTCTTGCAGAACAAGTCATCGAGGATCCTGGGATCTTCGGGCCGTTGGATTGTCTATCGTTTATGGGAATGCAATTCGTCGTCCAGGACTCGACGGGGGTCGTATATTTAGGGTAAGTATGTCGCTTTCTGTTTTAGATATCATGTCTAATGCTTTCCAAAACAGAATTTTTGATTACTGGAGCAGATGACACGAATATTATGTATGATTTTCCTGATGATAGCAGAGTTGTTCTATGGTACATAGTCAGACTTGAGAACACTGTTTGTATATTGACCAGCTTGAAATGGAAGCTGCTATTCCTTTATTGGCTGAATAAACTTTGAGTCAAGTAAAGTGTGTGAGGTAGAATACCACGTACGGTTTGCGACAAAGACCAAAACAGCAGGGGACAAGTAAAGTACAGAGCGCCCTTCTGAATATAGGGGTGCAACGCTAGTACAATGATTTATAAGTGTTTCCATCCGCATATCGATAGGTACACTTACATTTGAGCGGTCAAGAGAGAGCTGCTACTGACCGGTTCCCTGGTACGTCTTGTTCCAAAGATGGCGCATGGTATCGTTGACCTCTTCCATCTTGAGACCATGATACTTCATGATCGCGCTAAGGTAGTTTGAATGCTGGTATGCAAGGGAGAGAAATAACATACTTATCGAGAGCCTTGGCGTATTTCTCCAGGTCATTATTCGCCATGTCCGCCATCTACGTCCCAGTCAGCGTCGAACCATAATCCAAGACAAAAAGTACCTCGACTTTGATCAATTGTTCAGTGTAAGTCTCGTTGATGACAACAAGGGACGTTATCGGCCGCAGGGCCACAGAATCCACCCGAAGGTCCACAATTTCTGGCGATGAGTCGAGAAATGAATTGAGTAATAAGCACACAAGACACTGATGTTGGAAGTGGAACAGAACAGGCCAGGACAGCAACTGACGCCAGGGGCAGCAGCACCGCAAAATCCTGCTGCGACCGAACAACCGCTCGTGAAGTCAATTCAGGATCGAGTAGGGCCGAGCCTGAAACAATTATCAAGGAGGCCAATGAGACAAATGGCTTTGAGATGAAGCGCAGCCTGAATGAGGTTCAAGTCAAGTTCTTGTGAAGGCAACCAAGCCGTTTATATATTTCTCTGTACCTATGTTCGTTGATGGTTTTGTTGAACACCGAACCGGTCAATTGAAAAGAAATCGTTCAACTTTGACTGATGGAGTCTGCCATAGTATAGTCGCGGGTACAATATCATTGAATGTACAGAGACGCAAGCTGATGCCAAGTCATTCCAATATATACAAAGCATATTTGGGTGTGAATTCTTACTGACCCAGCTTAGCATTGAATTCAAGTCGGGAGAAGTCAGAAGAAAGGCGATGGCTATCATTTCACTTGATCTTGAGTTCAAGCAAGCAATGAGAGGTCATATATGAGCTTTGGTTGTTGAAGCCCATCACATCTTTATCGGGTGGGTTGGACTCGAAGGTGAATCAGACTGAATTGTTTCGGAGTCCATGGTACGAGCAACGTGTGATCAAAGGCAGAATGAGCACAGCCCTGACAACATGTCTTGAGACCTAATGTCCCTTCAATGACCCTGAATGAAGTAACAATCGCACAGGAAGTCAATAATGCTGACATGCTATTTAAGGTCGTTCCTCGCTAGTAGACCAGAGTTACCCTATCCGAATCGGGACTCACACGCGACTCAAAGTTATCTTATACTGCTTAGATCAACGTCCTGATATAATTTTCCCCATATATCCTGGTAGAACTCATCTGCTTAAATATTTACCAACTTTGACAGGACTCCGACTCAGCCTTTCTTCATAAGTACCGATACTATTGCATAAATATTATGATTTTTGTGATCAGAGGGTACAAGCAGACTTGTTATAATTCCATGGTGACATAGGCAGCAATCGTTCTCAACCAGCTTGAAACTGAGGCTGCTATATTCCTTCACTGGCATGTCTGATTGAATCTGAGTTAGGAGTGGGGTGGGTCAGGTAGAAACCACATACGATGCCATTAGGACAAAGACCGGAGCAGCAGGGGACACCTAATTGACAAAGTGTACCCTTCTGAATGCAGGGTGTGCAACGCTAGTACAAGGATTTGTAAGTGTTTCTGTTCAAATATCAGTAAGGAAATTCACAGGTGTCCCGCCCTCAGAGCAAAATAGACCAGCACAACAAGGGACGTTATCGGCCGCAGGGCCACAGAATCCACCCGAAGGGCCACAGTTCGAGCATATCTGGTGATGAGTTAGAAATGAGTTGTAACAACAAGATACTGACATTGCGAGTGGAACAGAACAAGCCAGGACAACAACTGATGCCGGGGGCAGCAGCACCACAAAAACCTGCTGCGATCGAACAACCTGCTCGTGAAGTCAATTCGGGATCGAGTAGGGCCGACCCTGAAACAACTATCAAGGAGGCCAAAGAGACAAATGACTTTGAGATGAAGCACATCCTGAATAAGGAAGCGATGAATTTAAGTCCTTGCGAAGGCAAGCAAGGTCTCTTATATAGTTATAATTGCACATATGTTCTTTAAAGGCTTCTTTTTACACACCGGACCGGTCAATTGAAAATAAATCATTCAAAATGCTGTGATGGAGTCTGCCATCAGTTGAAAAGTACAGTCACGGGTACAATATCATTGAACGTGCAGAAACACACCGCAAGGTTGAAAGCTGAGTTGTGCTTGAAAAATCATGTGCGAATTTAGGTGCAAGTACTGCTCCAGGACACTGAATCCGGCTTGACGCTGCTGTAGTACTCGGTCAAACCATTTCAGGTGCTGCTCACCTGGTCAAAAGGTTGCATCACATTGAAAGTCCAATCCTGGGATACAAGCTGATAGAACATCTAGAACTTACAAGCCGGTGACTTGTTCGGACATTCCATTATATTCGAGTCATATTTGCGCGTGGATTCTCACTCACTGAGCGGTGAGCCTAGTATTGAATTCAAGCAAGGAGAAGTCTGATGAAGGCTGAATCTACGGTACGAGCCTCTCAAGAGTCAAGGTACGGTCAAATGCTGAGTAATAATCTGACACTGAAGCTGCCAGATGTCTTGATAGGTTCAAGTTCTTGTGAAGGTGACTAAGGCCTTTTATGCTTGTATGTTATTCTTTTTTGAGCACTGGACCGATTGACTGAAGAGTGATCATTCAATATGTAGACTTGAACTGATAGAGGCTGTCATCAGCTAAAAAGCACCTTGCGGGTATTATTGAATACGCAGAAATAGACCTTAATGTTAAAAGCCAAGTTGTGCTTGTGCTCAAGTACTTGATCCAAACTCCTGTGAATGTTGCTGCACTGGTCTCTAGAACAATGAATCAAGCTTGAGGATGCTGTAGTGCTATGTGAATCATTATGAGTGCTAGCAACACGGGCAAGATGTTGCAACCTGTCTAGATCTGGAATTCAAAGTTGATCATCTGATCACAGCTGATATAATCCAGCCACAAGCGGATGCTTTCAAATTTCATTATATTAAAGTTTATATTTGGCATGAGTTCTTAGCGACCCAACCTAGTATTTAATTCAAGTCGGGAGAAGCAAGAAGAATTCTGATGATGGTTATCATTTCACTTGAGTTCAAGCAAAGAATGAGAGATCATATGCAAGCCTCAAGTAAACTCATTCACTTTTATCTGGTCATTCAGAATGAAGATGAATCAGCACCCTGGTTTGTCTCAGACTCCATAGTATGAGCCTTTTGAGGTTACGGTCAAAGGCACGGGAGGGTCTTGAGATCTAATTTTACACCCCTTCGACCAGAATAAAGATGACACTGAATAAAGTAAACATTCTGCAGCAAGGCCATAATGCGAACATGCTATTCTAGTGTGTGTCTGGATACTAGGCCAAGTATAGTTTCCTGGGACATCGGTATTCAGGAGATAGTACGCTAATAATAAGGAAATGATATCTACCTAGGCTGTCCACTGAACACGTCGCTGGTAATACAGGTGCCGTATTTATGTACCCCTTGAACTCTATATATTGGATCCCATGATGCTTCTCCAGTCGAAGCAACTAAATGGTGCCAATGATGTGGCTGTTTGCCAAGTTGGGCCTGGGAACAAACTATGAGAAATTCGAGTTCCGACAGGGGTCAGCGACAAAGTTGGGATACTTATGTGATACGACGACAAAACTAGCTATCATGTTACATAGAGAGAGGCTTTAATCAGACTGGTACTGAGTAAGGTAGAACCTTTGTGGAGCATTATAGAGTAGACGCTCTGATCATAAATATAGGACCGATCCACCGATTTCTTTAGGATCCTGCTGGACCTGAAGAAGGCATGATGTCCTAACGCGTGTGAGTTCAAGAGTATGCGATTTGTTTGAGGAACAAGGGAAGCCTAAACCCTTGAACTCCATCCTTGTCCCAGGACGAACAGTCCAATATCAATAACTAAGCTGAAGCTTCGAGTGCACTGAGGCTGTCCTCTTTTGGATGAGCTTCCAAGAAACAAATCCCAACCATAACAAGCTTGAATCAGTCAATGAGCCAAACAAAGTGAAATTCATGTCGTCCTTTAGCTCTGAACACTAGTCCGGCAACACCATGTTCGGTGCAGCGCTCATTGCCCAACCGATGGCACGAAACTGAGTGATGGTCGGTAGGGCGACGATACCTGGAGGAAACCGCATTGAGATATTCAATGGTACAAAACTGATTTCATCCAGCCTCAGCAAACTTGACATGTATGAACTAAATAATTGAACTTGGACAGCTCTTTAGGCGACGTTGATTTCATGGATCATCTGACACTCCCATCGCTTATGACTTTCTCCACCAGCGCTGTACCCCATCACCAGCATCACTTCCTCATTTCTCGCTCATCCTGCACTCTCATCAGTCTTAATTGGACAGATGTTGCGATAGAATACTGTACTATTTCATTCAATTCGGCAGTCACGGGTCACAGAGGCCCAAAAAGTTTATTTTCCAAGGGCTGCCGAATAGGGGAATTCAAATTCGGCGGAAAGTCAAAACTGGGCCCAAATTTCGCTGAAATGTCACAGAGGTCACTGGTCCCAAGGGGGATCTCCCGAAACCGAGACCTTTGTCCCACTCAAAAGGGTCTAAATTGCCTTTTTTGGCCTGCCGAAACCAATTTTTGCCGAAAAATCGCTTCCGGTCACAGGTCAGGTGGTGTCCCTAGTGAAAGAGCTGAAGAAATAATAATATTAAAAGATTAAATAATATGCGGATCACATGTTTTCAACCAATCAGATCAACCCAGAATTTTAGGCGAGACACCATATGGCGGCTGGCAAATCATCCCCAGGCACCAAAGCCACTTTCGCTTCTCTGGGGATCCCATTAGCATGGGTCTAAGAACTTGAGGTGGCTTTGAATTTGATAAGCTAAATGAGTGTTTACTGTGCAGAAGGAATCATCGTGAATCGAGGGCAGCCACGAGAATCGCTGTTTGGTGGTTTGAATTGAAATTCCGCCATGGTGATGCCGAAATGATGCCGGGGATCATTAATCGTCTCTTCGGCGCTTGACGGTTTCCAACTTGAAGACGAAACTGGGAGATCCGCTGATAACTGATGCATTTTTCCAACGACTCCAGTCACATTACCGGTTTATGTCGTTTCTTCCAAAACTGGAATGCCTGGATCTGCAACAATCAGTCTTGAGACATTCGTGAAAGCAATGCAGTCGTGCTATCAGCCATTGGGGTGGTCCCTTTAAAATCGATAGACTTGGTCTTGCAGAACAAGTCATCGAGGATCCTGGGATCTTCGGGCCGTTGGACTGTCTATCATTTATGGGAATGAAATTCATCATCTGGGACTTGACAGGGGTCATATATTTAGGGTAAGTATGTCGCTTTCTGCTTAGATATCGTGTCTAACGTTTTCCTCCGCTGTTAAAACAGAATTTCTGCTTATTAGGTTAAATGACATGAATATTATGTATGATTTTCCTGATGATAGCAGAGTTGTTCTATGGTACATAGTCAGACTTGAGAACACTGTTTGTATATTGACCAGCTCGAAATGGAAGCTGCTATTCCTTTATTGGCTGAATAAACTTTGAGTCAAGTAAATTGTGTGAGGTAGAATACCACGTACGGTTCGCGACAAAGACCAAAACAGCAGGGGACAATTAAAGTACAGAGCGCCCTTCTGAATACAGAGGGTGCAATGCTAGTACAATGATTTATAAGTGTTTCTATTCGCATATCGATAGGTACACTTACATTTGAGGCCGAACAAAATAGTCCAGCACAACAAGGGACGTTATCGGCCGCAGGGCCACAGAATCCACCCGAAGGTCCACAATTTCTGGCGATGAGTTGAGAAATGAATTGAGTAATAAGCACACAATACACTGATGTTGGAAATGGAACAGAACAGGCCAGGACAGCAATTGACGCCGGGGTCAGCAGCACCGCAAAATCCTGCTGCGACCGAACAACCTGCTCGTGAAGTCAAATCTGGATCGAGTATATCTGACCCTGAAACAACTATCAAGGAGGCCAAAAAGACAAATGACTTTGAGATGAAGCGCATCCTGAATGAGGAAGTGATAGGTTCAAGTCAAGTTCTTGCGAAGGCAAGTAAGCCCCTTATATATGATCTGTATGTATGTTCTTTATGGGCTCTGTGTAAACACCGGACCGGTCAATTGAAAAGAAATCATTCAAAATGCTGACTTTGACTGATGGAGTCTGCGATCAGTTGAAAAGTAGGAAAAGTAGAGCAGCGGGTGCAATATCATCGAACGTGCAGAAACACACCACAAGGTTGAAAGCCAAGTTGCGTTTGAACAGTGAACCCAAACTCATGTGCGAATGTAGGTGTATGTACTACCCTCCAGGACACTGAATCTCTGACTTGCGACACATCACGCTCTTGTGACAATTAGGTCATCAGCGACGCATCCGGATCAGGATATCTCGCGCCTCTTGGCGGGATGTGACATCCGACAGGTACAGTTTCATCCCCAACCCGGTGGTGTGACTTTAAGTGGGGGTGTTGTAGAATCTTTTTGTTGTTTTCCCATGTAAACAGTACATTATTTTCTTTAACTCAGGCCTTTCTGAAGGTGCGGGAAGAGTACCCATCACTCGCTCCCGCTCCCCTCCCTCGCAAGCTCGAGGGGTCCCCCGAGCCGCGGGAGTCTCGGATGGGCACGCTAAAGACTCGTTCCCGCTTTTACCATATACGGAGACTATCTTCAACTCGACCTTTTTGATTCACACGAGCTTAAAAATTTACAGCCTGTCACAAGTGTCGCTCTTCTCCCCGGGTAGTGTGTCGCATCTGGTACTTACCGCTCACCTGGCCAAAATGTTGCATCACGTTGAAAGTCCAATCCTAGATCGAAGTTGATTGTTTGATACAAGCTGATAGATCATCTAGAACTTACAAGCTGGTGCCCTGTTCCATTATATTCGAGTCAGTAATTCTCACTGACGCAGCGAGCCTAGCATTGAATTCAAGCCAGGAGAAGTCCGATGAAGGGCGATGGTTATCATGTCGTCTGATCTCGAGTTGAGTTCAACAAAAAAAACAAGCAACAAGAGGCCATATGCATACGCATCTTTATCTGGTAGGTCGGAAGATGAATCAGAAGCCTCTTTTATTCTAGACTCCATGGTACGAGCCTTTGAAGGACACTGAGAGGTTGAGTCTAACTGAGCTCGCAAGGTGAGGAAATTCTTGATAGGACAGAATGTCCCGCTTGGACAGCTTGATCAAGACCGATGTAGGCGTCGGACTTGGTTATCTTCGCCTAGGCCCCGAAAAGCAGGAAATTACGCTGGATCTTGCCTACCAGCTCCATTCCTTGCACAATTTGCGACGCGGGTTGGCAGGAAATCGCGCACCCAAAATCTTGTGGCATATTCAGCATTCTCACACGATGGCCTCGTGCAAACCCGAATCGGACACTGGAGCCCCAAATATCTTGGACCGAGATTTCGAGGTACATCGAATTGGGACGACACACGTCTGCAAAGACTGTCGGGTTTATTATCGGCTGATGAAGGGGAACTATGTCAATTTCCTGAGGAACGGAGTTACAATCTTGGATCAGAGCTAGATTCGGTACGACTTAGGGCAGATACCAATGCGATTAATTAGCAGGCAAAACCCGGGAGCTTGTACATCTTGAGCTAAAACACTGCGGATGAGCCTCACAATATAACTGAGTAGCTGCTACTTAACAGTATTAGACCATTGCCTAGGGCTCCATCATGATACAGTACTGTGTCACTAAGAGTCTGAGATGCGGACCTGAAGTTGGTAAAGTAAACATGAACTGTGCCATACCAAGAAAGAAGAGTTGGTCTCAGACGGTTGTAGAGAGAAGCCAACTTTGAAGGTGACGTGCGTGACTCAGTGGCGGCTGCGGCAAGGGCCGCAAGGCGCCGTCTACGCGGTTTCACGTGCCTCAAATTTCTTGAACTCATGCGCCAGCATGGAAGCCACAGAAGCTTTTCCAGAGCTTCCGACAGAGCTTGTCCTCTTGATAATTGAAACCCTACTGGAGATGGAACCGAAACGAGCGCTAGATCTTATATCCTCTCTGTCTCAAGATGTCAAACCAATGTAAGAGCCGGCTTTATCGTCAAATTCCACGCTCACAAAGTCTTGCAGTGCCGAACAGGCCCTCTATCGGTGCATTACACTGGAAGATGAGATATCGACTGATCTCTTTGTCGATATGATCAGATCGCGCTGTCGAGCCAACACTTTCTACCAAAGCCATGTCCGTACGCTCTGTTTGACAGTAGCCCTCGAGATGCCGGACCTCATTTTGCTTTTGTCTGCATGCTCTGGCGTCACGCAGCTGGGAATATCTAACTGGTACAGAGGAGAGAGCAGCATACCAGAAGTGGACGCCTATTTGGATACACTGTTAACCAGCGGCGCCCGACCATCGAAACTGTCGTGCGATTTACGCTGGGGTTTGTACCCTCGAATTCCTGGTACCCATCGCTTTGCTTTCCCTTTCTTCCAAAACGTGACCCACCTCGAAATCTACAACTTCGAACACGCCGGTACTTTTGAGGCGAAACAGCTCCATTCCCTGACCAACCTCGCCTACCTTTCTATCCTGCTTCTTGAAGCTACAGAATCCCGAGTCCTGACCCTTCTTCATACGTTATCCTTGCCGGATTCCATTTTGGCCTGCATCATCTTCATGGACGATAGACTCGACTTTGTCGATTCCTTGCCTTCAGAATCCGAAGACCCTCGTGTGGTATTTGCCTTGTTTGACGATAAAGTTGTTCCCAGGAATTTCCTCCGGAGGAATCTGCTTGACCCAGAATATTATTTTGTCAAGCAATGGGGACGACTGGATAAAGACGAGATGGACGTATGGGAAGAGGCCGAAAGGGTCGTCAAGGTGCAACGAGCTGAACTCGAGCTAACGAGTCAAGATGAAGGGCAGCAACCAGTTGAAGACGCATGAGGAGAAGACTTAGACTGCTCTCACGCTATATCTACAGTGCATTATCTATGTGTACTAAATTCTTGCTAGCACGGGTTCTATTCATGATAGTTTTTCGATTATAATCTTAACGCTCAGGAAGTAAGGGCCAAGATTCCGAGATTTCAAAGTTCAGATGATTGAAAACACTGTCAGGGTGACTCTTTCTGTCAATCCACCTCCAACCTCAGAGCGTCGTACATGACCCTTGTCCCCGAACCTGGGTGTAGACCCAGAATCAACTGATTCGGCCCTTCAACTAACCAGCTCGCCGGAAATATGAGCTTTTTCGCAACAAAGAAGCAGCTGATACCCGAACGTGTTACGCAGCTCGAGCTAACATTCGATGGTATTACCCATTGCAAAGCTTCCGTTCGGTTGTTGACAAAGGCGTTGAGAGGAAAGCTAGCAAACTGGGCTGAAGAAAAGTCTTCATTTCCTGTTGCACCGCTCGCTCCCGCAAGTTGAATAGTGAATGTCGCATTATTGGTCGCGGGAGGCGTAGCAGCCATCTCGAAGTGAATCGTAAAGTTCAGCTTTTGTCCAGCACCGGTGCTGTTTCCTGGTGTCAAAAGATCTCCTCCGACTTCAGAGAATTGAGCGTAATTCTGATGAAAACCAGTCAACCCGAGCCATGTATAAGATTTCAACAATTACCCAGTCTTTTGCTAGGTCACTTTTCCCTACTTGGATGGAGACACCATTGGGAAAGTCGGTGGAAAAGTTGTAGGCTCCCCAATAATTGCGGTACTCCATTATGTGATAGGATTTGTTTGGGTCTCGTTCGAATCCATGTTTGTACTCCCCAGCAGATCTATCTGGAATACCTATCCGCCAGAGCTCCTTCCCTAAGATCATACAGTCAGTTGCAGAAAACGGGCAACAAGCCTTTTTACCTGCACTCTCCTCAATCCACTTCAACCCAGAGATTCTTGCGATAGACTTAGCATCGACCTTGATATTTTCTTGAACAAAAGTTCCGAAGACGCCTGTGAATATGGGTCAAACCAGGAGCTGCAAGGATTCCAAGCTACCCACCTTTTGCATAAACAGTCAAACGGTAATCTCCTTCAACTACATTCGTCAATTCAACTCTTCCATCGACAATATCGCCCCAGTATTGATGGGCTTTCAAATCGAGAATATTGCTTTGGAATTCGAATCCCTCTGCACTGAGCACTGCTACGGCGTCTTCTGCAGCAGGTGGAAGAGTAATAGACAAAGAGATCGAGCCGCGATTGGTGGAAGAAGAAAACCCAGGAACATGATGGGCAATAGAGTCGTAAAATGCTGCATATTTTGAGAAGGAGGCTTCTTCCTCCGCATCGTATCGAAGCTTCTGTAAGCTGTGAACAAGGTCACATCCAGTGACTGTAGAGAGAAAACGAAGAATACCTGGATCCATGGCCTTTGTTAAAGTAAAGGTACTGCGGACCCCAAGTCTTGTCGTATCCCTGGTTTGTGAGGTTCGACGTAGCTGCTCCTTGATGACTCGACGCGAAATAATAATATATGTGTGGTATCCTGACCAGATTGGGACTTCCTTCAGGGACCCCAATCATGCCATCCAGGAGGAGGTCATAATGTGTCGGTCCACCGAAAAGCGTATCCTGGGTGACTGGGAAGAGAGAATCAGCATCAGCGCAAAAGAAAAGAAATAGAAAAAAAGAAAAAAAGGTATACCTGAAACTATCCAAGCTCCGTATGCCATGCCAGCGTCAGTGACGCCATATAAACCATGAGCTTTGCGTCTGCGATAAGCATCAGCAAGGCTGTACTTGGTCCAATAATCTGACGTCTGTTGGACAAAAGGTTCGTCGGGGGAACCCTGAAGACTCCAAGTCGCGTCTTGAACCTGAATAGCGGGTGTAATGGCTTCTTGACTGGGAATGGTAACATTCAAATCAGGATTCGAGGAGGCGACCTGCCACAGAGTGGTATTGAATTGCCAGACTTCGCGAATTTCTCGAACAGGAAACCCGCCGTCCGTAAAAGGTCCTCCGAGTGATTCGTTCATGTATAGAAGACGAGCAAAATTGTGAAGACCGGTGGCCGAAAGCGAATCGCGAAGGAAATACCACTGCTGAAAAGTATGTCCTACCGATAAGACTTGCTGCATGAAGACGCCAGCATATCTGAGGCCAGTGGAATCGAGACCTTGTAAAAGCTGGAAGGTCGCGTTGCCTCCCACAAGAAATATATCGGACCCTGGAACTTGGAAGCCCATTGGGACACAGTGACACTCTTGAGAAGGATCAGAGATGATATAGAATATCCAGAAACATATTCTTACCATAATAACCACGTCCAGAGGAGTTGGATTGAGGCCCTTGCAAGTCCTGACCATCCAGGGTTAGATGTCCAAGAAATCCGTTGCTCTTGGATATGCTATAGATACTGTAAGCTCGACGACCCGTGACGACGAAGGACTTGCGTGAATGATAGACGGTCGTTGTAGATTGCAATGAAGGTGTCGTTTTCTTGGGCCACTATGAGACCATTGGCTCTGACGGCCCACGTAGCAAGTACTGCAAGGATTTTGAGCTTCATTTGAATTTTAGGACCATGATGCAGCCCTTTTGTACCCACAGGAACTACCGGACCGTTTTATGGGCAGGACATGGTCACAAGGAGCAGAAGAAACGATGACGCGAAGTTCTCATGTCATCCGATGAATACCATCACAGATATCAGATGCAGCCTCTGGTCTAGCGCGAAATGCAAGAATATTTCGATTACAAATATTTAAAGAAAAAGTTCTCAAACTCTGCTACAGTCCCGTTGGAATTCTTGGGTCCACAGACCATTACTCCGATTCTCCACTTGTCTCCTGCCTTCGCATTCGCGACGCCAGCGGAATCGACATCGAAAGCTCTCACTTCACGTATCTTGCTCAGCTTCTCGTCTGCTGGTCGCTCATGTGTTATATGTCGTCCAAAGTGTTGATAGATTGTGATCCAAGGTCCTTTCCGAACCATATGCAGGTAGACGGCATACGAGCCTTCAACCAATGTCGAAGTCGAATGTTCTGCAGGCGCAATTGCCCAGTCAGACCAAGGATTCGTCACAACCCCTCCAATCCATTCCTTTCCATTCTCCATCTCAACCCCAGCTTTAATCCAATTCCCTTGGCCTTGTTCAGTCAAAAGCATCAGTGTCCCTTGGTCGAACAATGTCCCCCATTCTCCTTGAATCTTTGGTCGTCACCGTGAACGAGTCTGTCAAGGAGAAACTATACCTCGAATCCAAACACCTGCTTCCCAGTCTTTTGTAGCGTCAATCGATGTGCTCAAGAAGGTCCCAGTAATGCTGTTGACAGAATCAGGGGGCGGAATTCGCCACCAATCTGTTTCGGGCACAGCTCGAATGGTGACTTTGGTTCCAGATTCAGATATCTGATGAGAATGAGCTGGAGGGTTGAATTTGAAGTCATGGAAAGACAGGATCGTCGTGGCCATCATGCAATTTACTGTGAAAGTGCTTAGTAAAGCAAAAGTAAACCACATGGTGGAAATTCTGTCTGAATCTTGCTGCAGCTCGAGATACTTAATTAGACCCAGGATCCGAGTCTTGGTCTTGGCCTTCCGTAGTTCATGGACAATGACCGCACCTGTATTGCTCTAGAATAAATACGAGTCCATGGCAATCAATCACCTCTTCTTGTCCTTGTTCTCTTCCAGTAAATCTGCGACCTTCAACCCTGTCGCAGTCTGCATAGTTTTGAGACCTTGACGAATACCCTGCCATGTTTTTTCCCTGCCACTCTCCACAGCATTGTTGATTTTGTCGAGCGTCATTAGCGTATGGGCATTGGCAACACTGTGCTTCTGTGCCACGACTGGGAAATACGTGTCTTCTATTTCTCCAAGATAAGCCGAGACATTCGAAGTCGTTTTGGGAAGGAAATAATGCGCTGAGAAGACGAGCAAGGCCGAGGGAAGGCCGACTCGCGCTATGATACCGCGATTGCGAGCCAGTATTGAGCCAGTCAGGGTGACGATTCCGACATATAGACTTCCGGGGACCAGGGGTTCCCCAGAGAGCTTGTGTAGCCGACTCTCGACGCGCTGTTCGGTCTTTCAACGACGTTAGCAGTGAATCGCGAGAAGACAGAATGAGAGAGACCTTGATGTATTTATCCACCGCTTGCTGTACAAAGCCAGTTCCCTGAGCCACCTGGTCCTGAATTTGGAGACGAGCAGTGCGAATGTGAAGCTCAAGTGGGGAAGGACTTGAGAGCACCGGTTTCGAAGAAGAAGGTTCGGGGTAGATGGATAGCTGAGAATCATTGAAGAAGTCAATAATAGAGGAGAACAAGACCACTCACCTTGGGCACCTCGACTTCAGTCTTCTCCGTATCGTCTGATGTCACCGGGGCTGTTGCGGCAGATGGGGGCATGGCTGTCTGAACTGCGTCCTAAGATAAATGAATTTAGTGGTCATTTGAAGCCGGCAAAGGGGCGCACCATAGCCTGCCTTGCCATGGTTAAAGAGAAAGCGGTTGTTTGGTCGAATTTACGGCCAAGAAGTAACCAAAAAAAACCAAGTCGAGAATTTACTGGTCTATGTACAAGTACAACTGATGCTACGGTTCGTTCAAAAATTTTAATATAGATGTCTCGTCCTTTCCACCGCCATCAGGATCTGCAAGCTCAATGGAACGGACGATAGATATTATATCCTTGACCTCTTTTGAGTTAATCCAGACACGTCCATTCATTCCAACAGCGACCTCCATAGGGAATCTTCCACCGAGCAGTGGAAGGAGAAAATGATTTGGATCTAAAAGTCTGGAAGAAAACATGAGCTGAGGGTGATACAAGAAGGTGGCGAACTCACTGCCGACACATCCTCAAGCTGCATCGAGTCATGAATCCACCCTTGAGCTCTCCAAATCCTTCAGCCTTTCGTGTCTGAGCGTCAAAGCATTCTAGTTCCGGCTCCATGTCTTTATGGGCCAGAGAAACCCGGGCATATACCAGATTCCCAACCTGCGCTTTGTTTCAGTGAACAGAATATAAGCACGAAAAGTAACGCACTCTGAGATTTGGCCTATTTCTTTTGCTAGCTCCTTCGAAGGCGAGACCATCGAGCGACGCTGAATGAGCCGACCCAATGTCGACCCGGAAGCCATCGCCTACTTTGTGGGTTATGACCCCTATGACTGATTCCTGAGCAGCTGGAACATACTGGCACTAGATAAAAGAGGATAGGGAACGCAGCCAGTCCACTTACCCGCCGTGAATTGCTTTCAATCCACCATTTGCTGCCATTGGGGTTATGATTGAGGATCCCTGCACGCGTCGAGACGATTTTATCAGAGGCCTGAATGAGACCAGGACCTAGCTTGAGGTTAACGTGCTGGGCAGGAATATTTTCACCAGGCAGCACGATCGACATGGTGGAAGAATTCGAAGAGTGTTTGACTCAGCGATGATCTGTCACAAGTTACTTGCAACAAATTTTCGACAATGATACAGAGAATTTAGAAGTACTGCGACACGCGAATATGCATTCTCTGCACTGGCTCTTCCAGGACCTCTACCATAAAGCCAACAATTCCCAGGGCAACGTCTACGCCCAGGACACCATAGATGTTTTCGAACCCAATTTCGGGGGTTGAGACGAAATGCTCTGACCGATTCCAACCATTGTTCCCTTCCCGATATCGCACCAGCTCAATGCTGGCCGGTAATGGTCCGATTTCTGGATTCAAATGGTGGAATAAACCCGTCCCACGTCGGTTGCGAGGCCCCTCCAACGAAAGTTTTCGAGAAATCAACAGTGAGGTGCCCGAGGACGCTGCAGCCAAACTGGTAATTTCACCATCCAAAGCACCAGTGTGCAACGACACAAGTCCTTCCGGGGTCAGTTTCCATAGTCTCAGCATCATCTGGATAGGACCACCGGGGGATGCAAATTCGTACCATGAGACAATGTGGCCCGAAGAGGCTGTGGATTGGCTGAATCGGCCATTGAGAGCGACGGTGCCAGGGAAACCCATTTCACCGAATGGAGTCGAGCAACAGGAAGGGGCGCGCGCGGGACATGACTGTTGAAAGGCAGGATGTCGGCTCTGTAGCGAAATTCAACCAGTTTTCCGGGAAGAGCACCAAACAGAGATCCTGATCCTGAAAGACGAGGCAGTGAAGATTGTAAACCTAGAAGTCGCTTTGAGATATAGAATAGATGAAAACACTTGAAACATACCGTCAAATCGTGGGGAACTGCAGCGGTGCCCAGAAGCCGGTTTGATGATTCAGAACCTCAACGGTGGGTGCTAAACCGTCATCAACAGCGACAGCGAGTAGACTCCCGTCAACCGCGAAAGAGATTATCTTATCTCTACCTTGGCAATTGTACGATGTTACATTCGCGATAAGGGAGGTTGTTGGCCCGACATAAGTCATCGAGAAAACCCTGGGACCAATCGGTTCAAGCAAGAAGTCAAACAGTGTACATAACGCGACTCACCTTACGTCCCTTGGAAACGCCAGCGCAAAGAAACAGGTATTTCGCTCGAGATGAACAGAGCACTCTCCTCTTGGGACACCATTGGAAACATCCAGCTGGTAAACAACATCCAAATTCTCGTTCAAGCAAACCAGTGTTGAATCCCTTTGCCAGAAGACGAAAAGACCTGTCCCTTCTATCTGGAACAATCTCTGAATCCAATGTCCGCTGTGATAAGACTTCATGTCCCCAACGGCTTGCAGAGTAGGACGAGATAGATTGCGGTGAAGCTGGATGCGCTTGTTGTACAAGTGCCTCAGATTATCCACAGTCAAGTCGCCCAAGTTTTGCAAGGGGGCCATGGGAAGCGGTTGTTGAGCATGGCTGTTTTGAGCAACTTGCGCCAGAATGTAACCGGTTGTGGCACTGCATGAAACGGCCTGCCGGTCTGGGATACAAATAAGTAAAAGGTTTTGCGCGACAAGCTGACCTGAATGAATGCTTTCAGGTCTGAGGGCTCTGGACTAAGATAACTGTCGATTTCCTCCAGAGTTTCGTTCGGAAATATCATGGTGAATGAGGAAGGAAAGGGCCATAGACATTTTGAAATGATTTTAATCGAAGTTCAGACCGATCGGACTGAAACGCAGCCTAGTGATGCAACAACTTGTAGATGCATAGGTCGAAGCCGAATTGAATAGCATAGACATCGTTGGAGAGCTGAGAGCCGAACCGACATCAAGGTTGCGGAAGAGTTTTGTACTCCGCGTAATTCGCTTCGACCGTCATGTCCGACTCTGTGATGACCCAGCTGCTAGTGGATTTTCCGGAGCTGTCTCATTTATCGTGCGTTCTGCTTCATTATTATTATTATAGCTGTCTGACTGTCCCGCAGAAGGGAGGATCTACAGGATCTCTTGACCGACCATACCTACTTTCAGGCCGTATTCCATTCGCTTCCCCGGGTCAAGGCCATTTATGCTGCTCAAGCAGAGCTCGGCATGGCCAACCAGGCTATCGCAACCAGTAATTTTGCACTACAGGAGCGATTGTATGAGCTGCGAGCACAGACACAAGCAGCCTTCGACGAGGCCAAAGGTTTGGAGAAAAGATGGAAGGAGTTGGAGAAAGAGCAAAGGGAGGTTTACCAGGTCAATTCCATTCTGCTTTCCTGAGCTCCTGAGCTCATCAAGAAACAGAGATTTGCGCCTCAGTTTCTGTTACTCCGTCTTCGACATAGTATCACGGCTCAGGACGATGCTTCAGAGGCGCTTGCCTCTGCCTTTGTTCAACAGCAACAATCCCTTTCATCGACGCCTTCGCATTCGGGGACTGGAACTCCAAGTGGAAAGGAGATCGACGACTTTGTGAAGGAATTTAAGGATTCGAGGAAACAATATCACAAACGGGTAATCTGGGCTGAACGCTGGTCAAGCGGGCGTGTCAATGGATGGCAAGACCCCTAGTATCCGCGTAACTCTTTTCTGTATCGATAATATTTGCTGTATTTTGTAAAATAACCCGAGTCAGATTGAGTCATTGACGAACTTGGAAGAATTTGTTTGACCTTGTATGTTTCTGGTCAGTCGAGTGACTCGACGCACCTTTCATCTTGCCAGATTCTCGACCATGTCGACGACTCCAACATCGATTCCTAGCGCGACACCGTCTGATCCACAGCACCCTACAAAAAGTGCAGTAAAGAAGGAGGCTAAACGGCTCGAAAAAGAGGCCAAATTGGCTGCCAAATCTGTCAAGATCGCAGCTACTTCCTCGGAGAAGAAGGCCAAGGTAGAAAAGGGAAAGAAGGATGAAGTCGAATTTGTGAATACCACGCCTCCAGGCCAGAAGAAAGGTGAATTGTCAACCCCGAGCAAATTTTCGCTAGCTGAAATGTGTAGACCTTTCTTTGCCAATGAGCAGCGGCTACAATCCTATCGCTATAGAGGCTGCCTGGTACGATTGGTGGGAGGCCCAAGGTTTCTTCAAGCCTGAAGCAAATGCAAAAACCGACGAGGTCTTCGTGATACCTGCTCCGCCACCGAATGTCACTGGTAGTCTCCACATCGGACACGCGCTCACCACTGCAATCCAGGATGTTCTTATTCGATGGTAAACCTCCAATTACTCTGTGCACCGCTTGTTCTGATTTTCATAGGAATCGCATGCTCGGCAAGACCACTCTTTTCGCGCCTGGATTTGATCATGCAGGCATATCGACCCAATCTGTAGTAGAGCAACGTTTACACAAGTCTACTGGAAAGACTAGACATGACCTTGGGCGCGAAAAGTTTTTGGAAACTGTCATGGATTGGAAAAACGAGTCAGTTGTCTCGAAATGGACTTGCGCTTGGTCTCATTTTCTATGCAGATACCAAGCCCGCATTACAAACCAGATGAGACGGCTTGGAGGCAGCTACGACTGGGATCGGGCTGTGTTTACAATGGACGAGGTATGTCACTGGCACCTGCTATGATTTTCACGCATAACTTGACTTTCCAGGCTCGAACGAAAGCTGTCGTCGAGAACTTTTGTCGACTCCATGAAGAAGGCATCATATATCGTGCCAATCGACTCGTCAACTGGTGTGTAAAGATGAACACCACGCTCTCCAATTTGGAGGTAATTCCCATTGCTCTGTAGATGGACACCGCGCTAACACTTGTTGCACCCCAAGGTCGACACCAAGGAGCTCATTGGACGGACTATGTTGACGGTACCTGGATACGATCCCAAAGAGAGGTTCGAGTTTGGTGTCATGACTTCGTTTGCGTATCAGCTGGAAAATTCTGGTATGTCTTGTTACTCCGACATCTCTGAATCTTCCTCAATTCTCTTTTCCAGAGGAGAAGATCATTGTCGCGACGACGCGTCCCGAAACCATGCTCGGAGATACTGGGATTGCTGTTCATCCCGATGACCCTCGTTACAAAGTGTGCTTGATGTGCTACAAGCCCAGGGTTTTTTTAACATTCTCGTCAGGCATTCCACGGGAAATTCGTCATTCATCCTTTCAACCAACGTCGAATTCCCATTGTCGCCGATGAGGTTACTGTAATGGATTTCGGTACTGGTGCTGTCAAGATCACGCCCGCTCACGACGCCAATGATTATTTGGTTGGAGTCCGACATAATTTGGAGTTCATCAATATTCTCAACGACGACGGAACATTCAATGAGAATGCCGGCGAACGTTTCAAGGTATGAGCCTTTTCCCTCTACAAGGCTTTTTTCTCATATCGTCACAGGGTATGAAGCGGTATCACGCCAGAGTAGCCGTTGTACAAGCATTAAAAGATGCTGGTCTCTATATCGAGACCAAGGATAACCCTATGGAGCTCAAAGTCTGCAGGTCTGTTTTCGTCTTCTATCCAGAATTTTCGCTCATGGTTCTATAGCAAATCGGGCGATATCATTGAGCCCGTCCTCAAACCCCAGTGGTACGTGAACTGCCAACCTTTGGCCCAGGAAGTTATCAAGGTTTGGATTTCCATTTCCGAAAAAGTGTGCGCTGATTGCCGACTCTCAGCGTACTCGCGCTGGTGAACTTATAATCGCACCAAAACAATCAGAGAATGAGTGGTACCGGTGGATGGAAGGTATCCAAGATTGGTGTATATCACGACAACTTTGGTGGGGCCACAGATGCCCGGCTTATCTCGTACGGATAGAGGGCAAGGAGACCAATGTATGTTTCTTTTTTCCACTCATAAGACTCGTATTCAACTTGAACTAGGCCGACGATGGTGGCAGCTGGGTAGTAGGAAGAAATCTTGAAGAAGCAACACAACGGGCCACTGTTCTCGCTGCTGGTGCCAAGTTCACACTAGAGCAGGACGAAGATGTCCTCGATACATGGTTCTCATCTGGTCTTTGGCCATTTTCCATCATGGGTTGGCCTGAACAGGTATGCTTGAGCTTGATTTTATTTCCACTTGCTGATAGCAACAATAGACATCTGATTACGCCAAATTTTACCCTGCATCCATGCTAGAGACTGGATGGGACATCATTTTCTTCTGGGTAGCTCGTATGGTCATGCTCGGCATCAAATTGACTGGCCAGGTGCCTTTCAAAGAGGTTTACTGCCATGCTATGATTCGTGACGCCGAGGGACGAAAGATGAGCAAATCCAAGGGAAATGTCATCGACCCTATCGATGTAATGGAAGGAGTGTCGCTGGAGGTTTTACATGCAAAGCTCTTGGAAGGTAACTTGGACGAGAAAGAGGTCAAACTTGCGAAAGCTGGCCAGAAAAAATCCTTCCCCAATGGAATCCCCCAATGTGGAACTGACGCTCTGCGGTTTGCCCTGTGCGCTTATTCATCGGGAGGTAAGATCTAACGCTAAAAAAGCATTCTTTGATGACATAATCCCTTCAGGCCGCGACATCAATCTCGAGGTACTCCGTGTAGAAGGGTATCGCAAGTTCTGCAACAAGATCTTCAATGCGACGAAATTCGCGATGTTGAAACTGGACGGCGACTTTGTACCCCAGGCTGTACCCAAGGTTTGCCTCACTTTGCACCCGCAAAAACTATCTAACAAGAACTTGTAGCCAACTGGAAGAGAAAGCCTTGTCGAACTCTGGATTCTCAACCGTTTGAACATTGCTGCAACCCAGCTCAACGCCCAACTGGCTGCTCGCAATTTCATGTCGGCGACGACTGTCGCTTACAACTTTTGGCTTTACGAGCTCTGTGATGTCTACATTGTCGGTTTCATTCTGATATTTCGGTCTGGCGTCACTGATAATATGGAAATAGGAAGCTATGAAGCCAATGACAGAGGAAGGTTCTCCCATTGAGGCTCGCGAGTCGGCACAACAAACACTGTCGACATGTCTTGATTATGGACTTCGTTTGCTTCACCCATTCATGCCATTTGTGACCGAAGAGCTATGGCAGCGTCTACCTCGTAGAGCCAATGACCCTCCATCTATAATGGTGTCCTCCTTCCCTGTAGCGGCAAGTTTTTCTGGATCCTGCATTATGGTAATCGGCTGATTGTTTCCCAGGACTCCGACTTTGAGTTTCTCCAGGCGGACAAGCAGTTTGATCTTGTGTTTTCTGCAGTGACAACTGGTCGTTCGTTAGCTGCATCCTACAATCTGCAGAGCGATATTCAGCGTATGTCTATTCCTTCACATCAGATATAGGACTCATACTTTGTTCAGTCTTCTTGGTAGTGCTGTCGGACGATGAAGCCAAGCTATTTGAGTCTCAGTTGCCGACGTTGAAGACCCTTATCAAAGGCTGCACGAATGTCAGGGTGGTGCGAATGGCTTCCGATGTACCTGAAGGATGTGGCAGCACCCTCATCACTTCTTCCATAACAGCTCATATACTCGTCCGGGTTCGTATTAATCTTCACTTTTTTCCACTCTGTGCTTAAAACCTTTGTTCAGGGAATCGTTGATATCCAGGTGGAACTGACCAAATGCGAAAAGAAGTTGGATCTTGCGCGGTTAAATCTCCAGAAAATCGTCAAGATAGAGTCCCAGGCGGATTATGAGACTAGCGTACCAGAAAATGTACGTTTGTCGAACGAGGACAAGGTATGTAGACTGCAAAAGTTTTCTCTTTTTAATGTTAATCCTTGCACAGAGAAAAACATTGGACGCCGAGATCGCTGCGCTCGAGTCGTCGAAGGAGATGTTTATGAAATTGAGTCAAGATTAGGGGTATAGATTATTTAGTGTATAACATCTCGTCTCTACTGACTTTGAAGTCAGTGAAGATCTGAAGACTGAGCTTCGCGAATGGTGACGGTCAAAAAAGAAATCCACGTGATAACTCGATCTGGGTTGATACCTTTACTTTCAATTTCACTGTCAGGACTGTACTTGCTTGCAACGTCAGGAAAATTTGCCTGGCTAGCGAGCCTCCCGCCTTCGCGACATGTCCTCTTTCGAGTCAGCTCCGAGTCGAACGAGCAGTGAGGATCGCTACGACCAGGACGACCGAGACTCGTCCAGTTCATACACAGATAACGGCACTCCCCGAGCTTCGAAGGTGCAAAAGGTTACATTAGGCTCTGCAGTGGACACGCCAAAGAAAAATCCAAATCGTCCAAGACTCCCTGGAGCAGGACCTTGGCATGTTGGTATGTTCCTGAAGTATGTGAAAGACAAGGAAATTGTTTCATATATGTACCTTCAGATTATGCATTACAGCCTGGAGGCAATGCCCAACGCAATAAGCGCAAGGATTTGAACATCTCGCCAGATTACGGGGACGAGGATTTCTGGCCTCCATCCGCGGGCTTTCGAGAACTTGTTCAGAACGATTACGATGCTTGTTTGGCAGCACTTCAAGCTCGACCTGGCCTTTCAACATGCACATCAAATGACATTGAGCGTCGAGTTGAAACTACTTTCAACGATCGCTCGGGACAACCATCCTATCTGGATATCAGCCGCCTAAGAGTGAACGAAATAGTCACTTTCACATTTTACTACAAGAAACCGCCTTCATCCGGAAAACGAAAGAAACAGTACGACGAACCTTTAGGTTGGATCAGCGTCAAGGGTCTGGGTTGGGGTGAATGTGACATCGAGATGTACAATGGCGGAGGTCCTCTGGTTTTGGAACAATGTATGACCTTGGGATATTCCTCCAAGACTGGAAAAAGCGAATTCAGTACGTTTCCATCCAATATTAATATTATCAGAAATACTGATTGAATGTGTTAGTCGGTCAGGTTCGTTGAAGATGCTCTGCTGTGTTGTCCGACTTACTCTTTTTCTGTACCGTAGCACGGAGACGGAATGAAAATGGTGAGATTTCGCCATTGATCTGAATATTCATCTACTTACCACAGCAGGGTATCAACGCTATAATGCGTTGCAATAGTGATGTCAAAGTCATCTACGTGACAGGAAAAAAGGTAGACATTTGATACCTGCACTTCATTTACTTGGATTGATTACAAGTCCAGCAATGGGATTTCCTTTACGTGAATTTCGATATCGACGGTACCCAACACAAACGCCTTCAAGTTCACGAAACAGGATCCAAACTTCCCATCGTCCCTGGGGTCTTTACTCGAATTCGCAACTTTCCATCTTCAGAGATCCGATTTCAGGACTTTCTCTTCCTTCATCCTCCAGAGAAAGTTCTCGAAGCCGAGTTTTCTGGTGGGGTCGATGGAAATCCGGGCCGTGTGCTGCTGGATGAGCGACATCGACAATGCATCTTTGTGAGCGATTCATTACAGTTCTGCTCATCCTGCTTACGATGGAATCAGGTGAAAGGTGTTCTAGTAGACAAGTCAGGCACCGACACCGACATCTTTTTCGGCGTCGACATTTTGTTTCCAGTCAAAATCAGTCGAGACCGTGTCGGCCTGGAAGATCAAGACGAACTTGCGGAGGCTGTCTTTCGCATATGGCAGGCCTTGATCAAAGTTAGCGAAGAGGCAAGGCGAATGTATCTCGATCTGCTGCAAAATCATCCATATGCGCTCGAAACAGCCAATGCAGCCTCGTATCTCAAGAAACCCGAGGCTCAGCTGTTGTTCCAACAGCTTCGGAAAGACAAAGGGGATGGTGTCTTTTTTTACACCAACAAGGATGGAGGAGAGGCGCTGAGAATCATCGACCATGTGCTGAAGAAGAAGGCACACCTAATTCCAGAGCGACTTCACCGGAGCTGGCTCAAACATGACATCATTAAAACACCGAACCAGGCTCGCCTGGACGTGTTCAGGAATTTACAGTCATCTGAACGATATAGAGATTGCTCGTCTCAATCGCAGTATACTGCTCATATCCTCAAGGCTTTCCTAGACATCATTCCAGAGATGAATCCATGTCGAGATGCATTTTCTTTCAGGAAGGCCGACCCGGACATTGGGGTAGAAATTATCCCTGACAAGGGCAAATTCCTGCTTCACGACCTCACCCTGTCCTCGGTCTATGTCCATCGTAGTAAATCCTACGAGATATGCCCTCGCTATCGTCAATATCAAGGTAGATTCGGTGGAGTCGCTCAGGATCCAGCTGCTCGGGAGACAGGTGATCAGCAATCTGGGCACGATTCCGACGAGATGGTCACACTGACGAATGAATTCTGGCCAACAATACCTGCAGACTGTGTTTGCGACTGTTCTGCCCTTCATGTTGTATACCTCCTGATCCAGGAGCTCAACCATGTTTCCGAGTTGCAAAAGTCGGAATTGAACCGGCAGATCCAGATCTATCTTCGTTCACTTCCCCGCGATCTGCAGTTCGACCTGGTCCCATCGAGCACCCAAATTTTCGATGATGTCTCTCTGGATTTCATCTTGTCCTGGTCAACCGATGACAATCTTTCCGACTTCACGGTTTACATCCACGCCGTAGAACATGCTTCTACTCGGTTGACCAATTGTCAGACTGCACCCCATGAGATAAGGGCAGACAATGATGGTACTTATGGGACATGGTTCAACATGCGTAACAGGATACTGATTCTTCATCAGATGAATTTACCGAACTCAGCTTTCCTTCTCCGACCAATAAGTTGATCCTTAACGATTTGATCCCTAGCGGTCGAAATTACAGCGCTCAAGTTGTTTGGAAAAAACACCGAGCGATTTTCAGTCCTCCATTCCTTTTCACTGTGCCCCCACGCCCGCCAAGTTCAACTACAGTCAAAATCCAGCGCGACGGGACTACTATATTTGCATCTTGGGAAGCAGCTCCAGATACAGGTGCCGATTCTTGGGTTGTGGTAATTTCGGAGGAAGCCGGAGAGCTCATTCGCAAGACCGTCAGCGAGCCGACTGTTAAACTCAAGCTGTTCGGCTCATCGGCCGATATCGATCCGCTTGAGTTGACCTTGAGGATTTATGCTCGAGCCAGTCGAGACGACATCCGCAGCCCAAATTACGCCTTGGTTCAAGTCGAGGCTGTCCCCAATTACGACGCTCATAGCTTCTTCGATGGGTTCAATTCCTTCTTCGAACCCTCTGGATCAACCTCGACCCCGGTTCATACTAATACTTCTTCCCGGCCTGGAAGAACAACTGTCGAGGAAATTGATGATTCCGAGGCTTCCGAATCGTGGAAATACTCTGCTCGAATGAAGTCGGGCTCTGCGAAGAAGAGTCAAGAGGATCGAGGCTCTGACCAAAACACTAGCTTTTCAATTCTGGGAAGAGAAAGTTCGGGTCAAACGCCTGGTCCACTCCAAGCAGCTACTTCACCGACTCCAAGTAGTCCAGGGTTGGAATATTATGATTCACCACAACCGCAAGACGATTTCGGACTTGGTTTCGGAAGTGATGATGACAACGACATGGTTGGCGTTGATTCATCTGACCATAACAATGAAGCGATGGAATTTGAAGAATTCGACGATCAACCAGCCGTGCCAGTTCCATCTGACCGCATCGCCATTGACAAAGGGATATCCTTCGCGGACGATACAGCGCTCGATATTCCTGGACCAGTCCTAGAATGGCCAGTCCAGTTTCCGCCTCCAATGTCAACAGAAATGGTACGGTGCCTCTTCTTGAGTATTTCCGGTGACGCTGATGCTTCCTGGACAGAATTTTGAAGAGTTGGAGCTCGACGGACCCAAGACCACAAAGATCATCCAGAGACAGAAAGTTCATGTTGGGAAACACTACAACGTGGTTTTGAAAGGCCTGGACGATCTCGCCTTCAGTGGATGCATTCAGATACGGTCAATCAAGGCGTTCGAACATACTTCAAGTGGCGAATATGTCTTTCTCATCACTGTATATGTCTATCAGCCTTGGCAATCGATACATCCCGAGGCACCAGCTAATGGTCTGTTGCTCAGAATGACCTCTCCTGACCAGGTTTTCGAGGGTGATATCAATGCCAACGACATTTTACAGATCTCCGAAGCTGAAGACGTTGATCATCTCGCACCATTGCAACCTCAGACGGATCCACAGAGGTTCGTCTGTCGATGGGGCTTTGACCAGGTGGAAAAAAGGACCTTTCCATTACCAAGCACAATTTCTGGCAGTGCCTCAATGTCAGTCGATGATGTTCTAGAGTTTGGCGATCTTGGGTCTGGTGCTGGAGGCGCAGCTTGCGGGCTCAAAGAAGCTGGTTTCAATCCTCGGTTCGGTGTAGAGGCCAATCCTTATACCGCTCTCGCGTTTCATGTAAGTCTTGCTTGCTCGGATATCTTCTTATTGAAACTCAAATGCAACTAGAAAAACTGTCCATCTGCTGTACTCTATGAAGAATCTCTCGACAGCTTCTTGAAGCGTACGAAGCGATGCGAGTTATCCGTCATTGTCATGGATACACCCCCAGGAGCGATTGAGATTGGCCAACATCCGGTGCTTCATGTCATATCGGTATTGTCGCCGGCATATGTGGTATGTCCTATCTTACTTGGCCTTTTTCCGTTATTTAACGTATATCCTTTAGATCTGCACTAGTACAGTGGTAAGCAGCTCCGACCTTCGTCGATAGCTTTCTGACACTCCAGCTCAGAGCCAATTGTCGACTGAAGACTGGAGAAAGCTGGAGTACTTTCTTCTTCAGCTAGGGTACACTTCGACGCACGGGATTCTAAAGAGCACTGACTTTGGTGCCGCGATTGTGCGTAACAGAGTAGTTTTGATTGCAGCGGCTCCGGGTCGCGCTCTTCCGAAAATGCCTTCGGCTACTCACACAAGTATCCCGACGCTCAAGGAAACCATCTCCGATTTGCAATGGGACAATACAACTTGCAATGGAATGGGACAGGTTGCGCATCCATTAGATGAGAATCAGGCTGTTTCGCGACATTGCACTGGTTGTTCAACTTCCAAATCGGACTTTTCGCAGTGGGATGATGAACAGACTGTATCATCTTGGGAAGAGCCTTTGACTGGTAAGCTAAACTCACACTACACTACTTGTGTTAACCGAAGCGTCAGGCGTCTCGACTCCGTTATCCAAAAAGTGGAAATGTCGGCACCCTGGTAAGTCTTCCTGATCTGCAAGAAACTAAGCTCATGTCATTAGGATCATCGAATCGTTTTCTATCGGTACGAGAGCTCGCTCGTGCTCTTTCCTTCCCGGTAAGTTCTTTTGTAGTAATCCACTTGTGCCACAATGACTCTTTTTTTCAAGGACACGTGGGATTTCAACGGACCGGTCGCGAAGCAATACAAGCAGGTATTTGATGAACATTCGCTTGGTTCCTGTTCGTCCTAACCTATCTGCAGGTCATAAGCGCTTTTCCACCGGCAATGATCAAAGCTGTGGCAGTCGAAATCAAGAAAGTTCTGGTATGTCTCGATTCTAGCTGATCCTATGGACCGATTCAACTAATCCGATTGTTAGACTCCGGCCGATATCCCGGCAGGAACACCGTGAACAGGAATCCGGAATCTTTCCTGATGCGCCACCATTTTGGATGTGTGTTCCATATACTCTTCGGGCTGATGAATCAGTCTTTTTTCAGGGCTGTTTGTCTATTTCTTGGATCAAAAGTGAAACGATGACATCGCGGGTTAATATGGTACTTGCTTTTGGTCGCGTTTTAACTTTTCAAAGTGCGCTCGGCCTTGACCTGGGTGTCCATTTTCTTGGTCAACAGTATGCAGGGCCAGTTTTATCTTTCTAATACGACCGACTCGGTCTTGACTCGGTTGATTTTTGATTATAAGTTATAATAATATAAGTGCGAACGCGGTCCGTGCCACCGGGCAGGCCGGTCATCCGTCCGGATTATCACTGAAATTGAATCGGCTAAACCAAGTCAGAGGATCTTGTATGTACCAATTTTCTTGTTCCTTGTGTGCGCAAATTTCGCCTATATATATGTAATCCCCTCAAGAGAGCACTCATCAGCCTGATGTAGAGCTGATTTCCAGTCTGAAACAACCCGAATTGTGCAATAATAAGCAATTCTGCTACAGTCCGTTGAAATGCGTTAATTCTCACAGGGGTGCCCTTCTAGCTCAATGTTCGTAGCAATCCCATTGTTTCAAGCGATGGTTGTCAGCAATGTGGAAACAAGACCGAGTACATGGCTGAAGTAACCCCGAGCTGAGATTGGTATAAAAGGGTAGAGAAGTGAAGAGAATCCTCAGCAGTGCTGGTCGCTTCTCAACCTCTTACTTCTCATACCTGTGGCACGGTCCATCTAGCAACTTACTTTTTCTTTCAACTATCAACATCTTCACTTTACTTTCAACTCTCCACCATGCGATTCTCTATTCCATTCATTGCTCTCACTGTATTCGGCGGCTACAGCAGCACTTGGCTCCTCACAGCAATGGCTGCACCAATTGATACGTTAAGGTTTGGATTCTTTCCCTTGATGAAATTGCAACTGACAATCCATCTAGCATTGATTCAAGGTCAATTCAAGATCACACTCTGTAGGTTTCCAGGGATGCGAAACTTCACATTTTGAACATGTCTTAGATCTTCACGGTCCGAGTCGGGCATGGTTCAATTGGCCCGACGTGCGCCACCGATCAAGTTCACCAAGGCAGATGGGGATCTTGCCCTGAAGCTGCTCAAGGCGTACGTGTCTCTCGAACTTGTTCAGATTGAAACTAACAATCTCTTTCCATAGAGCCAAGCCCACTGGCAAGAAGCCAGCAGAAGCTGGGAAGAAGAAGGCCAGGGACCTCGACACTAGTTCTAGGTCAGTACCCAGATATTCTTCCAAAATTCGCATTGAGATCGTCACCATTTCTTAGTCTTGAAGAGCGAATTGAACTTGATCTTGAGGGATCACTGGAAGCGAGACGTATTCCGAATTATTCCGTGACGGTTCGGAACTCTTGTTGCAAGCTCAACCTATCATCTCATGCATCGAACAGGACATTGCATACGCTTCTATCAATGCTGCAGCACAATCACAAGGGAATTTTGCAACTTTCATAGCCATACTGGCACAAGCTGGATGGAACTTGGTTCGGGATCAACAGGGTGTTGATTGGTGGGTGCAGCAAGACGCAGGGGCTTCTTTCACCCATAATGCGGTACAGCAGGAAGTTAACAGACTCAATGCTCAGAATCACTAGAGATATTCTGGAACGGCGACGTCAAACACAGTCTTTTTGTCAGTACATAGAATCTCGTTGGTCCCAATTTTGCACTTTCTATCAACTCAGTGGACATAAAGTCACGAAATTTATTAAGGATGTTGATCGGTATAAATTTCAAGTGATTCTGTTGATTTTCATGGACTCGAGGCGAGTTCAAAGAATCGTGGCGCAATTGCTTATGTGGGGATGATATGTAAGCAATCGGGCCGGCCATCCCGCCGATCTGATGATCGCGGTTCCTTTCGCCGACTACATGCCAAAGCGAAGGATTATCAGGTCAACTGGTTCTCCAGCTAGGAAAGCCTGAGACATCCGACTTTCCGAACTAATCTTCTCTGACTTCTTCTTGTCCGTCGGGACTCAAGACGTCGGCATCATGTACGACATCTGCTAAAATACTCGGTTGCGAAAGTTCCGCGTGCAGTGGAACATTTCTGGGTGCAGCAAGTTCGAGGAATATTCTACTTATGCATTCCATGACAGCTCTCAATCACTATTACTGAGGTCGCCGTTGTCAAGTTGGAGATATTGAGGAGATGATAGCAAGAAAAGCTGCCGGATCGTTACCCAACTTTGATTCTCGGTCAATTTGCTGTAATTTTCTATCGCTTTCAACGAAATTAGACGTTGAACACTCGGTATTTCAATACGTAGGATCTTCCTTCTGAGGGAGATGTCACGCAAGACTCGCGAATGACCAGTGCCGTGATTGATCTGACAGCGGGACATAGGCGTTTTCTTCAAGTCGTGACCGTTCTTTTTTCCGACCTTGAGAATAGTCGACCTTTTTTGGAAGACGGCTGAAATTGCGCTGAAATTTCGCCGCCGAACGTTGGGCGCCATCTCGAACTTCTATTGTTAGACTCCCTCCTAAGTCCTATCTTTGACCGTCATGTCGAGAGCGATACATGAAACTTCGGAACTCTCTCGTTAACGCGATCCAGAGAACTGGAAAGCATGGTCATCTGAACAAGCCAGACATGGATGTCATTTGACGACATCCATGGTATAAGAGTAGCTTCAAAGATTGAGATTGGAAACAACAAAAATGTTCCCAATATCGGCATTGATCCTTTTGGCTAGCACTGTCTCGGCCAGGACTGTCTTCTCTGTACGTGCATTCAATATCCCATTCTGACGCGTACTCATTGTCTTTGAGGCCCTCTCGATCAATGGAGTCGATCAAGGTCACGGGGTCGGTGTTCGTGTCCCTTCATCCAATGCGGTGAGTCGTTCGACGTTCAACTCGTGTAAATGATATTTAATGCTCGAATATTTCTTCAAAGCCCATTACAGATCTTACCAGCCCTAACCTGATCTGCAACACGGGTTTCATACAGCCAGTGTCCCAGACGGTCCTGCAAGTTCCGGCTGGAGCTCAAGTCACTGCTCAGTTCCATCATACCTCAGCTGGGGCTCCAGCTACGAGAGACCCTTCTGACCCATTGGATCCCGTAGATAAAGGACCTATCCTGGCGTATCTGTAAGTTGTCCGATGCCTCCACGCGCTTCTTCTCAAAAGACACGTCTCCTAGCGCTGCGATTCCTTCTGCCCTTCAAACCAATGTCACCGGTTTACAGTGGTTCAAGATTTTCCAAGAAGGATACAACCCGGCCACGAGCCAATGGGCTTCTGACCTCCTCTTCATTGCTAAAGGCAACGTGACTTTTGTAAGGATCTCAAATGATTATATTCTCAAGCTCACAACAATTTAGACCATTCCTGCATGTCTCGCAACCGGCGATGTAAGCAAAACATACTGGAATTCTCCCAGCTTTCAAGTTGAAACAATTTTTTTAGTATCTGCTTCGGGTCGAAGATATTGGTATGTCCGATTCCCGTTTCAAGGCTCATCAGTTAATTGGTTGTATCCAGGACTCGAGTTTGCTACGTCATACCCAGGGGCTGAATTTTACGCAAGTTCACCAGATTATTCGCTCGAGTTCCCAACTGATCTGGCCACAGATGAGCTGTGCCCAAATCCACATCACAGGTCCTAGTGCAGCTACAACCATCAAGCCGGCCACTACTTCTATACCTGGAATCTATAAGAGTAAGCCAATTTCTGTTTGTGTTGTCGTCACTCATTGTTTGGCTAGGTACCGATCCTGGTCTTGTCCTCAGTGTTTACACCGTTGATAGTTACACTCTGCCAGGGCCAAGCGTATTTACATGCCCAGCTTGAGATTTGTCAGATTACACTAGCTTTTGTAGCCAGAGAATCAAAATCTCAATTTGTTGAACGGCTGTTACGTGACTTTCACGTACACAAACATCTCCATTTATGAACTATACAGTTTGGTAATAAGCACAGAGGACCCAGAAAACGATACACGAAACATGCGAGACCAACGAAAAGTATCTAGGCGAGAACTATACATACGATACACTGACAGCCAAGAGGCGGGCGATCATTTAGTTTTTGACACAAGGCTCATCTTTTTCCCATACCACCACCCCTCTCGGCAATGCCCGATGACGAATAGTGATGAGGTCACCCTGCAAAAACACCATATCTCCTCCATTGGTAGCTCTTCTCATCGCTTTTGGTTCTATGGATGTCTACAGTGCTTATATATGACCTTAATACGTGTAATTTTGGCAAAATTCCCCTGGAATAAAATCCGGTCGGTTCGAGCTGAAGTCACATGCTGCTGGTCTGACTCGTGTCCATGACATCAGCCAGAAGTCTCACTTTCGCAGAGAATGTTGAACCCTGCACCAGATATCAGAAATCTGAGGATGAAAATAGATTTGAAAATACCAAAAACACCCCAGTTCCCCTCTTGGCCAAAGGCACTGGGAGCACACAGCACATGGTATGAGACGACCAAAAAAGTGTTTGCAGCTCTTTTGATCGGAGCTTTAATTAGGGGCCCTGTGTCAATCGGCACCACAGCGCCCGCCTCTTGCTGACAGCCATGACAGAAACACAGAGAACAATGAGAAAAAGTGCCGGAAAAAAAAACGATGATCTATCCATAATAAGAATAAGCCGCCAACAGAGAGAAGTCGCGGAAAGCGGACGAAACACAGTTATCAAAAGCAAAGGGAAGCCGACAGCGATGTAGCTCTATCTGAAGAAAGTTTGAAATGATAGTCACGTCTCGGAAATGCAATATGAGATAATCGGCGAAAAGATCATCTCCAAGCTCTTTGGCGACTCGTTGACACTCCTTGTAGACATGTTTATAGAGCTGCAAGTCGTATCTTGTCACGGGGAAGACGAAATAAAAATAGTCACCTGATCAAAATTCCGCTTTTGCTTGTCGATGCCCAAACGAGAGAGAGACAGCGGGTAAAAAGGTCATATTAGACCAGGATTCTTTTGCTAAACGGATTTTTAGGACAGCAGAGGGCTCTGGAAGAGCTAGTCAACGGTAAGGGATCAGCCAAGTTTAATGATTTATCTGATTAAATGTTTTCAGTCGCTCGGTAGCCCCAGAGAATGAAAACAGCTTCACAGACGACGAAGAAGATGTAAAATCCTCCAAAGATTTCAACACTCCAGGAATGCGTCGCTTGATCGAAAGCTTGACCAGGGACTTGGCGACACTACGGGCGACTGGCAAGCTCGCAAATCCAACAGTCCCCAAAGTGGCCAAGAGTCAGGCAGAAATAGCTGCAGCCAGCGACGAGTCTCTACTGAGATTTTTGGTTAAAGGGTGGGATGGTTTGGGGGAAAAGAAACAGGCCGCGGTACTTACTATTCGCTGCTAATGCCTCAATACATTATTAACCTTTTCGATGCAGGCATTCACTAGTATTACGTTCTGGTTTCATCGGATGGTCAACGCCAAACAAGGGGGCCGCACGTTTTTCAAGTATTCAGTCTCGTTTTCCTTCCTGATGTTGCCTAACAATATTTCAGGCTCTCCGAAAACGGTCGAGAACTGGAGAAAACTCACGAATGGGAGTCTATATCCTTCGACAAGGTCTTCCTCAAGATGGTTGATGTTGGCGCACCCTATGGAGTCGTTCAGGGCACTCTACCTCTTTACGGTTATCTCTGCTATGGAGCTGGTCGAGAACACTGGGGTCGCAACATAGAAGCGTCAGTGAATTCTAGTATACGAATCTGCCACTCACAGATATTATAGGGCAATAGCCAGAAAAGAGGACGTCTTATACTGTAACTCTCACGAAGCGAAATCCGTCAGCAATGGCGTCGATGAGCAGAGACAATTGATGGAGGAAAACGAGAGAATGCTGAAGTTTGCATACACAGAGATAGACAATGAGGACAAGGATGCCCTTATCCACGAGGGTCGTATTCGGTATGCTGGCGAGACCGCGCTGAACGTCATGACCGAGGCAAACGATAAACCAAGTCGCGGCCTCAACGTCTTCTTCCTCGACCAGGTCGTCGATGAGCAGATGATTGGCGAGGATCTCCTTTTCGCTCTCTACTCGGTAATCGGGGTGGATTGCAGCCAGCCAGATCGTTTCTTCCCTCGCGGCGAAGACCACCCTGTCTTGCACGAATATTGCGACCTCGTCGATAACATCATCGAGCCTGTTTCTCTCTCCCATATTATACGCGGCCAGGCAAGGATTTACACGACTAAGGATTGGCCACGATACCCATTGACTGCCTGGGAAGACGGGGCGGAGCCTAGGGGTTTTTGGAGTAAGGAGAAGAAGGAGGCGGTAAAAAAGCAGGCGGCGGAGAGGAAGAAGATGCAAGCACCGGATGCAACAAAGAAGAAGAATCCGAAACCTTCAAGAGGACCGAAGTCGGAAAGGAGAGGGGAATCCGCGAAATATGCTGAGGCCAAGAAGAAGACGGTCGACGCACACGATGCTCGCATGGGCCAATTTCAGTGAGTGGCGACAAATATCGTATTCCTTCACTGACTCGAGGCGTCTTGTAGACTTCGACGACGGGATGACGACTCTGATATCGAATATTGAATGGCGGGTGCGGTTTATGATATTTTTTTTGTTGCCTTGTTTCTTTATATTATTCCTTTTGTTTCCCCTTTCGGAATGTGTGCGAATCTCCGTTAAATCCGAGTGGTGCGAGGACTGATCTTTTCCGTGGGCCTAGGGGAGACTACGATTCTCCTGACTGTAAGGCTGTGACAGGCGACGAAATTGTGCACCTAGTTCATGGCGCTGATCCGATGACATGACGCTCGCTCCCGCAGACAAGGCAGCGTAGGTTGCGCTTGGTCTGTCTTTTGTTCAGGTGTTCTGCATTAGACTTTACAAAGGCATTATTTCCGCCTCTGAGGAGCTCCAAAGCTAATGTTTTTTGGTACAGGACCCATCCTGGCGTATCTGTAAGTTGTCCGGTGCCTCCACGCGCTTCTTCTTCTTATCATGTCCTTCAGCGCTGCAATTCCTTCTGCATTTCAGACCAATGTCACCGGTTTACTGTGGTTCAAGATCTTTCAAGAAGGGGGCCACGAACCAATGGGCTTCTGACCTCCTCTTCATTGCTAAAGGCAACGTGACTTTTGTAAGTACTGAGGATCTCAAATGATGGTGTTACTCAAGCTCATGACGTTGTAGACCATTCCTGCATGTCTCGCAACTGGCGATGTAAGCAAAAGTAGCGGAATTTTACAACTTTCAAGTTGAAACATCTTTTTCTAGTATCTGCTTCGGGTCGAAGATATAGGTATACTTATTTCCAGTTTCAAGACTTGACAATTAATTCATTGGCGTCAAGGTCTCGAATACGCCACGTCATACCCAGGGGCTGAATTTTACGCAAGTTCACCAGATTATTCGCTCGAGTTCCCAACTGATCTGGCCACAGATGAGCTGTGCCCAAATCCACATCACAGGTCCTAGTGCAGCTACAACCGTCAAGCCGGCCACTACTTCTATACCTGGAATCTATAAGAGTAAGCCAATTTCTGTTTGTGTTGTCGTCACTCATTGTTTGGCTAGGTACCGATCCTGGTCTTGTCCTCAGTGTTTACACCGTTGATAGTTACACTCTGCCAGGGCCAAGCGTATTTACATGCCCAGCTTGAAATTTTGTTAGAGTCAGATTACACTAGCTTTTGTAGCCAGAGAATCAAAATCTCAATTTGTTGAACGGTTGTTACGCGAAGCTCGATTCATTCGCTAAGCGGAGTCACGTGTGCACGTAGCGCAAATTGCTTCAAGTCCAAGTTCAACTTCGCTTCAGCTTGCGACTTCTTTGGGAGTCGACTTCCCCCAGGAACAGTAACGAAAACATATTTAAACGAATGTATGGTAGTTTCCAGCCATGGTACATACATGAATATATGAATAGTCCGAGATGAGAAATCATTCCTCCCCACTGTATCATTCGTCGATTCCGACGACTTCCACTTCAGTAGAGTCCTGAGCTGGCAATCTTTGTCTCTGATACTCGTAACCAACAAAGTTCATGACACTGAAAGATGCTTTAGTAGGAATCAGCCAAGAAACCGGCAACGCTTACTATATTGTCCCGTCGGCGCAACCGACGACAACTTCTTCGCGACTGAGCTGCATTGACATTGGATTCTTGTCGGGCATAGCTAGACCTTGGAACTTTGGAGGAAGAGATCCAAGAAGGCCCTTTACCATGGCACCGTTGGCATTGTCAGTCGAGGCCAGTGCTCCCCAGGCTCCTGTAACCGGAGTCACTATGTTATCAAGATCCACTTCACCCGATGACGACGATTCGACAAGATCTTCAGACTCTTCTTCATCCTCATCGGCAGCGTCTTTTGGTGAGTATTTCTCCTTGTCTTGGTGAGTAGACATGAATATCTGGAAACAAACTGAGTAGAAGCCATGAAGTATATTATCTTACTGACTCTTCTGTCAGCCCCAGCGCGAGAGCTGAAGCGCGTCGCAGTGACCACTCGTTTCTTAATGGGATCAACAGCACCAATGGCCACGTCAGGTGTTTCTACCACCGCGACAAGCTTTGGTGGAGCTGTTAGAATAGCAGCACGACCAAACCGAATCGGGAAGACAGGTCCTCCAGTGGATTGAGCGAGTAATGGAGTAACACTGCGAGTTGAACTCCCGTTTATCGAGCTAGGTGTCCGAGGACCGGTCGAGCTGCCTATGCTCAAACGACCTTTGCTTGCAGAAGACATGCTGGACGAATATGATGCTTGCCGCGACGGCGGAGCTGGAGTCGTCGTCGACCGAGACAACGAAGACATGGTCCTTGTTCGAGGAAACTGAGTCGTGCTGACCGAGAGAGAAGATGAAGGCGAAGGCAGGCCAGGAGAGACAGGTTCGAGAGCTTTAGCGGATGATAAAGTCGGCTTGGAATCTGCAGCTTCTTCTTGCCACTGCAAATGCAAGATAACTGACTTGGTGGCGCACTGAAGGAAAAGGTTAGATATAAACATCGGAATAAGGGGCTTGAAATGTACCGTCATCTGGGTCCCTTTTGCCGCGAACCATCTGCGCAATGAGCAGTTGACAATACAAGGGAAACAAGACACTAACTGTAACATATTGTTGGGTGCTGCACCAACATTGAATAACTTGGAATTCAATACAGGATCGCTGCCTCCCAATTCGGAAAGCTTGAACTGAGACATCATCTCGCGACGCACTGTCATTTCGTCAGTCTGGGACGTTAAAGAGCGAGATGGTTACTCACTAATGCTGAAGACTCGTACAATCCCGTCAATCGTGACAGAGACCACTCTCTCGCCTTCCTGTGGACTAGACCCGGCGACGATTTGTACACCAATGTTGATCGTCGTTTGCTGTCCGAATCGCACAATCTTAGTGCCTGCACGCCAATCCCAGCAGACAAGTGCCTTGTCGGCGCCTGAAATTGTTCAGAATCTTCAAGTCAATCTTATAAATGGTCGTACCAGCAGATACAAGATTCTTCGAAGACAAGGCGACAGCTCGAATTCCGTTGAGATGGCCAGCCAATTGTTGCAGTGGCGTATAGGTCAGGGACGAAAAGAGATGTACGCGACCAACATCGTGGAATCCAACGACGAATACCTCTGGGGATGAGTTTCAGCAGAGGGAGTAGAGGAGAGGTTCAAGACTGACCCTCGTCAATCAACCAATCCAGACAACTGACTACTTTCCCGACTCGAAGGACCTTTTTACAAACCGCCATATTTGCTAAAAAAGGACTTGTCAATAGAAGGTCTTTGGATGAGGCTGAACTTACAGAGATTGGCTGGATTTGAATTTCCGAGGGACAAATTAATCGCAGCGGCATTCATTCCTACACCAACTCCTCTTTCTGGAAGTTCCCAGAAACGAATGCTCTCGTCGTAACTGCCACTGACAAGTCGTCGCCCTCTCAGCATCAATACAGTCACAAAATTGCTGTGTCCTTCAAGGAAAAGGATTGACTGAGGCAATCCGTTGGCGAGATTGGACTGAAGATGGTGAAGGGAGCGATACAGAGGGTACCTGAAAGCTTATTATGACAGAAAGATCTACTGAAGCAGTGGGTCACTTACCATCCGGCTTCCTGGTCGGGCCGCTTCAACGGTACAGGGTCCGAAGCAGTAAGCCTCAGACAATGAAATCGCCATACTGAGGGATGAAACACGATGGAATGCCACTTTTTGCTGACCTATGACCGTGTTATTCGAACAATGACTTGAGAACCACAATACATACTGAAGCAAGGGCCAGTAAATCTTTGACGCTGAAATGCTTCAAGATCTTGAGGGCCAAATTGGGAGCTAAATGTCCAAGGATGTCGTAGGTCGACTTGAGGTACTTCTCTAAAAGATCAATCTGTAACCGGATGTCACCAGGATGACAAGCTATTCGCGGTGTAAACATCAGAAAAGTGCAGGATACACAACTCTCACATTCCAGGATTATCGCGATTCTGAAAACGATCAGAGAGACGGGAAAAAAGTTGGAATTTTGGAGCTCACAATCTGCCCCTGGCTTCGCGTCCAAGACCTCTGACCGCCTTCCTAATTTCTTTCTCGTCAAACTCGTACTTTCCTTTCCCTTTTCGACGTAACATCGTGGCCACGTCAAGCTCGCCCTCTTCTTCATCGTCTTCATCATCATCAAAGCCGCGGAAACCACTCCAATATCCACCTTTGCCACCGGATTTTCCCCCACATTTTACACAGAGAGCTTCCGATGCGGCATCAGTTAAGCTCAGGTCGCCAGAATGTCCATCTTGCTGCAACTGGAGCTGCTGTCGAAGCATATATACTTCGGCCTGCAGCGCGTGAAGCTGAGCCGCTGAAGAGAACTGGGTTCGCTCCAGGAGACGCTTATAGGTGGTGACTTTGCGAGAATGGAAAGTGGAAATGGAGGAAAGCATGACTGACAACTAGAGCTAGTTGTTATTGAGATTATCGAGAGAAGGAGAAAGAGCTCACGTCTTCGTCACCGTCACCGTCTTCACCTCCATCTTCTGTAATCATCTCGAGATTGTCATCGTCTGCTCCGCCCCAGACCGAAGGAACTATGGAAGGTGCTGAGAAAAAGTGATTCTCTGGACTGTCTTGGAGACCAGAGAAGCCATTGACGATTGCGCGGTATGAAGGAGAAAGAACAGCAGGGGAATCTGCAAGCAATTTCGGTTGCTCTATCGGTACAAGGATAGGATGCGAAATCTTGCGGCTCGATTTTGGGGTGTTTTGCTTCGATGGTGGTGTCGGAGGTTGTAAAGCTCTTGGTGGTGTACCTTTTGGTGTGCTCGGAGCTTTTACAGTCGCGTTAAGCGGTCGCCCTGGACTGGGCGTCGTAAAATGATTGGATGAAGACTTGTTTGCCGGTTTCGCAAGAGGAGAAGTGACATTGGAAATCACTCTCGCTCGTGGAGAAGTCGTAGAAGCGAATGAGGTGACTCTGGCCCTTGGCGGGGTCGCTGTGGTGGCATTGGAAATGGAGTTGGAAATCTTGGTTCCTGGTTGAGCGGTCGAACTGAAGGGAGATGCTAGAGAACTGGTTCTGACTATAGATCGACGTGTCGAAGCTATGGAAGGTGTCGCTCGAGGCCTTGGAAGCAGCCCTGGTCGACTGGGGGTTGGTGAAGTCGCACCAGGAAATCTGTTACTGCTGCTATTCGTGTCCATCGTGGACAGCGTTTGAATTGGAGCAGAGGATCTTCTCATAGCAGAGTTTGTCGAAAATGTAGACGGTATCCCAGAGGTCGAGGCTCGTTTTGACTTTAATTGCGGTAGGCTGGACGGTGCCGCTCCGTCTCTCATCGAGCTCATTGGTGTCGTTGGCGGTGAGGAAGAGAGAGATTTTTACCGCAAGGGTTCTGATGATAGAGTGAAAAGGTAGAGCTTGAGAAGCTTGGGAGACTGACCTTGAACCTTATCGATAGACCTTACGCGTCGATATCCAACTGAACGCGTCGTAAAGGGTCCCTACCGCTGCTCGTCGTCGTCACAGACTGAAATCGGAGGGCAACTGATCCAGTGATTGGTCAGACAGGTCGGTTCCAGTTGTCAAGCAATACTACAATAATTCATATAAAATTACAAGACGGAATACAGCGATTCCTGGCTAGAGCAATCCCAACATGGCCAGAATTACATTTGTTGATTCCTGCTCAGCATTAACGTCTCCGATGTAGCCCAAATATCCATCGCCGATCTTTACCTGAAGCACCGGAGTTTCTCTGTCGTTCAGCTTGTACATAGCACCAGCTGCCGGTGCCCCCTGTATGTTCACGGCCTTCATACTGTAACTCTTCGCCAAAGCAGAACTCTTCGCTTTGATAATTTCATGGTTCGGATTCGCCGGGAATGTTTCGCGACTGTAGGAGCCCATCTTCCAATTCAACTTCCACACCCGGCTGAAATATTGCTCCATAGCTGCAGGTCGGATGAAAGAACTAAAAAGTCCCCCGATGACCGTCCGTCCACCTTTCTTCGTGTAGTTGACGACTTCATCGATGGCCTGCTCGCGTCGAACACAATGAGCCATGCCTGGATCTGTAATAAAGACACCAGCAAGGTCGCTCGAAAAAAGAGGAACAACAGCGTCCATTGGCTTGAACACTTGGACGATGAGAATTTTGGCGCGAAGGGCTTCAAGGAGATGAGCATGAATGCTGTCGAAGAAAGATTCATGCTCAAGTGATATGAGCAGAATAAACTTGTTGGATACTGGTGAAGGGGACTTGTTGAGCTGGGGGTTCAAATATGAATGGTCGAGCAAGCCCAGCATAGCGAGGATTGCAGGAGTGGTGAGAGGATCGGCATTGATTTCGCCAATGAAGCCAATGCGCCCGTTTTCATAGGGCGCATGGACAATAGGATATTCATCTGGGCCCGGATTTTCCGCTTTGTACATCCCATGCACTGGGTTGACATTTTTGAGATGAACTGTTTTGATATGCATGGAGGGACAGAGGGATGGGTTGAGTTTGACGGTTTCATTTTGCGGGTTAAGGCAAAAGGGATCGCTGTGGTAGGAGCCCATGAGCCAGGGAAGGTTCCAGCGTTTGAAAAACCTGTCAAACTCGCCAAACGAAATGGAACCAGAAAACCGGCCACCAATGACGACGTTGCCACCTGCTTTGGTGAACCGGATGAGCTTGGAAAGAACAGTGGAGTTCTTCGCCAGGGATATACCGGGATCGGTGACGAACACTGCTGTGAGGTCGGGAGAAGAGAGATACTTGAGAGCTGCAGAGGAATCATGGCAATCCACAACACGGAGTTTGGATTTAGCTGCTGCGAGGAAATGAGGGCTGACACCAGAGAACTCGTCTTCCCAGTAGTCGAGAGACAGTTTCAAAAGGAAGGGGGAATCAGTCTTTGTTGCTGGCGGCTGTTTAGACTTCTTCGTCTTCCTCTTCTTGTTACGGCCAGTACGAGAATGTGACGAGCCTGGTACATCAGCGTCAGAGATGCCGCGTAACAAGTTGTTGATCAAGCGCCTTTCTTCACGACGCTCGGCCATTGCGAGTAAAGTGATTTCCCGTATTCCTGCTACGAGAACTGTATCCTGCCACCAAAACGGTTCCGGAAGGTATGTTTTATCGTGGGAATAGGCGCATTTGATACTACCGAATTTGCAACTGTCGATGAGGAAGTAGAAGCAGACATTCTTGCCCCTGTAGAATACGTATTGTTTCGGAGCGTGATCTAGGTGATGCAATGGAACTTACAAGCCATCCCGGATACTCTTGTCGTCTGGTGCATGCGAATATTTGCAGTTATCACCCTGTTTACATCCCTCATGATTGTAGAAGCGACAGGGAAACCCGTTTCCGAGGTGGTCACAGTCACTGGAATCAGAAAGTTCTGCGTCGGAGACGTATGGAGAATCGTCGTGAGCCGGCCAAATACACTCGTCGGTGTCATAATCAAAGTCGGCTGGTATCTTCGGCTGCGGTTCTTCTTCATCGTCATCGTCGTTGTTCATTTCTGCAAAGACCTCTCTTAAGATTTGAGCAGCGGGTTCACAGCTTTCGTCGTTTTGCAGCACGATATCGAGGTCTATTTCAGGATGAGAATGGACTGCAAGACAAAGAAAGGCAGAAGATTCACCGATTATAGCACCTTTCAAATGACCTTTGCCCTTCCTAGCCACACCGCGTCGATACCGAGCTTTGAGCAAGCTGGGTTGTAGTCCTAAAGCTTCCGTCGCTGCAGCTTCTGCCGAATCAAACCTACGTAATAAAATCTGGTTGGCTAGTACTTGATAAAATGAACGATTTCGTACGATTTCATAGCCAGATATGCTGCAGTGAGGTTGTTAAAAATGACGGCATCGGGGCCGAATGAAGTCAATGCCTCGATGTATATGTCGGCGGCAGCCTGAAAGTTCTTGTTCTTGTACAGTTCGTTTCCCTGAAGTGTATGAGCATCTATGAATGAAATGGAACAAAACAAGGGACCTTTTCTTTCAGCTCGGTCGCTTTTTGTTTTTTTTCTTCGAGGCGCTTTGCCCGTCTGTCAGCTCGGTCAACCAAGACTGTGAAATTAGGGTCAGAAGGGGAGAATCTGGTGCGGATAGTGTCCGCCATTTCGTTTGAACAGAGGTGCCACCCTTGGATGAAGTTGAATGAGACAAAAGAGTTGATGGCACGTGCACTTACGAAGAAAATGAAAGAACTTGCCGCAGCTGCCCTTGAAGACCTTGAAGATCACTGGATTGTAAATGATCTTGACCCTCGACGACCATCCTGAATATTCCTGGTGGCCCTGGGCAGAGGGCACAGAGACATCTAGCGTTCATTTGTATGTTACGAATTGCATGAATGGATATGTGTGAGAACAGAACAGGTCAAGTTCCATAGTACTCCGAGCCTGGATATTCAGTATCAGGCTAGTACATGGACTAGAGGCAAAGTAGAGGTGAAAATGGTGGAAGTAGAAGCGCCGACTTCTACCGTCCGAGGTATCGCCGAGGGCACGTGACAATTTAAATAAGTTTTTTCAGCGTTTTCAACACATTCTGGGACTCATTCTTAACCCCAAACCCTAACCGCAACCTCTAACATGAACCCTAACACGAACCCTAACCATCCCAAGTTAGGGTGACCGCTTCGCGCTTTAACTGGGGAGCTCGCTTCGCTCGCAAAATGTGACATCCTAGTAAAACTCGGCCCTGGGAATAGAAGCTGGCCACTTCCACTTCCACCATTTTGGGCATCTCGCTAGTACATGCCCTCCTCGGCTCACTTACTCAGAGCCAACATTAATTATTTGATTCCGCGCAACCGATCGCGCCTATCAGGCGGATCAGCGATTCCCGCCGCATCATGTGACGTTATCTGCATTCCACAAGTTCGCATGATGCCACAATGGTGCGAGCCTGTGCGAACATATTCCATCATTCAGCTCTTGCTTGAGCGATGGAGAAAGTGTATCCAGTCCAGCGCACGAAGCTAGCTCGCTTCAGGCTCGGTGGCTGTTTAGTTCTTCTCCTCTGCTCTTTTTCGCTGCTTTTTCAATACAAGTCAGTCCAGGACAGCAAATCGTTCAATTTGCCTCTGCATGCAGCTGAAATTCTCGAGAAATGTCGCAGCTTGCACGATGTTCCAGAGCCATCAAAGGGCTTTTACAGTCGTACGAAATCCGACAGATTCGTCCCTGGAACCAGGCCGACGTTGATCAAGAATGCGACTATATGGACAGGCGGTGACCAAGGGAATGAGATAGTTGTGGGAGACATTTTGCTTCATAATGGAATCATCAAAGGCGTCGGAAGGATCCAGGCCAGCGCGAAGTTCGGAAGCGAGCTCGTCACAGTCGATGCTGCTGGTCGCTGGGTTACACCAGGCAGGACTGAATCTCTATACTTTCCTCGCATCTGACCAGATTTTTCTATAGGCTTAGTCGACCTTCACAGCCATCTTGGCGTTGATTCTAGTCCGGCACTGAGAGGCGCTTCAGACAGTATGTCTTCGACTGCAAGGTTCTCGTGTTGGAACTGACTGTTACGCTCCAGCAAATTCTTTCCATGGAATTACACAACCCTGGCTTCGGTCACTGGACGGTCTGAACACTCACGATGATGCATATCGTCTATCCATCTCTGGAGGTCTCACCACTGCCGTCGTTTTGCCTGGTTCAGCTAATGCCATAGGAGGACAAGCTTTTGCCATCAAGTTGCGGCCAACACCTGAAAAAACATCGTCTGCAATGCTATTGGAACCTCCTCATTCTCTGCTGATCAACGACACGTCTGGTCCTCGTCCCATGAGATGGAGGCAAATGAAGCAAGCTACAGGAGAGAACCCTTCTAGGCAACTCAATTTACCTGCCTTCATTTATACATTTGCTGACGATCAAACCTTCCAGGGTGTTCGTTTTTTTCTGGACCGTCACGATCAACAAGCTGATGTATACTTTGAAGATATGCAGGCACCCGAATGGACACCATTTGGGCTTTCAGGAAAGCATATGAGACAGCTAGACAGCTTAAAGAGGTACGAGAAAGCCTGCAAATAATACCATAGTGGCTTATCCTTGCCCAGAAACAAGACGATTACTGTGAAGCTGCATTGAGCGGTAACTGGGCTGCTGCATCGGGAAATTTTCCAGACGACCTCCAATGGGAAATGCTGGTAGACGTTTTGAGAGGCAGGGTCAAGGTGTTACGCCTTTTTATTTATCCGAACATATCTAAATTCGAGTGCAAAGATTCACAATCATTGTTATGAGGCCGTTGACCTGGATGGTTTGGTCAGAGTGGGTGAATTTTCCTAGTTTATTTGACGAATAGCTCATTTGAACTTGTTCTAGCTCACCAATGAGTTTAAATTCTCAATCGCGGCGCTCCACCACGCCCACGAAGCGTATCTGGTCCCTTCTCTTCTGAAACAGGCTTATGGCCACCCACCAGCAATTGCTTTGTTTGCGACTCATGGTGGATACAAGCGAGAGGCATATCGAATTTCAGAATATGCCCCAAAGGTGCTCTCTGAAGCAGGCTTGAAGGTTGTCATGAAGGTAACTTCGTCAATCCCTACGAAATGGTTCACCGCTGATACCATCTCGCAGACTGATCATCCAGTGACCAATTCTCGATATATTTTGTATCACGCTCAACAGGCGCACTTTTTCGGCCTCAAATCTAACCTTGCTCTAGCAAGTGTCACGACAGTTCCAGCGCGAGTTATGGGAGCAGAACATCGTATTGGATCGGTTAAAGAAGGTACAATCTCAGTCCATATATGCGTCGATATGACCCTGACTTTCTTCCAGGTTATGATGCGGGTTAGAAAATGGTTTCGTTCGGGTTATCGATACTGATGAGCCTCAGACATCGTACTCTGGGACAGTCATCCGCTGAATGTGGGTGCAACTCCAGTCCAGGTCTTCATTGACGGCATTGCCCAACTATCCGAGCCCTACTATTCTGTCAAACCCGAAGCGCTCCAATCTTCCCCAAAGACCCCCAATTTCGACAAGGAAGCCAACCAAACTCTCGAGTATGACGGTCTTCCTCCTTTGGAAGTGAAACCAGAAACTGCGATCGATGGCAAGATAGTGTTCACCAATCTTGGCAGCATGTATCTCCGTACTGCAGAAGGCCAAGCAGTGGAACAGGTCTTCACTTCCGAGACAGCGAACAAACTTGTTGTCGTCGTTCAAAACGGGTCCATTGTTTGCTCAGGTTCATGCGCTGAATCTCAAATGGATGCAACGAAGAGGATTGATCTGGAAGGAGGTTCCATAGCGCCCGCTTTCGTTTCTTATGGCTCCTCGCTTGGTCTCAGCGAAATCGACTCTGAACCTTCAACAAAAGACGGTGCTGTTCCGGACCCCTTGTTTTCGAATGACCTTGATATACCTGTGGCCCAAGCACTAGATGGGTTGTTATTCGAGACTCGGGATGCCTTGTGAGTCTGTTTCGTGGCTGACAGGAATCTTGCACTGACATTTTTTCAAGACGCTCATACCGCTCTGGTGTTTCTGTCGGCATTGTCGCTCCTCAAGCAGCAGGAAGCAATCTATTGCATGGTCTCTCCACAGCATTTTCTACTTCTTCACAGAATGTGCTGGCCAAAGGCGCTGTCGTACAGAATGTTGTGGCTTTGCACTTCAGAGTTACTTTGAGCTCCATAGTCAGTGTGAGCACCCAGATTGGTATTCTCCGAAATCTGTTACTCGGCAAGGTCAAAGGAAAGCTGGGTCGTGTCATCGACGACGTTGTCCAGGCAAGCTATAAGCTTCTTCAACAGGATCAAACTGAGCATTCTTTCTAGGGCAGTATCCCGATTGTTATTCTGGTCGAGTCGGCGGACGTCATGTCGTCTTTGATTCTTCTCAAATCTCAAATCGAGAAGGCCTTGGGAAGCCGGATAAACATGGTGTTCAGCGGTGCAACTGAAGCCCATCTTATCGCAGAGGAGATTGGGGCCGCTGGTGTTGGAGTTTTAGTGACGTCGATTCGACCTTTCCCGTCTCAATGGGAGCAACGACGCTTGTGAGTGCTATTTACTGATCTAAGCTCTTCTAACGCTGTTTACTAGGCTACCTGGACCACCGCTCTCCAAATTGTCGGCCATTTCAGTCCTCTTACAAAATAATGTTACTGTGGCCATCGGGGTTGACGACAAGTCGCAAGTCAGAAACACCAGGTTTGATGTTGGATGGGTAAGCGATCCACTTGGTTTGAGGATACAGCTAATGGGAGAGTAGGTTGCACTGGAATCGGAGATCAGCAAAGCGGACGCTCTAGCCTTGGCCACAGTCAATGTCGAAAAACTTTTCGGTCTCGACTCTAGCAATGACCTGGTCGCGACCAAGGGCGGCGAGATCTTCGATTTCCAAGGCAAAGTCGTCGCCATAATAAATGCGAAAAGAGGCGTCGTTGATCTGTTGGAAACTTGATGTTATTAGTTGCTTGTTTATCGAATAAACAGGGCTACAGTTGGATTACACTACATTACACTATGAAGGCCCGATGGCTTTTCTTATACTACATTGCCCACGACATCTTTGATATCCAGCATTTCGCAGAATGCCTTTGTCTGTGGGTTTGGATGCCAGACCGCTGAATACGACAGTGATCAGTGAAGGAATAAAGGATTCAGGGAATGACTTGCGTTGAGCCATACCACGGAAATCGACTCTAGCTTTCGGGTTTGGAGGTGGAGGTGGCGCAGTCACACAAAACTGTTGCACTTCTTCGACTGCTTTCGATCCTGCAGAAAAGATATTCTTCTGGACCCAGTCAAACTCTTTCTGCACCAATTCTCGTGCTTTATCCTCTGGGGGATATTGCTTTTGATATCGATTGGTGGAAAGGAAAGGATGAAAGGCTTTGGTGATCGCAAGCCATTCGGGGTCAAATGATAGGGCGAGTGGTGCTGATGAAGGCAAAGGTGAAGGATAGTCAATCACCTGGAATACATTAGAGAGGCGACGAATTGAGATTAAATGCATACCTCGAGGAATTGACGTTTTGGAAGACATTTATCCAATGCCAAAAACCTGGTTTCAGACCCACTTGTCTCGTTTTGCTTGCGTTTTCGTGACGGAGCGACTTTTGGCACAGGAGCCACCACAACATTCGCCTCCTCGTCTTCAAGGGTAATTTCGTCGGGATTATTGCGTGAAATTGGTGGGGCCGCAAACTCTTCGTCGGACAAGGCCAGTGAAATCTCGTCAGGGTTTGTGGCTGAGACCTCATCTTCATCTACAATGGCTATCTCCTCGGGATTCACAGGCTCTGCTGCGAAATCCTCGTCGTCAATAGTGATTTCATCCGGATTCGCTATCGTCTTGACTTTCTTGGGTTCAGTTTCCTCGTGAGGCACAGTCGCTTCGAATCTGACGTGCAAATGAGCGGAGAACCACCACTTTGGCTTCAGAGTCTTGAGGAGACCCATAAGCGGCGGAGAGCCCAAAGATCCTTGTTGAACTTCATCGCGAAAATGTTTTTTGGCTCGCAGGAGTCGACCAGTGTCCCCATATTGGTCAATTGCAAGGGGCCAGTCGTGGGATAGGAAGATATCGGGGGAATTGAGCTGAGCGACAGATTAATTGGCTGTATCGGGAAAACAGGGAAAACTCACCAAGGAAAGCCGGCGGACGTTGTATTCGCGGATATGGTATATGCTTCTCATAGCATCTGCACCATACGGCAGCTTTTCGTATTGGCCTGGGCGGGATATAAGAGGAGCATAGGCAAGCCAGAGCCCAACGCACCTAATCGAAAGTCGCCTTGTTTGAATATGCCCGAAGCTCCTGCTATACGAATGCCATTGACTTGAATGCAACCTGCATGTCCGAGAAAAAAGATATTCGGCGCGATCCAGCCACCATGGTACCTGTAAAACACGGTCAGAATCCATCTGGACCAAAGAAAGCAACGAACAGCTCTTGAAAATAATTGGATGCTTCATGATTTCCCCCGATAACCACCGTTAGCATTGGAGCCTTGACCAGTCCACTGTAGTACCTGCAACAAAATTCAACGCAGAATGCAGCACGAAACCGAGGGTCGCAACTTGTAAAAGCCGCCCAATTCTTTATATTTATCTGGACATGCCATACATTGTAGATCCTGGTGGTTCCTCATGGCCTGGAAATCACCGCAAATGAGGAGGAGATCGACTTTGTACCCATTGCGATGCTCGAGCTGCTGAATGTGACTGTAGATATTTTCAAGCTCTCCATGGCAGCAGCCTTCAATAGCAATCTAACAGGTGTGAGGTCGATGTTTCAAACCGACAAGAATTACTCACCTTCATGGTGGAAGCGCGTCTGAGACCCTGAATGATGCGACTTGGACGACCAGTTTGGAAACATCGCCCAAACTGGTTCATTGGCTTCAATTTTTCGTGATCGGTCGAGTCATTCGAAAAGATACTTGAATTTCAAAAAGCTGGCTCGGCGCATGAATACAAAGTTTATTACATCCATAGCCTCAGATGATAACTGGACCAAGATCTCTCCCAAGACTGTCGACAGACATTTACTCTTTGACCAGATACCGGCAGGGCCTTCCATGAACGATTCGTTGTCGAGAGCCTCAGCAGTATCAACTGCCGAAATTGACTGCTTCGTCTGTTCAAGTTTGCAGCGCTCAAAGCTTTAAATGTTTCAGTTGGCGTTGGTTGGGGAGAATGAGTGTACTGTTGGCAATGTGAGCAATCTAGAGTTGAACTAAATCGCGATAGCATACCGTATGCAAGTCAGTGACTGTAGAATGGACCAAGGATTTGCCTTTCAGTCTCTTGAGCTCTCTCAAGCGCTTGACATAGAAAAACAGGGATGGCAAGTAAATCCGTCGGCATTCTCGATTACCGCCAGGGGGGTATCATTGGTGATGGATGAGAGTGACCAGTAAGCGTGGAGCGTGCTCCTTCGACGGCCATGGGTCGCTATCCTCGAAGTCGGTCTCGTTGTCGAGGGGCAATCTTGGGTATCGCTCACCCAGAGTCTGGCTATACTTTTGTTTTCGAGAAATCAACAGGCCGTCTACAAACCTTCGAGTGATAGAGAGACGGCATGAGACGGTTGGGGCTATCCTTCTTCATGGAAAGCTGCTTCTTCTTTACTTCGTATCCGTCTTCCATCAGCATGACATCGGCCAAGATGACCTCTGACCACAACAGAGACGCCGCCCCCTTCGGTGGGGTGGGAGCTGAATATACGCCGCATGTATAATAGAAGGGATTCTGCTCGGCGAGTTTGTTGTTGTTGTCGATATGGTGCCCCAGCTCTTCTCCCATTCTCGTCTTTGCTCAGTGAGGTGCTCTTCCCAGGCTGTGTTCTGCTCGTTCTCCTCCCACTGCAAGTCTCAATCGGTTTTCAGCTGCTCCCTTTCCTCAGCTAGCTTTCTCGTGTTGAGATTTTTCAAAGACTGTGCAGGCACGACCGCTTCATGTCAGATTCTTTGGCTGAAATGATTAAAGATTGTCTCACCGTGGAGTGCGATGAGAACTGCAGCCGCACCAGTAGCAGTAAATTTGAGCAAAGTCTGGCAGGAGTATATTTCGTCCATTTACGACGACTTTGGTTATGGCGGAGAGGAGAGTGCGTCGCCGTCACATAGACTCGCACCAGCCGCTCCAGCAAACCGCAAATTTATGACAGTCGATCAATTTGCAGGGTGGTCAAGAACCCGGTCCGAGTCTACCGTCACAGTGTGACTAGATCAAGCCTCGGACTTGAAGTTGCATGTGAAGCCGGAATAGCAATCTACTGCAAGAAGAGTGAGCTCGATGTTTGAACGACGTATACAGATCCAAACATAAATACAGAATTTGATATTGTTCCAGTCTAGCTTCAAACTGACGAATAATTCGACGACGACCCAGCCGGGGAGGTAAAATCTCGAGCTTACCACCAAGACCGTCGACAAACATCTTCTCCCTGACCAGGTACCACCAGGGCGCTCCGTCCACAGTTGTCGTTGAGAAGCCTTCAAGCCCGTCGAGAATGAGCGTGCTGTTCGTAAAGGTGAGCAACCTAGAGCTAACCAAAGGACAGTAGCATACTTACAGTATGAGTTGTAGAATGAACCAAGGACTCGTCTCTCAGCGATCTCATCTCTCAAGCTCGTACACTTGGCGTAGGAAACAGAGACGAGCAAATCCGTTGGCATTTGTCGATTAACGCAAGGAGGAATATAGTTGGTGATGGATACGAATGACTGGGACGTATTTCAGTCAAGGGTGAGAGCTCAATAGCAGATGAACGAAGGAGCAATTCCTCAAGGAGCATGTCGATCGGTACTCTCAAGTCCCATTTGGGCCTCGATAGCAGTGACAACTCCTTCGGGAGAGGGCTTGGTGGCGACCGCGTCGACTTTGAGGTGAAGAGTATCGTGAAGGAAAGCAGAGGTTGTGGGACCAATGGCAAGAATCCGAGCGAGCATCTTGTCCTGTAAAGTCGTCGAGGACAAGTTGAAGTGCTGTTCGAGATGTGGTAACACAAACTGAGCTGACGACGGGGAGAAGAACACGATCCACCACTCTGTAACTCGTCAACAATGGAAAACGAATCAAGACAATAAGATGAAGACCTTTCTCGTTCCCATCACTTATTGCTCTCTTTAGATCTGTTCCAAATGTACGACTTCCCCTTGTCTCATACACCTGGATTGAATATAGCTGCATGCCACCTTCTGTGAGAATATTGGGCAGAATATCGCGGTTCTTGTCGCCAGTCAGGTAGAGCAGATTTCCAGGACCCATATCCTGCAGAATGAACCGTGCCAGGTTCTCGCTGGTCCCGGTATCTTCTCCTCGAATGTCCAGATCCTGGGACGGATAGATGGAGCGGACAGCTGCAGCAGTGGCTGAACCAGGGACGTAAAACGGAATCTCATTCCAGTGTGATACAGCTGTAGCTTTCCATGCTTCGCAGGCTCTGGCGCTGGTGATAATGACCCCGTCAAAGTCTTTTCCCTGGTTATCTACAAATTTCTGCAGTTCAGCGTGCCCAAGGAGACCGGTTTCCAGAACTGGAACATTCACAGCATGGAGACCTGCTTCAGATAGACGTGATTCGTAGGGATCTGTGGGATCTGTAGGTGCACGAAGGAGCAAGACGTTCATGGTTGCAGTCACGCGTTGGTGACAGCCTGTCACACCGCTCTCCCTCATGGCGCTTTCCGATGAAGTATCCAAATACATGGGCGCAATTGTTGCCTCAGACCCAAAGCTACTTTCAGAATGTGGGTCTTTTATCTTGACTATCTCTGAATTGGCTCAAACGACTCGCAGGTGAATCAATCTGCCAAATCTACAGTATATCGCCAGAGGACCTCAAGTACAAATGGGAAGCTCTCACATTCTCCTCAATCACCTCTCGCTCAGAGAAACTGCCACCATTCACCATGGAATCCATCGCAGCTCTGAAAGCCGTGTTGCAACGCGACTTGCAGAAGAACAGTGCGGTGAAAAAAGGACCCAGAAAGATGCCTTTCGCTACTGCTATCAACAGGACGCGAATACCTCAGAATTTTGGCCGTAATTCGTTGGGTGGAGCGGTCCAAGTCAAGGTCGAGCCAGGGAGTGAAGCGTCGGTCGCAGGACCAAGCAAGGTCTCATTCAGTGGACCCAAGAATGACGCGTCTTCACGCAAGAAACGCGCTTGTGAGTGCTATATATGCCTTCAGAATCATTCCAACATCCCGTTCCAGACCGCTACATGTACGAAAAGATCTTCACTCGAAGCGAAGGTGAGTTTTTCGATGCTACCCTTTTCTGGCTCTAAATTCTTCAAGTCTTGGACGACCGAATCGACGAGTTCAGCCAAATCGTCACCGACCATTACAAGGTGACCGAGTTTGGAGATCCATCAACCTCCACAGAGGTGCGTGTAATATTTCAACTTTCAGCCTGATACTCAATCTGCAGACAGGGAGAAACAGTGATCATAGGACGAATAACCCAGGATACAGAGTTCTCATCGGCAAAATTGGCCGACGACACTGTTGTAATTGAATCGTCGCGAATGCATTCCTCTGGTGCCCGAGTGCTTCTACGGTTCGATCCTTCTCTCACCATTCGAGGAGGTATACAAGGCGCTGGCGCCCTCGGAGTCTTCCCTGGGGCCATCGCAACGTTGAAGGGAAAGAATGGTGGTGCTAATTCATTTCTGGTGTCAGAAATTCTCGCTGTACGTCTCCTTGTGGTCATCTTGCTTCTATACCTCATCGCTCTTCTAGCTCCCACCTCTCAAACCTTCATGGACCAATTCCAATGTCAAACCAGAACCTGGATCGGCATTCTCGTTATGTGTCGCTTGTGGACCTTTCACACCGGAAGCGCCAGTGGCTGATGCCAATCTTGCCTTCAAACCTTTACAAACCTTGCTGCAATCTCTACAGGCTACGAAACCAACAGTGGTGCTCTTAGTATGTGACAGTTTCCATCTGAAATTCCAATTGACCTCGGGATCTAGGTTGGACCATTCGTTGACGCGTCACATCCACTGATCAAAGTCGGAGATGTTGATTCGACACCTCTCAGATTATTCCAGAAGCGCGTCACAGAACCATTACGCGCTTTTCTGGACTCTTCGCCTGGAAGCATAGCGATTCTGGTTCCCAGCATTCGAGATGTCGTGAGCTTTCACAATGTCTATCCCCAATGTGAATTTGGTCCAGAAGTGACTCTGGGTGATCCAGTGAGCTGTTCTGACATCAGGCAGTCAGTCAAGGACTCATGATCTCTGTAGCGGATTCACCGAGTACCAAACCCAGCCCGATTCTCGATAAACGATGTCAAGTTTGCGGTTACAAGTATCGACGTTGTATCGCATTTGCTCAAGGATGAGCTCTTGAAAACAGGACAGGAAGTCGAACCTGTCAGTGCTTCGTCGGCAGACGACAATGGAACAGACAAGATTGGCAATTTGTGCAGACATCTTCTGCAACAAAGAAGGTGAGCCCTGAGAGCTATCTATGTCAACATTACTGAATTCATCCAGCTTTTATCCCATTTTTCCTGTCCCCTTTGAAGTGGCTCATGAGGTCAACTTGGATGTGACCCATTCAGAGGGCCTCAAATTAGACGACGAAGGATGTGCTCCTGATGTTCTGGTTGTGCCCAGTCGTCTGAAGCATTTTGCAAAGGTTCGTCTAGAGGTGACAAGTCTATCTGGATACTGATTCATTACCATCTAGCACGTTCATTCGACGACAGTGCTCAACTCTTCTTTTTTGACCAAAGGGACGTATTCTATGCTGAGTATCGATCCCACACGCCAGGCATTGTACGAACGAATCAAGAATGAGTTTGTTAAATTAGAGAGTACCAAACTCGAGAGCTAGTTCTGGTAACTCAATTGTAATACTAATACATGCTGGTTGCCCTTTGAAGTCTATCGTTTACTAGAATCGGCTCCATCTATATGTTTGGCCTGGCCGGAGACGGCGTTAGAAGCGGCCGATAAGATTACTCGCAGTACCTCTGTGACATGATTGTGACAACCACGCTTCTTTAAATACTTTTCGTCTTGCTCGTCCCGACTTCGAAGGGTAGTTTCGATTCGTCGAGTATACTCTTCATCCTCCTCATTCCGACGTTGAAAGTTGGCTCCGAGGCGTAACAATGGCGAGGTCGAGCCGCCGTAGACTTGTCGGCCAAAAGCTTTTGTATTGCGTCTCCATCTTCATTTCGCTGGGGGTCTTCCTGGCAAGTATACTTTATTGCGCCGCATCTCCAATGCTGATCTCATCGAATACAGTTCGGATATGACCAAGGGTAAATTCAAAGTCCAGCCCCGAGACTCGAAAATGTTGCTCAATGTTCGAATTTCAGTGTCATGAGCGGCCTCATCACATCGCCCCATTTTATACGATATTTCAATGCTCCAGATGCTTTGCAGATTGGTCTCATGGTCTCTGTTCTCGAAGTTGGCGCTTTTGGTATGTTTCCATGCTTCCGCAAGATGGTGATGTGTTGAAATCATTGTCAGTCACTTCTGTTGCTGCTGGCCGCGTTGGGGATATTATAGGTCGCAAAGGAACACTGTTTGCTGGAGCTATCACGTTTACAATAGGTGGCGCGGTGAGTCGTTGAATAGCACGCTTTCCAAAGATCTTAATCATCGTACTTTCAGCTCCAATCATTTACAACTAGCATGTTTATCATGGTGATTGGGAGGATTGTCAGCGGCTTGGGCGTCGGTCTTCTTTCGTATGTCGCATGAGTATCTGAATCGCTATTGGAACTGACAGGATTACAGGACCATTGTTCCCATTTACCAGAGCGAAATTTCACCACCTGCTCATGTTCGTCCTGCTTCTGCTATATCTGCTATACTTATGACGATGAATAGAGGGGCCAGCTCGCGGCGATGGAGTTTACTGGTCATTTTGCGCAAATTGAAGCATGAGTTGACAAGACGACTAAACGCGTTTACAGGGAACATCTTCGGATACGCTGTTTCTGTCGTACGTCTATCCATGGTTCTTTTCGCGCTATCTTGACTGGATTCCTTCAGTGGACAGATTACTTTTGCTCCTTCATTGATTCGGACATGTCCTGGCGACTGCCATTGCTTTTGCAATGCATAATTGGGGCGATACTCGCAGTTGGATCGCTGTTCCTTCCAGAGTCTCCCCGGTATGTATGATTCTCGCCTCGATTGCTTTTGGTTTACGGTCTGCTAGTTGGTTGATTGATACAGACAAGGATGATGAAGGCCTACGCGTCTTGGCTGATCTTCATGGCGGTGATTTAGACAACCCGATTGCAAGAGAAGAGTTTCGAGAGATCAAGAACAAAGTGCTCTCTGAGGTACGACTTTCTGGCTTTCTTGGATGGAACCTTGACGCCTTCGACAGCGAGACTCGGGAGAAGGCCGAAGTTATGCAGTGATGTGGAAAAGATACAAGCGACGTGTTTTACTGGCAATGTCCTCACAAGCATTTGCCCAGCTTGTAGGTTGCTCTTTGTATTTCTGGGATGGAGAACTGAATCTGCTGTCAGAATGGAATTAATGGCAAGTCCTGTCTTGACTTGCATGCGCAAAGCTCATCTTCAAGTTTGCAGTTATATCTTATTACGCTCGTACGTGCTCTTTTGAACCGAGAAGACTCGTCTCATATATTTTGCAGCCAAAGTATTCGAAGGTAAGAATATGTTTCATCTTCTTGTTCTGACTTATACAACCCTAGAGGCCGGCTGGAAAGGCCGAGACCAGATCTTAATGACAGGCATCAATGCTTTAATCTACATTCTGAGTACTCTGCCACCGTAGGTCTTGTTCGGACCTCTTTCTGGCTCTTAGCTTATCAAGACTAGCTGGTGGCTCGTAGACCGCTGGGGCCGTCGACCGATATTACTTTCTGGCGCATCTGTGGTAAGACTAGTTCATCAATGCTGTCAAATGTCTTGCTCATAGCCGCTAAGATGAGCATTTCGCTTTGTGCTATGGGATACTGGATGTATTTAAATGTGGCCGCTACACCTAATGCTGTGGTGGTATGTGTGATCATCTACAACGCCGCTTTCGGTTATTCTTGGGTGAGTTTCGCTGCAGTCCCTCGAAGTATCGCTCATTATGTTGTTCAGGGCCCGATTCCATGGCTGTAAGTGCGACATTTTGAATTGTTACATGTCTGATCAAGTTCTCTAGATATCCGCCCGAAGTACGTCCCGGTTCTGTCCCTAGGATGCTGTCTGACGTATTTCGCCTCAAAGATTATGCCTCTTACTTTCCGAGCCAAGGGGGTTTCCTTATCGACAGCCACAAATTGGTTCGCCAATGGAATCATAGGCGCTGTGACGCCTGAATTGCAGGTCCTGATCAAATGGCGCTTGTATTTTATGCACGGATTTTTCTGTGCCTGTAGTTTTGTTCTCGGTAAGTGCGACAATAATATATTTCCCAAGCGACAACAATCTGATACGTTTGCAGTTTACTTTGGTCTGATTTTCTTTTTTCAATATTCGACTACGGGACTGACGGTATTTAGTGTATCCTGAAACCAAGGGCATTCCTTTAGAAGAGATGGACGTCGTCTTTGGAGAAGATCGGCCAAATTCGAGTCTCGGGGCGGACTCTGAGCGACAAAGCTTTCTTGGCGGACCGACGTCTCGACAGCCAGGGCGCACATCAGCATCAAAACCAGGACTACTTGGTCGCCTATTCGGGAATGATACGACGCCTTTCGTCGCTGATAGCGACTATGAAGCCGTTTCAAGACGAGAAGACGAAGACGAAGATGGAGAATATGAACTGCTAGAGAGACCTGATCAATGATTTGACCACAGCAATGCATAAATGTAGACAATAATAGTAGATTTTCTCTCTGACGTCAGGGACTCCCCGTCGACAGAAAATTATGCCGCCATGGCGACAAAGACAGGAGATGAGAGCGGATGCTATTTATATTTTTCCCTTGCTCATTTCTTTTGTTCCAAGAACTTAGAAGTAACTAGAAGAGAACTTGCGATTGGTTAATTTTCGATAGGCGCCAATAATGATTAATGATTGGTGAAGGGAACATTCCACTTACAGCCGATGTCAGGCGGTTGTGGAGTGGGAGTACCAATTTCCTGATGGAACAATCCTGCCTTGTACTGTATACGAGAACATAAGGGTCGTCCGGAAATATTACCTACAACTCTCTTTCCTTTCCCTTTTTCGTCAAAACGACGACTCCACACTCTTTTGGATTTTAACGAAGGACTTGGTCACTGCCATGAACCGTGGCGCACGTGCTCACACAAGTCTTCATCGTCGCGTTCATCGCGATGCGAAAAAAGCAGTTCTTGAAGACCGCGGTCTCATTGATCTGCCTCTTTCTCTGCCCGCCATTCCATTGCTGAATCCCTTAGTCACTGCTTTAATTGGTGATTCACGAAAAACTGCTACAGCAACTGCCACGACGACAACAAATACCGGTGCTGCAGGTGGCGGTTCAGGTTCTGGTGGCTCTGGTGGCTCTGGTAATCCAGGTTCAGGCGGTTCAGGTGGTTCAAGTGGTTCAGATGGTTCAAGTGGTTCAGATGGTTCAGGTGGTTCAGCGGATTCTGGTGGTTCAGTTTCATACAGTTCAGCAGCACCTGGAGGTGGCGCGAATGATAGTTCGAGTCCGACCAGCACCACTCCCTCTGGCTCTTCCGAAGCTACTGGTGGCGCTAACAACAACGGCGGCGCTTCGAATTCCATCAGCACTTCAGCTCCGCCCAATCATACCTTTGCTGTTGTCAATGTAGGGGGACAACCAGTCGACCATAATGAATCGGATCCCTCGGGCTCGACAACCGAATATGTTCTCACCACCGTGTATTCCAACGGGATCCCGATAGAGACACACACGGCCACTTTCGTTGGAGGTAATACTGGCAATGGAGGAAATACCGGTGCCGGTGCCGGTGGAGATGGGGGTGGAGAAACAACAGGAGGAGGAGGTTCTGGAACAGATAGCGACCCGAAACATGGCATATCAAAGGGCGCTATAGCTGGAATATCTGTTGTGGCGCTGTTCCTCTTCGCCGGTCTCTTCATCGCAGCTCTTCGTCGTCGTTCACAGTCAAAACGCAGCGAAAGACAGAAGCGCTGGTGGTCGACCACAGAAAAACGATGGTCTGATGACAGAGCGACCGACGATGCTACTGTTGGCTCTGGCACCATTTCGGCCAGGAGCAGCTTTGCAACTACCTACGATCGTGGCGAACGTAGTTCCCTGGTTCTCGACTTCTCAGCCCAGCCTCCTCTTCCCCCAATGGCCGAGATTCGCGATGCTCATGGCCCTGGCTTCCTGCTACATCCTTCAGAGCCCCCAGTCGTACCGCCACAAAGTCCTATATTCGCCCTGGTCGATACATCTACCGAGGAGCGTCGCGTCTCTACTTATAGTAATCGCAGCGACTCCACTTCCAACGAATCTCACTCTCAATACCTTGCTGTCGCCGATCCATTTGGCAATCCATCTGATGGTCAGATCAGCCCAATGTTTGTCAGACCATTTTCTCCTTCAGAATTATTTTCCTTCCCAAAACCTCCAAATCATGTCTCTGGAGAATGGAGCGCTGCAGCGGACGACATTCAGCCAGTCCCAGCCTTGCCCGAGGCTGTTCACAACCCATTCTCAGACCCAGCCGTCGAACAGCTAGAGACTGTTCGAAGACCATTCAGTCCGACTCTCCATGACGAGCTCGCTGTGGTCGTCGGGGACCACGTGCGCGTCAGTAAGGTCTTCGACGACGGGTGGGCACTGGTTGAAAAATTATCAGGCCCAAATGAAAAGGGTAAGGGTCCCGCATTACTGGGTTTAATTCCGGTCGATTGCTTGAGAGCTTCTGGGCAAAACCTGGAAGATCTTTTAGCCACGAAGCGGGTTAGCAGCTCTTCAGCAACTTCTGTCATTGTCTGAGGTGCGTTTTCTATCTGTCTGTCCTTTCATTGTTCTCATAAATTCTTCAGATAAACTTTGTGACACTATATTTTTCCCCATCCCCGTTTTCGATACCCTACAGTTTTTCCCTGCCATTATCTTTATATGCTTTTTAGCTCATACAAGGTGTATTACTTTTGACACTTCCGCTCCGCTGTCGTGTTTTCTTTCAACCCCACCGCGACAGATTTGTTTTTTAAAGTGGATTAAATGAGAATGCTGATAATCGGCGCTCAAAGTGACCGACCTCTAGGCTCTAGCAACTTGTGTGCTCTGGAAGCGCTTTTACTAGGTGTTCTATCAAGTCGGCCTCAAATAAAATATGATATCAATATCTAAAGTGCAAGTCCATCTAATTCAAAATATAATACATGAGTGTCTTTCGATCTAAATGAATGTTTGAAAATGTCTAAACTCGAAGGGAAGGAAATCTGCTCTGAATCTAAATGAATGTCTGAATGTCTATCTCTATATCTGAATGAACGTCTGAATGTCCAAAACCTGAAGGGAGGTAAATCTATATCTAAAATCTATTGCTCAACTCCCAAGATGGCTTTTCAATGTCAAGCTGAGGCTCTTTTTTCCGGAGATACTCGTGAGCAACATCCTCGGGCTTCGAGATCAAGATTTTGCCTTGATAAAACGCCAGGAGAGTGAGGACGAAGAGGACAGCCCAGGTGATGCACATAAGAGTCGTCATAATAAAATGCAGGATGTGGAAACCTTTGATCTGAAATATATCGCCGATGACGCGAAGAGTCGAAATCCAGCCGACTGCGAGAATTCAGACAAATTGAGAAGCAATAAAAACAACCACATGCCATTGGGAAAGGTCAACGCCCAACCTAGAAAACCAATCAGATCAAGCAAACGAATAGAAAACATGGACACTTGCATCCGAGAATTTCGCTGAGATCTTTGTGAAGCTTGAACCAATATGGCAGAATCCCGAAAAGGAAGAAGAAAACCGCCAGACCAAAGAGCATCAAACCGGCCATGACGCTAGTTGCATACCAGATTTCCCCTGCGTTGGGACTTATGAGACCGTGAGCAGGGAAACTGCAAGAAGTAAGTCAAAGTCGAAGGGAGAGATAGAGACGCCATACATGTCTCGGACATTGCGGCCCAAATTGATCAAGGCAAGAGCGGTAAAACCAGGCGGACCGCATGCCACGAAAGCCCCGTTCGCCTGTGGTGAACTGTTAATGCTTGTTACAAGTTTATGAGCCATGAGAGACTAGCCTGGTGTCCTGTCAGAAACCCGGTCTGCGGAGATTGAATGAGCGAAATAACATGTTTGTTGAAGATTCAGCTCACCGTCATGATACGAATGACATAGATGCACAGGTAAAAGAAGGTCATAAAGAAACCCAAGCCTAGAGAAAGATTAACGACTTCAAAGTCAAAGTCGCAGTTGCGGACCTTGGAAAAAGTATGCTGTCAAAACGATACCGATAGCTCTGGTGTCCGAAGGCGACATGACCTTGAGCACATTGAAAGCTACCACACCAACAAGCATCTAGGACCGGTCATTAGCGGGGTTCAACATCTAGCATCGAAAGATACCATTGGGAATATCAGAAAAGCATAGGCTGGGGTAAAGTGCGTCAAATCGTGCGGTTTGTTGAACCAGATCATCAACATCGGAAAGCAGGCCAGACAGGCAAAGCCGACATATACCCAGAAGAGGACATAGATGAACTCCGAGGCCGCGAAACCGCGCGGGATTGCGTAGTTTATTGTACCGATCAGAATAGTGGCAAAGGACAAGACCTACAGAGATGATCAGAATCAGCTCAAGTTCAAAGCATAGCCAGCATACGATGAGAGGCACAAAGATAGATTTGACCGGGTCCTGAAGCAGCTTCCAAGCCTGTTTCGGATACACTGTGGATAGCAGTGAGCAACAGGCAGAATATTGCAGTTCAACGCGTACTAATGGCCTGCACCAGTAAGATGGAAGAGTTTAACAGGAAGAGTGCGATGTTGAGAAAGTAAAACCCAGTTTCGACTTTCGTGAGCACGTCCGAATGCTCTTTTAGACCCGAAAGAGTAACATAGACCGCTCCTGTGCCCATCCCGATGGGAAATGCTTGCCACGACCAGCCGTGGATTCTTCTGAGGAGTGCTCCTGGCTGAACTGGAGTGCCTGCAGTATCAAACTGAGAATCTCCTATGGTGCGGGACATGGTCATCGGTGGGGAAAAGGCGAGCGTCCAACATGGAAAACCGCAGCTTCTTATAGCTCTTTGAGAATTGCAGGCATGTGTGTTGTTATGTACTTGTTGGAGCAAAGCGTTATCTGGTTGGAGCCAAGTCGAGTCTTGGCTCTCACGTGATGGTGAATAAGACGCGTAAATTCAAGACACCGCGACGCCAAGCCAGGACCAGCTAGATACGAGGGTGTAGACCTTTATTTATTGTCAGGGTACCGTGCGATAGTTCAGGCTTACTATTATCATGGAAACAGTAAATTTCTTTCATCATCGAAGGGGCTCTTCTGCGGCGACTCTGCTCCAGGAAAATATGGTGCCCCAGCTTCTCCACATTCTTTCAACGACCATACGCTTCTCGTTTCGCCCAAGCTCAGGCGCTTCTAAATCGCCCACATCTTGCAAGAAACCTTCCAACAGCCGGGAATTCGGAGGCAGACAAACTTCCGCATAATCTCGGAGATGAGCTACCGATAACATAAGAAGTCCAGTCGTAAGCGGAGAGACGTCTTTTTCTCCAGAGTCGACAATCAAAAGTCGTTCTATCCGTCTATAAACAGGATAAGTAAGCCGTGTTGTCCTGGTGAACTTGGACGAACCTCATAGTGAACATGACAGCTGCCCTTTTGAATTTGCCTCCGTATTTGCCGTGTCCTTGGTTCCCCGTCCACATTCTCCCGAGATATCCACCGATAACATAAACAATTGTAAGCGCAGGAGCAACACCAACAAAAGCGAAGGTCAGCTCCTGGGACTTGAGCAAGCGGTCGATACCTTTCAAGGCATAATCTATATCAACCTATGGAAACTGTTGAGCATGGATAGCAACAAGGAAACCGAGGTTTCTCTGACCTTGGTCTTTTGAATCTGGATGAAGAGAGAGCGCAGAAGAGAACCCATTAAGGCGGCCTTGAAAGGATGCTCGATATCCTTTTCATAAACCTTTAACACGGCAGTAAGGTCTCCGACGCGAATTTGTTGCGACAAAGAGTCCATTTGGTCTGCCCCATACCGGAGTTGATCCTTGGCAAAGGACAGGGTCATTCGTTCGAGAGACTTTAGAAAACCATTACTAATGAGGTTATCGAGCGGCGATCATAAAAAGAGACGTACATCCAAATCGGCCAAGACACCCTCTTTGGAGATGATAACTCCGCCATCTTCGCCGCCTGTCCGAACGGTATTCCAAACATCTTTCAGCGGTTCAAATAGCCATCCAACAAGGAAAGATTTAATAGTGTTAATGGTCTCGTTTGCCATCTCGAGCAGAGAGCTACGAGACTTGTACAAGTATCTGAGAGACACTAGAGCAATTGGTGGAAGGAGAAAGATTTTGGGCCATAGAAGAGTGAACCATGGCGGACGTTGCAAAGGACTGATTTGGGAAGAATGGAGAGCGATGCATTGAGGGAGAGAGACCCTGACGATGCTCCGCATGGCTTCCGTCAGAGACGTGTTTTCTGAAGGTTTTTCTGTAGGTTCTCCGAGTTTCAGCGTCTGATTCAGGTTGATTGCGAATGGTGTTATATGATGATGGACCTGTTTTCGCCCAACGTCCATATTTTCCTGATGCAATGCATAGGTCAACGAGCCCCGCTGCTGGGCCAGTGTACCCAGGATTTGAGCTCTCTGGTCGCGAAGGGACTCGAGCTTTTTCCTTTTCTCGCGACATTCTTGTTGAGTCAACTCCAGTGGTAGTGTCACCCATTTGAGATACCTAGCACAGGCGTTGATGACTCTGGAAACCATGGGCGAGCCTTCGGGAGGTTTGTCGCGAGGAAGAGAGAAAAAGAAAAGGGACCGCGATCCGAAAATCTGACTTTCATTGCGAAGATGGGGAAAGAGGGAAGTCAGGAGAAATGATGGTCGAAGTGCAGAGGCTTTTGTGATGTCTGTATTGCGGACGCCCCGGAGCAAATTCAATGCACGCGTAGGAAGAGCTGTTGAACCAATTAGTCCTGAACTTTTAGAAATAAAAAAGCGACGCACTTTGAATGAAATACCAAGCCACATTCCTCTTCGACCGTTCTATATTTGACCACCACTCTGCGGTGTCTTCAAGCTGCGAAGACTGGTCTAGAAAAAGTTGGAGCGCTTCGGAATACAGTGCCACGACGAGTTTCTGAGTTACTGCTCGTTGAAGCTCAGCATCGACCGAATTGGTGGGCATGATTCCCGGATTTTGCTCAACAGCATCGAGAGCATCATGAAGAACAGTTCGTGAAACAGGCGTCTTTTCCAAAGCCTGCAATATCCCAGCCAGCTGGTCCTTTGTTCCAGGCGATTCAACCTCTTCAAAGCTGATGACGCTGACCACGGATAATCGCTTGGTATAGTTTTTGCCAAAGTGCGACATGGAGCATGTGACGGCTCTCCTCTTTTTCCATTTTCATTCTTCAAACACAGATATCACTACTGTGATTCATGACGCGTGAAATTCGCCCAAGTTGGCTTATAAATGCCTTTGTTCTGAATTCGAGGCGCCTCAAGGCAGATTTGATTCCAGATTTGTTGCCGATTCTAGAGTTTCTCTCCGGCACCTTTCTACCTAGTCACAATCGCCTCGAGGCCAATCGCACTGTGATTATAAAGTGGGGTGGTCGCTTCTTGCGCTCGCACACATCCATATTTGGTGCGAATCGTGTTCAAGCTCTAATCATTGAAATAGCCGCCATTATGCTGTTTTTTCATTATCCTCGACATGCCTGCTACTCGCAACATCTACTCTGCTCGTCAATCCAGGCGTCTCTCGAACCAATCTCCATGTCATCGTTGGTCCATCATTCTCTTCTCTCAATCCATTCCTGACCATTGCTAGAACCAGAGTTTTGGCCGGAATATGTTCCCCAGATGTTCGATGAAGTCAAGCCCGTCCCAGACTTGAACGGCAAGGACCTCGTATCCTTCCACGACCCACCATCTCCTGGACTGGCTACTGCCCCAGCTCACTCGTCGCGCCAAGGTTCGGATGGAAAGATTCGCAGACCGCGTAATGCATTCAGTGCGCCCATTTATCTCTCATTGTTCCTCTTCTGATTTCACCGCCAGTCTTCTATCGCTCTGTCTTCTACAAGCGCATCAAGTCAGGTGCGGCTTCCATCGACCAGAACTATCTCAGCAAGCAAGCCGGCATCTCATGGAAGAGCTTGAGCGAGGCTGAGCGAGCTCCATATCATGCCATGGCTGAAGCCGAGAAGAACCGCTACACCGTGTTTTACCCAAATTACAAGTATTCGCCGGGATCCAATGTTCGATCCAAGCCATACTCGACCAAACCCAAGAAGCCTAGGGCCCAGAGCCCCAGCTCTTCCCGAACTCGCAGCACCAGCGTCGAATCAGATTATCATCCGACTGCTTCTTCATCTCGTCGTCGCATTGCTCGTCCTTCTCGTGCCGCTGTCGCTTCGATGGACGCTGTCCGCGTCGCCATTTCAGATGACGGTCATGTCGCTGAGCCCGAGACCGAGATCGTCCAAATCAAAGAGGAGCCAGTCAAGAAGGAGGAAGCTCCAGTCATCACGCATCACATTGTTGAATCGTCATCGCCTGAGCACCATTTCTTCCATATGGCCGACCAAACTACTGTCGTGGTATGTCTTACCGTTCTCAATATCAACTTTTTCTGATCTTTTCCTTAGACCCAGCTGAATACTCCACTTCCTTCTTCGTATTATCATATCGATGAACAGTTTGCATTCAAGGCTGGTGTCGACTTTGACGCCCAGCTCACTCTATCTTCGCTAAACTCGACTGTCGACCTCTTTGACACCTTGTCGTTGAAGAAGAAGAAGAAATCCAAGGGCAAGAAGCGGGAGACAGCGAACACCGACGTCCATTCTGACTGGGAGCTGGAATCGATGTTCGGTTCTCAAGGCCTGGACATGGAATTCACTCCTTCGGTGGAGCATACCTCCTTCCTCGAGATGGATTTCGGAGCTCAGTATCGTCCGGTGGAATACTCTTCTCCAACAAAAGTTTGGTGGTGATCTTGTCGGCTAGTATAAAAAAACGCTTTATTCCTCATCATGTCAATACTGCTCCTCATGAACACTATAGTAGATTCTGTATTTATATACATAACTTTGTATCCACCAAATTCTCGACATTTAAGAGCGAGGTTTATCTTCGACAAGCTTCTTGTCTTCCTTCGAGTCGGTGCGATTGAGCTGCCGAACGGACACCGCGGTACATAGACGGTCCTATAAAAGAGTCTTCGTTTCGACGAGTAACAGTATTCTTCCGATGCTTTTCGTCGCTGCTCTCCTCTGCTCAGTCTTTGCTTTGGCTAGCGCAGCCAAACCGAAAATTATCTATCCCCCAAATGGCGCCATCATCCAGCCCAAAGCTCTTTTTGATTTCAAGTATCAATCGGTCTTGGAATACGACTACATCAGTGTCAATTACTCTGTCATCTTGTTCACAACACCACCTACTTCCTCCATTCCTGCAGAAGAATGGGCCGTGGGGTATGTCTTTGGGAGATATTCGATCCCCAATATGGGTAAGATCTCTTTCCCTGACTTGACGAAACTGACGAGTCGCTGTAGGAAACACAAACCCACCGAATCGCGCTCCATCTCAGCTCCAAATGCCAGATTTCGTTGAGCTCTGGGCTGGCGCCGGAAGAGGCCAGTCTGCTCACGCTGCCAGATTCTATCTGAGCGTGATCGAGGAATACCAGACCAAAAGTGTAAGACGCCACACTAGTGAATTCGGTAATACAACTTGGTTCTGACGTGTCTTTTCAGGGCTCTGTCGGTTACAAGATGGCTTTGTCGACCAATCACATCATCTACAATGTCACTCATCATAAGTAGAATAGCTCTTACGATGTTACTATTAGCTTCGCAATTCGTATACAGTATGTGCTGAGAAACACAAGCTAGTTCAGCTCAAGCATCGAACTTAGATCATAATATCCGGTGGCTTATAAGGATGTAATCGAAAATATGCCATTGAATCAATGACGACGAGAAGCTCGTCTTGCGCCACATATCCAGATGTTTAATGCCGGAAGATTCGAGATGTATCAGATATTTCTGCGGTCCGTGATGGTATAACAACACTGTTCAGAAAGATTGTAGAGTAGTATGGCTAGAGTAGCCTGATTATATTGCCTTTCCGTATTTGGACTAGGGCGTTTGCAGATCATGTAACTACTCTATGCGCCGTCATGATCTGAGCACCACTGATGACTCGACTCGACGATCTTCAGGATTGCTCTGACTATTCCATAAGTAGCATTCCAACCGGTCCAAGCCGGAATTCGACTGGAATCGTGGCAGCATCAAGGCTGCGCCACAGTTATTGAGCGTCATCTGCCACCACTATTTATAGTGATGCTACTGGATTCATAGGTGTCCAATGAATGCACGGCGCAGGCACAAATTGAATGAAAATACTTTTTACTCCGTTTCATCAGCGGGGATCACAATGTCTACCCATTGATATCTATGTAGTCGCTTCAGCCACGTCACAATGCTACTTTGACGCGATTGAACCTCTGGCTTAAAATACTGTCTCAGAGTTAGTCTCCCCGCTCCATTGCTTCCAAGATCACTACATCAGTCAGATCAGTCATGGACGGCCAGTCAGTTGGAAAACCCGAACAAGTTCTATAAAGTCAAGTTCCCAGTTGTTATTGATCCTACATATTCATCATGCCAGTGCTTCACCGAGTTACTTTCCCTGCTTCCGATGCCTACAAGCTCAACCTCACCCTTGCTGAGCCTGCTGTCAAGGTCATCGCAGACGCCGAGGGATACCTTGGGCAGGTCTTCCCAAAGATTGAAACAAATCTAGTCCTAACACGAGATTTCCAGCGCCTGGTATGGGTTGCAGAATGAAGTCGAAGGCGCTGAACTTGGGCATCTCGTCACAGGCAAGTACATCCTGAACGAACGAAGCTTTGGCTCATTGAACTCGTGAAGCTTGGGAGACCTATGAACACCACAAGAAGGTCGTCGATGGCCCTGGATATGCCGATATCATGGCTGGTGTAAAACCAGCTTTGAAGGGACCGCTCGACAGTCACCATATCAAGGTCACCATGGATCATATACCTGCTCTTTCTGCCCCAACGACCGAGTTTGTTTCGGTCACCCTGAAAGAAGGCAAGGATATGGCAGAACTCCTCAAGGTTTCGGAAAGAATGATCAATCACCTCAACGGGGCCAAGGGCGCTTTCCCGCCAATCGTCTTTGGGACCTCCATCGAAGAGCCAACCAAAATTATTCTGGTGATTGGGTGGGGAAGCAGACAAATTCATATGGACGCAATTAGCGTTGAACCATTCACCTCGACTATGGGTGAAATAGCTCAACTGGCAGACATCACTTTTAGTCACACAGATATGACAAAGTATTCCAAGTAACTCGTAGTAGTAGTAGTAGTAGTACAATTCGAGTACAAATATTCCTGACAATCATTCGTCAACTAAATGAAAAGTCAACATTTGCCAAATACCTTCATCTCCTCAAACGTGACTGCTTCTTTGTCTCGTAGATGCAACTGAGCAGCTTGACATTCTCCCTGAACCATGGCAGAAATTCAGAGTCGATCAGCGGACATTTATCGACAATCAAAGTCTCGATACCGTGATCTCGGTCTTCGGTCATACGCGAAGTGACTACTCGCGAGAGCGGTCCAGCTTTCACATCGCCACAACCGGAAAGATCCAGATACTTGAGATTGGGACATGGAACCTCTTCCTTGGACCCAGGACTGCCAAGGGCGTCTATCACTCCTTTCGCCACTTTGTACAACGACTTCATGATCAAAGTCTCCAGCTGGCTGCAATCTCGAAGCAGCTCGACAATTGGGCCAGGATTGAGAGCACAGGTTTGAATGGAAAGCCGGATGAGCTTGTGAGATCTCTTTTGATGAAGAATGTGAAAAATGCTGTCGATAGCTGAGATGGGACCTGTCAAGGCCAGTTGCTCCAAGTCGGGGAATGCGACAGAGTCGAAAAGAGGAGGTAAGCCATGACAAGCGCCGAGCTCAAGTTGCTTCAGCTGATGCACAATTGGCGTGAGCTCCTCTTTTGGCTCCTGTAATGTTGTTCCCATGCCAAACTGAAGGATGAATGTCCTGAGCAAAGGATTCGCAGTCAAGATAGCGACAAGACTCGCGATGGTGATGCCTGCCGACGCGACAATGTCCTTCAGAACCAATGTCGTGAGATTATTGAGGTCCTGGATGGTGGTCATGGTGAATGACGCGCCATGGAGCGATAAAGATCGGAGTTTGGTGTCTGGATATGCGAATAATGGATCACGTCGCCCTCTGTAAGACGTGTCCTGGATATGAAGCTCGTCCAAGTTGGGAAAGACAGAGCTCATGGAGATTTGCGTGAGATAACTGTGCAAATCCCAGTCCTGAAGGCGGCAAATACGGAGTGACGGCCAATGGAGACCTTGGAGTCGCGATAGATCCCAGTCGAAATCTCCGAGAAGGGACTTATGGAGGAAGAGTTCGTGTATCCGACCTTTGGAGCGTTCAGTCCACCATTGCGTCTTTCGCACTGGATCCTTCTTCGTCAGGACCAAGCAAGACCACAAAGACGGTGTCGATAGGGCAATCCGGCGCCAATGGCTTGAAACAGCTGCGACAGTGAGGACTTGGAGGTGGTTTTCGCTGGCCAGACAAGCGAAAATTTCAGAGACGAGCTCCACTGGTAGCTTTGCGATATAGCAGGTGTATCGTCGTCGGCAATGTTGAGCTAGCTCCTTCAGCTGAAGCAGTTCGGCGCGACGCTTCTCGTCAGCGGGCTTTGTCTTCGCCAATGCCAGATCCACCATAACTAGTGCCTCGTCTGCCTTCCTGAGCCCCAGAAAGAGCCGAGCCGCTCTAGAGTAACCCTGCCATCTGTTGGGAGCGAGCTGGATGACCTTTCTGGCGTCACGAAGGGCCTCCTTCCCTTTTTCCAGCTTCTCATAGACGGCGGCGCGAGAATCGAAAATGGCATATTGTTGATCACCGCCACTGTTTATAGCCTGAACAAGTATCAGTGGCTGTTGGCACAGGTCGATATGGAATTATACCTCGTCAAAATGTTGCAGCGCATTGGAATAACGCGCCTTTTTGAAGCAAGAGACGCCCTCAGCGAACGGCTCTTTCCAGGACTGTGACATTTCAGAGGAGTGATGGTCACGTGTACCACCGGCTCGCAGGAGGCTCGCAGATGGGAGTTTGCCGCCATAGGTAGCCCTTTTCGTGGAATCCGTCTTATCCGACAGCTCTATGGTGTTGCGCCAAATGCCTCTTTCGAAATCGACTTTGACACGATCAAACCTGACGCAAACCAATCGTAGCCCAAGCCCAAACGTCGTCATGACTGCTGAAAATCCTGACGCCAGATTTCAGGACCACTTGTTGAATACCTCATCATGCTTTTGGTGCGCGAGAACAGTGGCAACTTGTTCGAACTGGCGCTATCGCTGCTTTCCCGACCTTTGACGCACTTGCTCAAGGTTTGGCAAGAGGTTTGGGCAAAGTTGCTTCCATTTTTCCTTCCCATCTTCGACTCTGGCGTATGCTATCAAACGATATGGAACAACGCCGAGGACAAACGATATGACGCTTGGTTCGGGACATTTGCTTTATCAACAGCAAGCAAATCCATATCTACCATGCCGTCGCAAGAAAGAACCGACTCCAACCCATCATTATTTCTTGCGCTCCAGTTCTCAAGCCCTTGATCGCGTTTTACACCTTGAATTCACAAGATGGTGTTTCAAGGAGCCACGCAAATTCTGCAATGGATGTTGCATGTTTCGCAGGTTCGAGATGGACCTTTACCGGTTAAGGGACAGTGAGCTTCTTTAAAGCGAGACAGCAAGAATCCGACCAAGACCATTGAAGAAAGAGCTTCTACATGAGCGGCTTCGGGACAGACAGAGCAGGTTTCAGGAGTCAGTCGGCGGTTTTTTCTTTCCTTTTCTTCTCATGCCGATTCATTTGCCCTAGCTGAACTGGTTGAAAGGACGCCGAGGGTTTTGCCAGACCAGCCGTCTGTAAGGATGCTCAGCGCCGTTTTTACGAGCCTCGAGTCCCCGCAGCAAGTTCTCCATCGCCTGGCTTCACAGAATCAACTTCTCAGCTTTGCAGTCCTGACCACAAATTCCTTCTGCCAGCGAAGCACAAGCAAGAACATCACTCTAGATATCTATTTCGAAGTAGTCCTCGATAGAAACAATAGAGTTAAATCTCGAGTCCCAACTTCACGCGCTTACCCTGAGGCTGGGGCGGTTGTATGATGTTGGAATCTCCGAAATTTCGTGAAAGCTGAAGCTAGATGGATGATTATACACTTTAAATTCGGCTCTGATGATACATCAGTGCTGGCTGACCTCAGCCATGGGTGGTGGCCTGTGAGCAGATTCACGAGAATAATTCCGACAGCCCAGATGTCGGAATGAACAGTGGAGAATGGACGTAAGTTGGTCTCGGGATCAAGTGCTTCTGGAGAAGAAAGTCAAGAAAGTCAGTAAAGTTGTGTTATTTAGGAGGTGTCACTAACCTGGGCTCAGATATCGGGCTGTACCACAGCCAACGTATTGGGATATAGGAGTTTCGCTGCACACGCCGAAGTCTGTCAGGTAGATGTGATCATCGGGACCCAGAAGCACATTGCTTGATTTTAAATCACCGTGTTGCACATTCTGCTCGTGGCAGTACTGTAAGGCGTCGATGAGCTGAACCATAGTTTGCTTGACTAGCTCTTCATTGTTGTAGAAACGACTTGCGGACATTGCTGCGAAGAGATCTCCTCCCTCACAAAAATCCAAGACCACTCAAATCCAAGAACCGTCGATGAAGTCATGATGTAAAGTCAAAACGTTGGGATGCAAGCAGACCTTCCGCTGAAGCCTCAACTCACGATCCAGAAATTCCTCTCCTCGAGAATCAGATTCGGGTTTTGCGATGCATTTGATAGCCACGAGATGAGAGCCAGGCAAGGACAGATCAGAGGCTTTGTAAACCTAGATGCCACAGATCCAATGACGTTGAGTAACTGATATTTACCTTCCAGGATGACACCTGAGAAATCGGGGAAAGAGTCGGTGGCCGATTGTTCGCGTTCTTCGGCCATGGTTGTTGTCACGAAGTGCTAATGACAAAAGTTGTGAGAAGATGGTGGTGATGAAAAGGGAGGTGAAGCCCGGAAAAGACCAGCCCTCCTTTAAATAGATGAGCAACTACCCCTAACTTGCCCTAAAGAGCTATTTCTAACAAAGGGGCTCAGTGAAATCCAAATGTGGCGCAAAAGGAAATGAAGTACTTGGTAATAGACAGGCTAGGAAGAGATTCCGAATGTTCATTGAACTGATTGAACAAGGTAAGTACTGTACCTGGGATAAGCGGACTAGATTGAAATATAGCTCCAGACAGCCTGGTGATTGTTTGTGGACGACATGAAGTTTCCGAAAAGAATGATGTTTACTTGGTGCAATGTATATTCATGCGACCCAGGTCGGGAACTGGGTAAGCAACTGCCGTCCGCTGGCAAGATCCAAGCTCCAAAGCTATGAGAAGACTTTGAACATTGGCATGCTAGCAAATACTGTTACACTGAGAAAATAGTCCGTTACCGAGAAAGAATATGGCAGACCGATCATCAACCGTTGTATCTCGACTTTTTGCCCAGGAGAAGAATTGCAAATGTGGAAGTGACGAGCAAAGACAGTGCTACACCAATTATAGCCATTGATACACGCGCCACCGGAAATTGGCCATTCACCAGGGAAGATTGAACGGTAAAATAGCGTATCGTGCCTATCGGCTAGTAAGAAAAAGAAGACATATCTCCAGCGAGATACGCACCGATGAGGAGAACAATGAGGCCGATCAACACAGTTATGGCTCCCAGTGGACGAGCAAAATGTTCCTGCTGCGCATTCGAGACTGAAGCAATGGCGAAAAGCTGAACCAGAGCTGAAAAAAGAGCTCAGCAAAAAGCAAAAAAAGAGATCCACAAATCACTCACCAACGCCCGCTGATGCTATTGCAAGGCTTGTTCGCAGATAAGCCAGATATGTACGCTCTACCGAAAGATGGTCTCGCGCAACACCGCCAGAATTTTGGAGTCGCAAGGATAGCATATCCAAAACGGGATGAGGAAGATCTGAACTTGAAGCATCAGATCTAAAGGGAGCAAGATGTTGTGTAGGAGAGTCGGGCGAATAATTGGAGGAAAATGAATCAGACCGTCGTGCCGCAGAATGCTGAAATGAATCGAAAAGTTTTGACAATTTCGGTTTGGGTCTCAGAATGCGACCCTTTGGAGACGCAAATACGCGCGTCTTTGAATAGGATTTGCGCCTTGGACTTTGAAGAAGCGGCGCAGATTCCGACCGGGCGATGGTAGACATGCTGGCAAGAAGAAAGGTTGAAGGATCCCAAAGGGGAACTCGGCACGACAGAATTTTTGTCCATGATGATCGGCCAGTCTTGGACGCGACGTACAGTAGTAAAATAATGCAAATAAGTATTATGTTCGCCGTCCGCACCACCGAGCTTGTAGAAAATCGTGACCCCAACAACCAACCACACTATGTATGCTCGCAGCTTCTTCCTCTTCGTCGTCGGTTTCGCCGCGGTCTCAGACCGCCGGATCGGACAAGTATTTCATTTGACTATTCTCGTTCTTCATCTCCGATGATGACCTTGCCAGCTTGACGCAGTCAAAGCCACCATTGCGCCTGCCGTTTGGCCCGCCGTCACCAAACTGCCCACCAACTCTGTCTTCCTGAGTAAACTATCTATGGGACATCACTGTATGTTCCTTGGTAACCTTGTATTTCAGCCCAATGCCAGTGGTCAGCGCAAGTGAGTTGCTTATCTCAACTTTGCTTCTGGTGCTCAACTTTTCTCAGCTGAAAGGCGTCGCGGTTCCTTGTTCGATGTGAGTGCTCCTTTTTCCTCGTCCTCATTTCTATCAACAGAATTTTGTCGCTGCCATCTCCCGAGATATCCAGTTCGAGAACAATCTGGGACATGTCCTTTGCTATCTGTTTTCGTATCACTGAAGGCTCTCGAATAAAATCCCTTATGTTGCCGGCCTGCCTGTTCTTCCCGTCCACCTCAAGTCTCGACTCTCGCATGGTGAATTTCTCTTTCAATTGCCTTGCCATCGGGCTGATTAACGCGTCGATAAATACAGCTATGGATACATTTTCTATTCTATTCAAACAAGCCCTTCAACCTGTCTTGAAGATCGATCTCCTTCACCAACGCCCATCGACCAACTTTGACATCGACAGAACCTTCTTCGTAGCATCTTGGAGGTACCAGGACAGGCTTTGCTTGATGGTAGCGGACCACTTCGCGTACAATATCTGGTCCAGCCTGAGAAACGACAGCTCCAAGCAATTTTCCTGCCTTTTCTTTATCCCATTCGTCTCCAGCCAAGTCGCGCCATATATTCGCCGCAAGATGGTGCATCGCGATAAACTTCACTGCGTCTCCAAGGGCAGAACCATCCCGAACCACCGCTCGAAGATATGCAGCGATCATTTGTGGATCCTTCTCTATCGGGCTCAGATATTCCGTCAAATCTCCCGTAAGAAGCTGTTCGACTGGAGTTCGGATATTCTTCAGCAAGTGAGCATAATCGTTGAAGATGAGTTTCCGGTAATCCACTGCATAGCGCATCGAAAGAGGCGGAAGAAGAAGGAGAGAAAAAACGGGATGTGAGAAGGAGATCCCGTCATACAGGGCAACGAAATCGGTGAAGAATTGGTAGAATGGAGTCGATGCACCGAGATATGAAGTAGCGGCTTTTTCGAGGTCGTCAGAGCTAGTTGACGGTGGCGATGAGGAAACGGAAAAGGGAGCGAGCAACTCTTTCATCAGTCCAGCGACGAAACCATCGCGGAATACCTCTTCGCCCCCTGTATCGTTTTGAATGCCATGTTCCAACATGAATACCTTCATGCAGTCAAACACCAATTCTTCACGGGTTAAAGTCGGGAAAGACTTCAACCCTCGGAGAGCTTGAATCCCTATCTTCGTGAAGAGCATCGTCGCACGAACAATATCTGTCTCGGAGGCAGCCCAAGGTGACGGGACCAGGATCTCTTGTCGAGTCTCCAAAGCGTCGCTGAGTTTCAATAACCGATTCAGAGGCGACATTGTCCAGTTTCTCTTCAGCGGTAGACCATGCTTGTCCAATAAACGCCGCTGAGTCGTCGTCTCTGCGATGCTCCTCGACGTGCATACCAGTGGCGCGACGACATCTCGGGCCAACTCCTCATCGTCAGAAAGCGGACGCGTTTGACCGTTGACGACATCGACAAGGAATGGTCTGATGATTCCAACGCCACCCTTTTCCCAGACCTCATTGGGAGCCGAAATTCCATGAACTTCTGCCCATCGAGGACTAATGACATTGACCAGCTCTCCAATCAATCCAATGGCAAGACTCTCGTCCCCAGGCTGAAGACAAGGAATAACCGCAAATACTTGAGACATCCACAAGTCTTGAGATGTATGATGTTTCGACAACTGAAGGTAGTAGAACAGAAGACTGGAGAATGGTCGACTGACTGCTGAGGAAAATGACGAACCAGACTGATGAGTGACAAATCTCGCGCACAAATGCGAGATTTTGTCGAATGGCAGAGGTTGTGGAGGCAAACATGCCAACCAAAGTCGTATTATAGCCATGAGTGCTGTTGCATAGCTTGCTGCTTCTTTATTCGACGAGTTGGGCTCGAGTTGACCCGCCAACCCATCGATGATCACCTCGATACGAATCATCGGAGGCAAAAGCGGTAAACAATCATTGCACTCCTTTTCTCCAGCTCTGACCGAATTCACGCGACATCCTTCCAGCCAGGCTGCGAGAGCAGCCCAAAGAGAGCTCTGCATGTACAGTGACTGGACATCAAACTCTGCTTCCTTGTTTGACTGAACCAAAGCCATCAAATCTTCGCCCCACCAAACTCGACTCCAGAGAAGAGAATGAGGCGGCGTCGTCCGGTGTGGATCTATCGCGCAAATGGTCCAAGTCTCAAGAAGGGTTGCCCAGGTCTCTGTTAAAGCTGGAGTAACCAGATAAGCCTGAACCTTTCGCCAGACGTCGATTGCACTTCCCGAAAGGCCTGAAGCGAGGCCATATCTGGCCAGGACGACATACAACCGAAGAGTCTGTTGAAGCAGAGGCTGTTGTATTGATGCGACAAAACGCAACAAGCCACTTGCTAGACCGGCATCGACAAGGAATTTGGCACTGGAGCGAGATGCCATGGCCGTTGTAATGAGAAAGTCGATGGCATGAGGATCTGGGTTGGAGGAATAAAGGAACAAGTTGACAACAGTCGAAAGCAGTCCTGGCGTCTGTACAATTTGCTCTGCAATATTGTTCGAGTGTCGTGCGAGATAATGAAGGAGGGAGAGAAGCTGTTTTTCTGTTGTAGTCGCCGAACCATCATTCTCGGCGAACCCAAGGACTTTGGCGATTTGTGGCAAAAGGTCCTCGAGAGGCAGCGCCTCCATAAGTGGCGAAGGAGACATCTCAGTTCCACCAAAGCGAAACTCGTCGTCCAGATCGACTTCTGCACCGTCAGAGACGATTACTCCCCATACTAGCTCAACTGCTCTTGCGCCCAAGACTCCTGGCTCTCCCAATGCCTCAAGCCCAACAAAAAGAATCTGTTTCATGATTTTTGGGGCGTCCAGATCTGTATTTCCTTCACGAAGAAAGGTTATCACGCCTTTCAAGATACCGAGCATTGCGCTTCTCTGCGCATTAACGCTGGACCGCGACAACAAGAAAATGTCATCGAGAGTGTATCCGGCATGAGTGCCTTCTGCATGATGGTGAAGCCCGAGATGGGTAGGAAGGGAAAGAGATACAGAAGGATCCAAGGGCTTGCCGGAGAGATCGAATCGAATTGCAGAAGACGAAGGATCTGAGCTGGTTGAAGAAGAATCCATCATCCATTCGATATCGGGATTATTGGAAGGCGCATCAGGGAAAAACCGTTGACGAATGTCTTCGGGCGTCCCTTCTTCCTTGGCTTGGTCAGGAAGCGGTTGACTTGACTTCAGGGATATCACATCGGAGCTGCCGTCAGAGGGAGGCAACATTAACACCTTTTTTCGCGGTGAAGAAGGGGCTGATTCGTATACATGCACGTCTGTCGGTGCAAGCTGAGCAAACCGAACAGAGCGGGGTGTCGTTGGACGCGATAAAGAGCGAGACAGTGAAGGTCTCGGCGGTGAGGCTATGACTGGATCAATAAATGCATGAGAATGATACGAATACACCCACTTTGTGCCTTTGAGACATCCGTCGAAACTGGTACTGAAATGGATTCTAAGCGTTTCTAAAACTGCAAGCAGCAAGACAACTCACCTGCATCAGGAAGCTGGGTTCTCTTCTCTCGAGCTCTCCTCAAAACTTCCCCGATTCCTTCACCGAACTGTTCTAAAATCTCTCTTCTTTCGGCTTCTCGCTCCTCTGGGCTCATCGCAGCAACTTTCGCGGCATTTTCTCGACTAATCTCCTCGAACAAATCGTCGGTCGACTCTGGTTCGGCTGCAAGGCCTGGAATCTGGATCAATTTTCGCCAGTTGAAGAGCTACACGCACCACTGTAAACCTCGGATTCAGCAGGTTCCGTTTCCTGCTTCAACTTGCTTGCCTCACCTAGTCGTGGCTCAGCATCGCCAGCATCCACTTTTGGAGAGCTCTGAACAACAGGAACATGTAGTGATCTCGCCTGTGTCTGTTCTCTGCTTCTGATAAACGCGCTGCGATGCTTCACGGGTGGAAATCCTGTCTTTCGAGTCTCGGTGCTCAGCGGGGCGAAAGATGATGACGATGCTGATGGTTTTCGTTCGAAAACAGACCCAACGAGTGGCGGTCTGGTGGATGTCATAGTAATTGAAGTAGATTACACACAAGGTAGCGACCAAGTTCAAGTTCTTGAAGTTGAGCGAAAAACTGATCACATGATCTTCGCTCTCCGGTGAAATTTTTGTGAAATTTTTGTGAAATTTTGTGAAATTTTCACGCCATCGAATTCAAGGTAGTCCTATTTTCTAGCCGATCATACTTATATTTAGGACATGAAATTCTCTATACGAATGACCGTCAACTTGCCGGGCCCAGTTATTCAACTTCCGGTCGGCGCACAGTTTAAAGTCTAGTTGGGTCCAATGAACTGATACAAAATACGACGGACGAATCCCGAAAGATGCTGTGGGTCGTTCTGGTATGTGCTCTGTAGATATTTCAAAAGTTGCCCTTTATCAAATCGGGGACAGTCTCACCATAACCATGGCCATTCCAATAGCCGTCAGCTGTAACATTCATGAATAAAAAGACTGGTGAACAAAGGTCAAATGACTTACAATACCTTCGCCGCCTTTCCATGCCACACCTACCTTTCCGCTGCCAATTGTCCATGCGCTCTCCATGGCTTTAGGAAGTACATACATCGCCAATTCTGCTCTTCTCCTGGGCTCCTCGACGAAAAGTGCCAGCCCGGCCATGAAGCCAGGCAGCCAGAATGACCCTTTCGAGATGAGAAGGGTATCAAGGAGCTTTTGCTTCACTTTGAATGGCGAAGATTCAGGAAGCTTGGAAAGATATTCATGCAGGTTGTGATTGATACAGTTGATCGCTGCATTTTCTTCAGCAGAGTAAACTATGCCAGAAACTACCCACATTGATAAATCACAACGAATATCCCTAGGAAGGCGGAAGATCGACCTGTGCCCTTGGCAGCCTCCAGTAGCATCTTCAAAGGATCCTTGACAAAGGTTTTGCGTTTGAAAAGGACTTTCGGGATAAAGTGTAATGCTCCGTAAATAGGCAACATCCACTTGAACACACGGAAAAAGCGATCTATCGGAACTTCCAAACAGGAATCCTGGCCTGAAGAAGGAAATCAGGGTTATTCGAGGAATAGGGAGAGCTTCCTTACTGGGGTGAATGGTTGAACAGGGTGCGTACATCGGCAAGTAGGTTCCAGGAGTTGGGGCGAGGAACAATTCCTTGAATTCCGCTAGAGATGTACGGTTTGCTGGGGTCATATCCTGCATGCATTCATCAGAGATTTATGCTCCCAAAGAGAAAAAGACCTACCGTCCTGGCCATTAATGCCTCGAAATCTGGCATGTTCAATCTAGACTCTCGGACGAGACCTCGATTCAGATTAATGCCATTTCCGGGGACTTTTGATGCGTTTACAAACCTGAATGTTTTTGTTATATCCCGCTCGAGATCAGAGACCAAACTCACCAAGTCACATATGACCGGGGAAGAGTATCTGGTCTCAGCAAGGCCCCGTATAAAATCTGACCACATCTAGCCACAGCAGTCAGGCCAAATTCCAAGTATATGCAATGACATACGCTAAAGAGAATACCAAAACGGCACCATAAGGAATGGTTATGCCTCTTTTCGAGGTAAACGCATTGTAGGATCCTTGTAGACCGCTAGTGGATTGTCAGTACAAGAACATAGCTGACAAGCAAGGACGTACCGTACGAAAACTTGCTCTGCAATGCCTTTTCGTTGACCGCGGTCCACCAACATTATGGACATGCCTCCAGCCAGAGCTCCAGCAAGAGCAGCGTGCCATCGACGCGTCTTTTTACGGATCAAAACCAGCTGGGCATGAGCGCTGAGAGAAAGACGAGCTTCACGTCTATTCAGTGTCGGATTTGGGACGTCAAGGGTCGAACGATCTCGACGTGGAAAGTAGATGCCTGCCTCTAATGCGTTATCAACTTCGGCATTGGGCTGAAGTTCATCAGTCTCATCTTCAAGGATTGTCGAAGCCTCTTTGGACTTGGAGAAAATAATGGAGGACGCAGGCTTCATTGCCGGGATGAGTAGAGGCAACGCATTGAGAAGAAACTTGTACGTTGAAACAAATGTTCCAAGCATTGCACCGAACCTCCAGCTATCACTGCCAAAGAGTGCATTTCGTATCAGGGCTATTCGACGGTCCCTGAGTTTCAGGAGATGAGTTTTCTGCAGGATTGGAACGTGAAGCTTACTTTGGGATAGAGCGGATTCGTAGAAGAGCCAGAAATAGATTGAGACATGCTTTAATGCTGAAAGCAAGGGTTCCAGCTCTTAGTCCACCACGAGCAGCATGGTTCAGACATTGATCAATGTCATACAGCTCTGCCACAGGCTCTCCTCTGTCTCTCCAAATCGTTTTACGAGCGTCCTTTAGTCTTTCCTGATAATTGGCTAGCGAAACGAGATTGTCAAACGAGGCCATGGCGCGTCTGAAGGGAGGTCTGTTCGTGGGACTGGTTGGTCGTGAAGATTCGACCGAAGGGGGCATCGAGACATATATATCTGTGTCAGACGACATGAGAGAAGACAGAAGGGCTGGACAAAATCATGCGCGACCGGCTACGGGCTACCGGTCGATCACCCCAAGGTTTCAGCTCATTTCTCACGAGATTTCTCTGCTATATTATTCCATGTCCACTGGCACCAACACTTCTATCGCTCCCCTGCATTTCCCGGGACCACAAAATAATGCAGGGTTCCAGTCAAATCAGATGGATCCGAATTCCGTCGAGACATTCAAGCAAAATATACAGCTCCTCCAAGAGCAAGTCAAGAGTCTTCAGGCCGCAGCCCGAGATGCTCTCAACGGAATGTACGATTCCACTCTTTTTTTTGGTTTGTATTAATGCTCAAATTCTTGCTAGCCGCAATGCCTACCATCCTGGCAGCAACCCAGCTCAGACCGAAGGTGTGCTTTTGCCAAAAATAACCCACCGCTTGGCTTATTTCTCCTGGGCAGCTTATTTAGCAACACTGAGACAAGCAGCTCAGATGATTGCAGAACTGATGCGCAATTCTGGTGTCGGTTCTCTGCCCCTCACACCGGAATCCGACGAACAGAAACTCTTTTCAGAAACGACGCGCTCTGTCCAGTCATTGTTCGAGGTGTTGAAGCGAAGTCAAGAAAGCTCGGGTGTCGTAGCGAATCTGCTAGCTACTAAGCAATGAAATCTGTTCACCACCGCTCGAACCATCGCTATTTCACCACCCTCTTTTGTCAAAATCAGCCAGCGTCGCCGATGCCGTCTCCTCCATCGTCTTGTAATTGAGCCCTAGAATCCTCTTGGCTTTGGATACGTCGTAATTAATTGGATGGACCATATTCTTCCCTCCACCTGGTACTCCTTTGCGAAGATTGCGAGAAGTAGTGACAGAGTTGGCGGCATCCACTGGAAGCACAGGTGAGCCTGGCGGTGTTTCAATTTGATTGCGCTTACCCCAATCTTGCCAGGATACAGGTCCAGCAGCGACAATGATCCTCTCTCCACCTGCGGCTTCCTTCTCCAAAACAAGAGAATGAGCCTCTGCCAGATCGCGGACATCAACCCAAACCATGCCGGTGGTAGCGAGAAGCTCGTCGCTTTTGTTGCCCTCGATAACCACCTTGTACCAATCTTTGGCAGATGTACCAAGAGATTCGGGATTCTTCACGTCGTGGATCACCGGGCCAAATACCTTTCACAATCTTCAGCTCATCGACAATGAAAAGCAGATGCCACGTACAAACGGAGGGTTTATTACGACGAGATCCCAGGCCACCTTGCCTTTGTTCTCATTATAAATCTGCCAGGCCGCTTAACTCGACGTCAGCTCCTTGCCTTTGCGCCTCAGATGCCGGACCTACCTTTTTCAGCCAACGTCTTTGACGCTCGATATTTGGCGATATTCGGGGCGTTTTTCCCCGATTCCTCTACAATCTTGAGGGCTTGCTCGTTCCAATTTAGTTCGGAGAAAACTTTGGGTGTAGGATGGACAGAGAGCACTGCAGCACAGGACGAAGTTATGACTATTCGTTTGACGGACGTGCTATGAGAGTGTCAGGCTTCTTCTGGATACATGAACCCCAAATTACCCATTTTTCAACGCACTCTCCAGAATTCCTCTCGTACCCCGAACCGCGGGACCAATGAGCTCTTGCTCTCAATCAGCATCAGAATCGATTCCAAAACAAAGTCAGTTCACCTTGTGGATCATCGATATTGTCGAGATAGAAGGGCGAAGCAGTATGTTCAATGGCGTCGACACCTTTCACTGCTTCATCAAAGGCTCCATCCTGTCAAATCCATCAGCTGCTGTCTTCGAGACGCTCAATAGGACCTTACCTTCATAATGTCCTCCACAATGACATATTCGAACTTTTCTCCAAAAGCTTGACTCAAGAATTGCCCTTTGCTCTCTGAGCGAACTGTCCCACGGACAGTATAACCTCGATCGAGAAGCGATCGGACGACCCAAGCAGCAATGTAACCGCTAGCTCCAGAAACGAGAACCTTGCTCCCTGAGGGAATCGTGGGCATGATAAGAGGAGGAATTAATTTGGCGATGAAGATAGGTCACAGGTCGAATCGCACGGAACCCCTTATTTCCGTGTGGATTGCTTCCTTGGTGGTGAACTAGTTCATTAAATCGACACATAGCATACAAGTAGGCAGACTGAATTATCTACAATAGAAGCGAGATTAGAAGGATCTAAAGCAACAGTATCAAAGGTCATTCTCAATCAGATAACGGTAATATTCCTCGGTGTCGTCTTGGGATCGACGAGCAGGACGCCCGGGGACATGATATCCCCAGCCTTCGCCATAAGTGTAGACGCGTTCTTGGTCTTCCTCGTCAAATATCTGAAATTTTTTCAGCATACCATCTCATGAGACCCTAGGAAGTGACTGACTTTCACGGTGACAGTCTCGCCTCCATCGAAAATAGTATCGATTCTCTCAGTGTCAGACTGCTCTAGAAGCTTCCTTCTGGAGTATAGGCCAAATGTCCAGCCTGCAGGCAGGGGGAAGCCGTCTTCCATCTCTATTCCACCTATGGAAAAAAAACGGTTAAAAAACCGGAAGAAAAGGTTGAAAAAAGGGACTCACGAATGACTTGATTCCAGAAATCGTTAATGGACATATCTTCCTGCACATCTTGACCTCTAACATGACCGTAGCTTCCTAGTTTGACGTTGATCCACATACAGCCAGCGTCTCTGTAACCTCTTCTGTGCCAACCTGCTCCACGAACGTTTCTGCGAGATCTCAGAGGGACACTTCGGTACGGATGACGGCCAGACATTGTGACAGTTGTGTCAAAAAGAGGAAGACAAGTTCAAGTCGGTCACGGGGCGTGACATGGCGTGTTTAATTCGCTCCGAGTGTGGCGTATTTAACCATCCTGAATTACAACAAAATAACATAGTTTCAAGCTCTAATTTCTATACTTCTGATTCATCCCATAAAACCTGAGACCTCCTCGCTGCGCGACGCTCAGCCGCTGCTGCTGCTAGTTTCCTTCGATCTCGCCAGCTGGCAAAGATACTCAAGAAGAGCGCAATAATGCAACCAACTATGGTCAGTTGAAGGGTGTCGACGTAACACTCTCTTCCCAGCAAACATTGCCGTGCAGTTTCCTCTCTAGTGAGTAAATTCCCAAGGGACCTAGTCGTGACCCCGCTCGACGGCATGGTTTCGTGGGCATCAAGGTTTCGTCCAAATGCTATTGAAAAAATATTGCCTCCAACCATCGGTGCAAGTGAAACGTAACCCCAATTCTCTGAAAAGTGCGCTACAGATGACAGTAAGCGAAGTTTCCGACCGAAAGATCAAGACTTACGCATTCCGAACCATTCAATGCACACAGTTGGGAATAGTGCAAATACACAGCCATATCCGAGGCCTAACAAGGCGCTGGCTATCCAAAGATCCCGGACGTGGTCCACACTAGATGCTGCAATCTGTGAAACAAGCACAAGGACAGAAACCAGGATAAGACAGTGAGATCGGGGAATTCTCAATCTATTCTTCGCAAAGTCGGAAATTAAACCTATAGCGAGTTGAGCTCAAGGCAAGTTTACGAAGAACCTTGATTACCGAGTAATATACGTCCCGAAAAGTTCATGACGCTGATAGTCGAGACTTGTGCTGATTGCCATATCAATGCATCAGCATTGTTGAAGACAGGAGTGTCTTTGACGTAGAGAGCCTGGGCCATTGCTCCTACATTGTTGATATCTGTAGACTGGTCAGCTGGAAACTGAAACTGCCCGTAAACTTACACATGAGCCCGGTACCGCTGACTAAAGTATACTTGAGCATAGAAGGCAAAGGTAAGAGGAGACTCACGAAGCGACAGAATGGTCACTAATAGCCAGAAATCGCCTGTGCACCACAATGCTCGACCAAAGATGTTGACAGCAGCTTCATGGGCAAGCCTGCTGCTCTTGCTTGCACTTGTTCGTCCACGAGAAGCGCTACGCGGTGGACTAAGCTCGAGAGTAAGTGTTGAATCACGAGATGAGTCGTCACTGAGAAGATGTGTTTGACTATCATCGCCGTGAAGCAGCGAAGAGGGGTCAACACCCGCAGCCGCTGCTTCTGCTTCTAGATCTTCATACTCTTGTGAATGCATAAGCTCGGATGCTGGCAGTGGTATAGGTCGAACCAGCAAGAGCCCTAGAATCATCGGACATGCTGTCCCAAGGGCAAGGACTGCCAGGAAGGAAGACGTATTTCCCGGGAATGCTGTATGGGCAATGGTCGAAAAGAAGAATGCCGAAAGTCCAAAACCTGAGAGGACAAGGCCTGTAGTCGTCGCTCTCTGTTCAATCGTCAGGAGCAATTCATAAAGAGTATTCGGAACATACAGCCCGATCTGGGAAGGACTTTGCCGTCGAGTTTATTGCAGCTGGGTGAGAGAATGTGTCAGAGACGGGCATCAAGTAGCGAATGGAACTCTGGCCCACCGGTCAAGCCAGCGTTGCCACCGGACCCCGTCATGAAGCTGCAAAGGACCAGCAATGCGAAACGGGCGCCGGGCAAGGTCGAAGTGGGCGTCGGGAGCCCAATTTGATAGAAACTCATGATTCCCGAATATCCTGCGAGTAATAGAATGAACGATCCAACAAATAGCGAACGAGGTCCCCGGCTATCGACTATTCTGCCCCAAATGGGACCAGAAAGGTAAACACCGACTTTTCGAAGGGTTAGCCAACGTATAACACCAGAATACTGCTTACCATTTCCCCCAAGCCCTATGATATTGAGCCCAGTGTGGGTAATATTCAGTCGTTCACCGAGCTGCGGAGCGTACGCTGGCAATGCAAATCTCAATTAAGGCTCCAACAGAGCAGCAATATTTCTTACCAGAATATACCTAGAGATTTGGCAGATAATTAGAATATGCTCTGGGAATCCCACAGAATACTGACATAGTTTGTCCCCGAGCCCAATGCAACGATAACAGAGACAACGAGCGTGATAATTCGGGCTCGACCAAACAGGCCTGGCAGGGCTGATTCCTCGCCAGTCATTGCAACAATTTCTTCAAGAAAATTGGTGGAGGTTCAAGTGGGAATCAAACCCATGGATGTGAATAAATGTAACGTGGAGAGGGAGAGAGATAAGATAGTCGGAACTGGCTGACAACAAACAAAGTTCTCACGTAGACGGTTGATTCCCACGTAGAGGTTGCCTTCCACCGCTCATCTGAATCTGTGGACGACGATTATGTCGCGACAGAATTCAGCCTGGGACCACAGATATGGACTGGTCGACGAGAAAATAGAAGGCAGGTGCTGCGCCAGGTTCAGGCAATCATTTATTTCAAACTCAGACTATGTCACTGGGTCACGCATCCGTCACGTACTTTCTCTCTGATAAGATATGCAAACAGTCACGGCATGTCACAGCCCCTTCCGAGTCACCCAGTCAGCAATGGCCACCATCGCCCGAACAATCTACTCGAATTATGATCCCAACGACCGCCATCTACTCGAGATTGAAACTGGGCAGGTACCTCTACCTGAAGAAGAAGACGAAGCGGTTCAGTGGACAGCCGAATCTGAAGCTGCTTTCCCTCATAGACTCGGGCCAGCACCGCGATTTGTGCCCGCGACTTTGGCATACGATCCGTGGAGCGCACCCCAGAATGATGTTTCTACAGTCACAGAATCAAGCGAGAATGCTCCAGATGTTGCAGCTTGGTATCGCTCTCTGACCAAAGGGCCCGACGCTTCTTATTCTAAACCAAGTTCCTCGAGCAATCTTCCTGATTCCAAACCGACTCCACAATCTCTGCCTCCAGCTCCAAAGCGGAACCAGAAACCTACCAAGAATGATTGGTTCATCATGAATGCATTAAAGTCTCAGGAACAGCCAGCACCATCATCTTCTTCGTCGACTACTCTGGCAGATATTCTTGCTCGAGATCCTCCACCCTTGCAGGGAGGCTTCAACCCTCCAGTATGGCTAACACTGGGACCATCAAACAAGGGCTTTGAAATGCTAGAGAAAAGTGGTTGGAATGAAGGAGAAGCCCTGGGGCCAGACGTCGTTCGTCGAGGTCGTAGTAAAGGAAAGAGAAAGGCAGTGGACAACCTGGAATTGCCAACCAAGGTCGAGGTGAAGGTCGGAAAAGACGACGATATATGGGAGCTTCGTCCAACGATTGACCTTACGCTGTCTGACTCGGACCAAGAGACCGCCGAGTCGGCTACTCGTAAACCAGCTGCCGTACCGCCATCTTTGTCCGACGATTCTGACACCCCTTATGCTCGAAAAGCCTTGTTGACTCCATTAACCACGGTCCTCAAGTCCGATCGACTAGGCATTGGGCTCAAGGCCAAGACGACTGGTCCTTACAAAGAATCGCAGAAAAGGGTAACTCACAGTGCTAAAGCGGTCGCTGCCCATCTGAAAGCAGCAGAAGACCTTAAACGATGGCAAGCGAGCCATGGTCGAGGCCACAAGGGTTACAAACGACGACAGCAGGAAGAAGAGGAGAGGAGAAAGGCTTTGCTGGCTTATATGAACACATAAGTAGAACGAGACGAAATTATTCCATTGCAACGTCTAGAAATACACAAGGTAATAAAATTACAATAATCCAAATATAAAAACGATGAAAAGGGATATCGAGACTCGATAAACTACAAATATAAATGAATTAACCCCAAACATTCTTCTTTGCAGGTTCGCATTTGACGTCGGCGACATACATCTTCATCCATTGGACCATTTCCTTGCTGATCTGATTGACTCTTGTTACGTCCACACAGCGCAATCTCTGCGGTCCGAGGGATCCTGGAACCACCCGGGCTCCAGGTCTTGTCCTCGGCCGCATAACACCGGCAGCAGCAGCAGCAGATGCAGAAGAAGTTGCTTTTGGTAAAGCATGGAAGGATTTGGGGTCGAAGGAGGTGGGAAATGCATGAGAATTGGCGGGAATACGAGATTCGATCAGAGAGCGAAGCGAATCCCAATCGAAAGAGGTACAGCCGTCCAAGCTGAGATTCTCCAATCTAGGGCAAACCCAAGGCTGAGCGGAGGAAAGACCCTGAAAGACAGAAAAAGTCATTACATGTCCAAATATGAAACTCCGAAACTTACCTTGAGCAGGTTCGAAGATGCATCCTCCACATCGACCAGTTCCAGTGTGGATAAAGAGGGTAAACGACGTAACAGGTTCAGGAATTTGAGTTCGTTAAAGAAGCAGGATTCGATCCGCAAGACCTTCATCGGTAGTCGAATAAGTGCCTGGGTGTATAAGAGTTGTAAAATGGGTGTAATGTTTTCCATGTAATAAAGTTCGAGGGTTTCGAGGTTCGGGAAAACGATCTGCCCCAAAATCTGACGAGCTAAAGCATTCCCAGCATAATAGAACGAGACTGTCTTTAGCTTTGAGAGCTGGATCTTTTTCGTCGTTGGAGGTGGAGAGAAATCGTCGACTGGAGAAGGATAACACGATTCCGAGTCAACATCGGACATATTCCGAAGAGCTAGTGTCTCAATCAAAGGGCACTCTCTGAGAATATTCAATAACGTAGTGGCACTGGGAGTAAACTCATTAAAGTAACCACCCAGTTTCAGGACTCGCAGTCGTGTTACAAGTCGAAGATCCCATCCAAAGTTGAAGGATGTGAGAGAACAGGAGCGAAGTTTCGGTGTACATCCGTTGAAAAGAGGAAGTGGTGGACTCGAATAATGATCCTCTTGCATCGAGTGAAAAACTTGAATGCAGAGTGTCTCAAGAATAGGAGCTTCCTCTTGACATCGTAGAAGAGCCGCATGAGCTTGCGGTCTATTCGGGACGTTGAGACAGAAGGACTTGGTTCGCCAAAGGGCAGGGCGGATGAGATCCATAGCGTGAATAACTTGTTCTGTGACGCTGCTGACGCTGTCCACAAATTCTGTCCGCGGTGGAAAGTTGATCGTCACGTCAAGTGGGCAAGATTTGGACCTCGTCAACTTTCGACGCGCTTTTTCAAGCGAGTCGTGTTGACTGACAGAGATCTTGGACCACAGAACCGGGGTGCCCAAGGTGACATCTGCCCAATAGCGACTGATTTCATGAGACAGGACCACAACGATTAAGGATTTACGCACCATACAAGCATCAAAGTCGCGACCATAACTGGATTCTCGTCCCCAAACTCCAGAACACCAATGACGAAAATGGACGAAAGCAGTTCGCTGGGAAGACGAAGGACCGGCGACTGCGAACGTACAGCTTGTTCCAGGTTGGATTCAAGCTCACGCCGCTGGCTCATAAGAGAGGCCATCTTGGAGTCCAACGAGTTTATCGCCTCTCGAAGACGAGGAATCGAGACACTGGAAGCCGGCGGTCTCGATGAAACCGGAGGGACATTATTGTGAATACGACGCACAGTGAATGCACTGGCAGGAATCCGAGTGGCCATAATCCAGATGGAATATCGCGAGCCGCTTTATAAAGCAGTCTACACGATGCTGCCTCGATTGGGTTCGACGAGACAGTGCCGCCAGGGGACCCTGAGGAGAAATTCGACGTTAATTATTAGCAAAAGAAAGGGAATTTCCGGACAAACCTTTGTGAAGGTCCGCAGGTTGCAGATTACAGTTTATATCGGATCGCATGCTGACCCTGTTGCCTCTTGTGTTCCGTTTTGCCTCATGTCGCCGTCTTGATTGTTTGTACCAGAGAATTTCATGCACGAGGCGCCACGAGGCCGCAAAGTCCATCATCTAGTCTCCCTTACAGCCGTCGGAAATTCGTTCGCAATCATCCGCTTTTGGCCGGCCCGACGTTTTGGGACACAAACGCCAAAAGCAATTTTGTTCTGTATTAATTTCTACTAATCTTCTCTGACATCCTCTTGGACTACATCTCTCGACTGATAGTAGAAGAATTGACTGAGGACCTGCAAGTGTTGGATCAGAAGGAGACGATTGAGCGATAAAAGCGGGTCAGCTCACGAATAAATCAAGGAAAACAGTGCATCCGCTTCCTACACACGGGTTACAGTCAATTAAACATAGACCGCCAGCTGGTCGGGGTCCTTACCTGCTAACCAACTGGCATTGGTGATGAGATATTGTCTGCTCATGCTTTTGGTGCAAATGGCAAGCACATAGGTGGTATTTCCAAAGATGGCAAATAGAAAGAGAGCTGGTAAACCCTTGAGCTTCGGATTGGATCATGACTCTTGTTTCTCACCTGGCGAAAGTCCAGCACACCGAGTTTTAAAGTTTTTGACTGCATGTAGGCTCAATTAGCGACGTCGACTCGGAGTTATTGATTCGTACAGATCTGGGGAATGCGTGAACCGAGCTGTTTCCGCAGGTCAGCAAATCGCGAAGAGAATAAGCGGAAATAAGTCGACTCACGTATAATACAGCACTAGACCAACCGACCAACTGAATCTTCCACCCCACAGAACCAGCTGGTACATCTGGTTCTTCGCTGTGTTCCAATTTGCTGCTTATCCACCACGCTATTACTCCCGTGCCAAAAACAAACAGAATGGCTGCCGTATATCGAGCCACGAGCAGTTTCGTAGGAGTTTTTTCCGTCTTGGGGACTCGGGATTCACCGGGCAATAAAGAAGCACGTTCCCCTTGTTGTTGACGTTGTCTCCGACGGTAATAGTAGATTTGACCAAGGAGGATAATGTCGCAAATCGAGTACTGGGATAATATTGTTAGTTGGAGAGAGTGGTGAAATCAATGCACCCACATAGGCAGCCAGGATTATCACAGTGGGTAAAAGCCCAGCAAAAAAAGCCCCGCCGAGGTTGCAGAGATCCCCCAGAAGCCAAACCACGACGAAAGGTACACTTAGTCCTGAAAATTCTGAGATGGCTTCTAGACTTGAGCAGTTGTCGGGTCCCTACCTTCGCCCGATTTTAGGCTGTAGTTCTCGTAGATCTGGGGAGAGTAGACGACGATCCTGGATGGCTATTCAGCGGTTTCACGACGATCCAGACGACAAGTACCAGCATGCTATGGACACCCAGCCTGAAAATTGTTAGATTTTCAAGCTGTAAAAAAGCTTTAATCCTCACCTAGCTGCGAAAACAAAGTGTCAGATTTTGAAGCCAACAAGACGATGCAGCCATACCATACTACTAACTGAATCAGAGTGGGACATTGCCGTCGTCGATGGTCGTTGCAGTAACCAGATGAATTCCAATTTCCCGATTTGTCGGCAAAACTGCCGTTCGCGGCTCGGAGCTCGGAGCGACGGCACGTGCCTGCCGATTTGTCAGTTGCGCGTCAGTCTGCGATCAAAAAAAATCGACGGTCTGCTCAATCCACCATGAGCCAAGATCCATTCAGAGTTCTGATGTCCAGGCTGCAAAGCGCTGGTGGTCGACCACCCAGAGGTATCTTTGCAGGTAGTGGTCTCGCTGTTGCCCTCGTCGCTGGTGGATTTCTCTTGAATGCAAGCTTGTTCAATGGCAAGTCTCTATGCAGCTTTGATACTTTTCCTAACCTTTAAACTAGTCGATGGTGGTCACAGAGCAATTAAATATACCCGGTAGGTCCTTCGCCCCTGGTTCTATAGGTCTGTATCCTCAATGTCATTCGTCAGCATAAAAGGCATTGCAGATGAAGTATATTCTGAGGGGACTCATTTGATGGTGCGGTCATGGTTTTTATCTTATATTTTTCTCTTCTTATTCTACACAGCTCCCTTGGTTCGAGAAACCCATCGTGTTTGACATTCGCGCCAAACCCCGAAATATTGCCAGCTTGACGGGGACCAAAGGCCAGTTTCGCTTCACTGGAAAGAAAGAAACTTACACGACTCCAGATTTGCAAATGGTCAACATTACTTGTCGTGTTCTGTCACGTCCGTCTATTAAAGAACTCCCCACCATTTACCGTGAATTGGGCCAGGACTACGATGAGCGGGTGTTACCTTCCATTGTCAATGAAGTCCTTAAGAGCGTCGTGGCTCAATTTAACGCCAGTCAGCTCATTACCCAGAGAGAAAATGTCGGTACACCCCTTGTCTTGCAACATTTTATTGATGCATGACAGGTCTCTCGTCTGGTTCGCGAAAATCTAACAAGACGGGCGTTGAAATTTAACCTTGTTCTCGACGATGTTTCCATCACACATGTCGCCTTCTCTCCGGAATTCACCCATGCCGTTGAAGCAAAGCAAGTTGCACAACAAACAGCTTTACGTGCCGCCTTCCTTGTTGACCAGGCTATCCAAGAAAAACAGGTATTTCGCGTGATATCAGACATGCTTGGAGCTCACTCGAATTCTTCAGTCAATCATTGTCCGCGCCCAGGGTGAGGCCCAGTCTGCTGAACTCATCGGTGAGTCAATGCGTCGAAACAAGGGATTCTTGGAGCTGCGTCGCCTAGAGGCAGCCCGCGACATTGCTACCATCCTTTCTACTTCTGGGAATCGGGTCATGTTGGACGCTGAGAGCCTGTTGCTGAACGGTAAGCCTCTCTTCTTTGCAAAAGACCTGGTCTCATTTTTTGCAGTGACTGGCCATGAGGCGCAAGAGATTCTAAAACTCAAAAAGTAGAGATACCAATCCCTAGCTATAAAAACATGTAACTTCAGCTTCAGGAATGCAAAAAAAACCTGCCTCTGAGAAGTTACTTGGTCAGCGATAAGATAACCACAACTTTGCATCGCCCTTCCATGGACAATGAGCAGAAACCGCCCAGGTTTTTGCATGCCCTGATGGTACGCGCCTTTCATTCTCTAATTCTTTTCTGACTAGGCTCTAGGGTGGTGCTCTAGCAGGCACAGCTGTGGACCTCCTGTTCTTCCCAATTGACACAGTCAAGACAAGGCTCCAGGCATCTCAGGTCATTCGCCAGCTCATATATTGCTCTTGATCCAATGTTCTTTAGGGTTTCATCAAAGCAGGTGGCTTCCGAGGTGTTTACAGGGGCATTGGGAGCGTCGTAGTGGGAAGCTCTCCTGGTGGTCAGTCGTCTCCTTGAAGCCTTGCTCGTAATTCAGGTTTCGCAGCGGCAGCATTCTTTTCAACCTATGAAACCATGAAACATAATCTGCCGCTAACTGGTCCACTGAATCACGTCGTCAGTGCCAGTGTCGGTGAAGTGGTCGGTCATTTTCCATCCATCCTCCCTCGAGTGCACTGACACCTTTCAGGCCGCCTGTCTCATCCGAGTTCCAACTGAGGTCATCAAATCGCGTACCCAGACGTTGCTTAATCCATCTTCCTTTTCTGCCCTGTCCCATGTCCTCAAAACAGACGGTATAACTGGATTATACCGAGGTTTCGCAATCACTATTATGCGCGAAATTCCTTTCACGTCGATACAATTTCCGATATATGAAATGCTGAAATCATATATACTCTCGAATGAGCAGAAAAAGACGCGCAATTTGTCAATGCCTCAGGCAGCCTTGTGCGGTTCGACGGCTGGCGCAATTGCAGCGGCAGCCACAACGCCGCTAGACGTGCTTAAAACCAGGGTGATGCTACAAGTAAATGATTTTATTCTGCTGTCTCTGTTGATTTATATTTCTTGCGTACAGAAACCAGAGGAGCCACGGCCGACATTATCCTCGATTTTCCGTCAAGGCGGTGTCAAGGGTTTGTTCGCCGGAATTGTTCCTCGAACGCTTTGGATTGGAGCTGGAGGGGCCGTGTTTCTGGGGGTTTACGAGTTTGCAGTCGGAATTCTTCAATAGAGCTATGTATGATTCAACATTATACACTGTATACAGCTAATTCTTATTTCACTTAACGAACCCTTTGAGCTTCTGCAATTGTCGTTGCGACCGTGGCGCTGAAGGCTGCAGAGCGGCCACCCTTAGTTCTGTTTCACGATAACTTCATTGAACACCGACGTGGAACTAAGGAATAAGGATTTGGCCTCGTCGATAGTCTGAGGTGCTGGAAATTTCGACAGGTATTGTCTGACTCGAACTTGATGAGTCTGCCCACTGCGGACTTCAAAGTTGATTTTCTGGATGACCTGCCTCGGGGAAAGTGAAGGGTCTACGTGAATGTTTTTGTGGAGGACATCGTTGATGATTGTTTGTCTTTGGCTGTTGTTGAAATGAGGATTCGAGTACTGTATGAGGGTCATCAGAATCGTCAGGACGAGACAAGACAAGTGCGCTATGGGTGTGCTATTGCTATGACCGAGGAACATGTTGGTTGCACGGACGATCTATTGGGACGTCGCCAGCGATGAAATGTGGGAGATCAAGCAAGCGGAACTTACGCCGAGAGCGGTAATAGTGGGTGAGACGACGGCCACGACCTTGGAAGTCATTTTGGAACACATTGTCAATGAATGATATTCGATTTGGTTGTAAAGATGAAGGTTGAAAGACAGCTGGGTGTTGGTAAATGTGAGATTTTCTCTGGGCTTTTATACCCTGAGCCCCTTAAGGTGCAGGTCCTGTCCTGAATCCATACCACGTCACAATGTCTTAGACAATTGGTTGAGGAGACTGCAGGAGAAGACCCTTGATTTGAGGCAGAAATATCCTAGGCATTTTGAGGCGCAAAAGCGCAAGGAGGACTTTGGGAAATCGGAAAAGTAATCGATCTTCAGAGGCGCGAGATTTGCCAACGAGCCGCGTTAATCCAGCGTTCTGCCCTCTTAGAATTGCATACGTGCTGTTTCAGGCAGATATCTAGAAAATGCAGATAAATAGGTCAGATTGGATAATACTCGGGAAGAAAAACAGACCCGAGCATGCGTCACGTCCGGTCACAGTCGCGGTCTGCTTGTGCCAACTTCATGGCCACCAACAAAAGACGTTTTCCTTATCGCAAAAAGGCCCCTGGTCAGCCTCAAGTCCGGAAAAAGAAACCTACGCCAGAGTCTGTTGATGAAATTGAAGAATTCGAGTACGAAGAATCTGGGCAAAGAAAAAAAGTGCGATGGGAAGGCAACGGCAACATTGAAGAAGAAGAAAACGTCACCGAGGCCAAGGAATCTGATGGAACCGATGATCAGTCTGCTCCTCCTGAAAAGGTTGGTTGATATTCTAGGATAGACTTGCATATTTCGTTGATCTGCCCTGAAGATATGCTTGACTGCCTCATGTATTCGGTGCGCTCTTTCATAGTTTGCTCATTCATTCAGCCGACTTGTCATATCTTTAGCGGACGAATAGGCTTCGCATATTACGATCCAGTGAAATACACGCTTTACGTTCATGAAGACACGCAGGAAACGCCGCATTTTGACCTGACTAGAATGAGTCCGTTTTCGCTCCATATATGCTGGTCGCTGTATCTCATATCTCTATAGTTCTAGACCAAGCAAGCCCAGATGTGGTCCTGACCAGCTCAAAAGCAGACGATGAATTCATTGACACTCTTCGCGACTACAGTAAGATGATCATCCCTGCAATCCTTGAATGGTCATTGACATCGTCCAGTGGAAACCTCTGGTGGTATCTTTCAAATCAGGCCCCATAAAGACTTTGTCCCTGGAAAGGGACGCGACCGCCTTGCTTCGCTTCAGCTGTTATCAGTCCTGCCAACGGAAGAAGTCAGTGACGACTACAACTCCTCGGACGTTGGCTCTGATGACTCTCGAGCAAGAAACGCTGATGAATTCATGAGACGGCGGAGAGAAGCAGAAGGGGGAGATCCTACCATGAAGCGATGGAATGCAGGCATCAGACTCTCCAATTTCACTTCCGTCGAATTGGCTCCCCTCTGTGTACACCAGAACTTTTCTCTCGAACTTTTCCATGGTCTCACGTCGCTTTAGGTCTCGTCCATTGGGGCGCTACTGGATTACCTCGTGCGCGAACGGGCAATCAATGACCTGGAAGATGAAGGCGTTCGAGGCTTGGATATCAGAACAATCGAATCGCTGGCTCTGTATGGCACTTTTTTCCATCTATCAGACTAAAAAGACTAATCTGATATGCAGGAATGAAGTAATGCAAATCAACACCGATGCTTTATTGTAAAGTTTTTCCAGCGAAGCGTCTTGACACTAATTCTTTTCAGTTCATTGCAAATTTTCGAAAACGAGACTCATGCCTCGGTTCATTCTGACAAGATCAAAGAAGGATTGTCGCTTTTTGGTTAGCCCTCGATAACCATTGCTAGCATGAAGCTCATCTTGCTCTAGGTATCCTCAATACCACAAAGACGACCTTGGGACGTGCACTGATGCGGACTTGGCTGCTTCGACCTTCGCTTTCTCTTGCTGTTATAAAAGCACGTCATGACGCTGTGGACTGCTTCATTGCGTCCGAAAATTTGGTTACAGTTGGTGCACTTCACGTTCATTTGAAGGGGATAAAAAACGTGCCACGGATCTTGGCAATGTCAAAAACTGGCCGCGCCAAAATCGCAGATTGGCAAGGACTAGTCAAGGTCAGCCAAGAATCACTGGCTAGCTCTGGACCAAGATTTTCTATAGTTTACCTTTCATTGTGCAATGTTGAAGGATGCATTGGCAGAGCTCAACCAAATAGTGGACGTTGAGATTGTTCAAAAGGTGAATGGCCTTATCATATGGTACTATGATCTCGGATTACAACATATTCCAGGTGGTCGCCGCCCTTGACATTAGTACCTTCCGCGACATGGGAAATAGGATTAACGAAATCGTGAGCACTAGGTTCATTTCAGGACAGATTATATTCATCTCGGACCAGATCGACTGGGAGGAATCGGCAGAAGCCGGTCGGGTTTCTGTCAGGGTCAATGTCGACGAGGACTTGGACAATCGGAAGCATGTGTACTATGGTATCGACTCGGTTCTGGTGAGTCGACCCCAACTGCTATCAAGGCTAGCTAACATGTCTGTCAGTCCAAAGTCGCGGAACAAATTGGCGAGACAATCCCTGTTGATTTCACCACCTCTTTGAACATTGTCTATTTTCCCCAGCTGGGTGAGGACTGAAAGATCTTACTGTTCATTCAGTGACTGACCCGCGATAGGTTTTCTGATATGCATTCCGATGCAGGATGACTGGGAAGGAGAAGAAGGAATCAGGGTTATCGATGGCTGGAGTTTTCAGGTTATTGGTCCCTTTACTCTACTTCTGACATTAACGCCTTTCCAGTTCTCTTCCGAGTTTGTCGGCAATGTCATGTTCAAACTCTGTCTGAGATCCCGTGTAGGTCGCACGTTTACTTCAAATCTCAGGAAATGCAAGGTACTCGTTTGCTTGTCGTGCGACTCGTCATTGACCCGTTCTAGATATGGATACTCATATCGGGGACCTTCATTCGCTGATTGTGGACCGCGAAATAGAGATTATTCAGGCTCTTCTTGAGGAGATTCTCGTTCACGAGAAATCTATCAGTGAGGTCTGCGATGTATGTGCTGAACTGGACTGCCTTTTAGCATTCGCAGACGCAGCTAGAGGGTACGAGTATCGTCGGCCGATAATGGTCGACCAGAACGTAATCGATATCACCCAGGGAAGGTAAGTGTCGCCTTTTGAATCAACATCTACGCTAAGTCATGAATCAGACATCCTTTGCAAGAGCTTGTTGTCGATACTTTTGTTCCAAACGACGCACGATTGGCTGGCTCGGGAGACAGCGAAGAAGAGAAATGGAACAAAGTGGTGCTATGTACTGGTGCTAACGCCTGTGGAAAGGTCTGTTGTCTTTCTAGACTGTCTAGCTCTTTACTTATCCATCTCAGAGCGTTTACTTGAAGCAGGTGAGTTATCATCGATTACCCGGAATTGTGACCTGTTAATCTGGTACTAGATTGCGTTAATCCAATACATGGCCCAGGTGAGTCCGCGAGGCCGGTTACATTCATCGAACCAATATCCTCTTCAGGTTGGCTGGTAAGCTTCTCATGCTAGCACAACCCTCAGCTCTGTAATCTTTGCAGTTTTGTCCCCGCTGAAGCGGCCACTTTGGGAATTGTGGACAAAAGTAGGCATTTAGCTGACATCTGTGCCTGCTAACATTGTTCTAGTCTTCACCCGCATATCCACTCGAGAATCTGTCTCCAAGGTAACTTTCATTTCATATGTGTGCGAAGATATTTTCATCTTTTCCTTAGGCCCAATCTGTATGCTTCCCAGCTCGCCATCTCTCCCTTTCTCAATGCTGCGATCTGTCACAGGCCTTTATGATTGACCTGAATCAAGTGTCTCTTGCCCTTCGAAACTCTACCTCTCGGTCACTGGTCCTTCTAGACGAATTTGGAAAAGGGACCCTTTCTACAGGCTCGTGTCCTTTCCTCCTCCCCTCATCCGTTTGCTTGGGTGTTCAGCTAACCTTAGTTTCTCTCACATCTCTGATCTTTTCTTCGAAATCTCGCTTTCGTATAGATGGTGCTGGCTTGCTATGTGGCGTACTGAAACATTTACTCGAACGTGGACCAAACTGCCCGATGGTTCTAGCTGCTACTCATTTCCATGACGTCTTCCGAGAAGATCTTCTAGACCCAGACAGCGTGCCAATCTCCTTCCTTCATATGCAAGTCATGTTCACTGGCGCCGATGGAAACCTCTTGGAAACAACTATGGACGATTCAAGCCGAGCCGGAACTCCATCTGACAAGAAATTGGTTGGACCTCTCGAGAAAATTACTTATTTGTATCGGTAAGTTTCGACTGGATGCTTTCTCTCGTGGTGCTGATAGACTTTGTAGAGTAGCTGCAGGACTAACTTTGGATTCGCATGCGGCGAAATGCGCAGAGATATTCGGTGTCCCGGCAAATGTTGTTCATAGAGCGCTACACGTGAGGTCGGTGGCTTTTTGAATATTGGCCAAGCTGGTCTGACTCTTTTTGGATGACTAGCTATCTGATATCTACTCATGAAATAGGTCAACTCTTGGATGAAGAAATGACTGAACAAGAGCGAATTGACCTTGCTGCAGCAGAAACAGTCTGTCGAAAGTTCCTCGCTTGGAATCTCGAGGATGGTCAGGGTAGAGTCAAAGAACGGCTGGCAGAAGTCCTCGGAAGAACTTTGGAAGACGAGGACGGCAACCAATACTGATCAGAAAGACAAATTATAACTTATAAGATACTTGAAATGCCGATGCCTTGAAATTAAACATGACAGCTTCTTGTGTGGCGTCGCCGTATGCGTGTATAAGTTACTATCCAAGGCTCAAGCGTGTCGAACTGGGCGATGTAATCGTTGATTGGCCTTTGTAATGCCGAAACTAGCTTGTAAACTCGAAAATATTGGCCAAATTGCTGATTGGTGGTTCCCAGCTCTCTCCCCGATCTTTCGTAAACAGTCTCGGCTACAACGAAAATCAAAAATGTACATTACCGGACACGGTACTTCAACACTTGGCGCCTGAGCTTCCACCATAATTCTAAGACTCCATTCGATCTCTACTTATCTCTGCTTGTACTTTTTTTTTTCGACGGACCGAACAGGGAACCGACAGCTTCTTCGTCCGCATTCAGGCGCGCCGGAAAACTACGGACATTCATCCAAGTCTCGAGTCATGGTTTGCCATTGCAGTACAAAAATGACTGAACCACGCATCTATGATAGCCTGAGGACCATGTCAGTTTTCGAGTCGGAAAATTATAAGGTCTTTTTTTCGATACTTATTGTCCTCGGCACTTGAAAGGCACATTCTGTCGTCTATATGGCTATGATATCGGCTCATTCCATGGATTGCAGGGCACAAAATAAACAATCTTTGCACTGTATTGTTTCCACGGCTCTGCTAGCTGTCATCGGCATCTAGAATGCCGATGCCGCTGGGCAGGTCCTGGCTTTTGATCAGTTGTTGGCGCTCGGCCTTCTCCTGGTATAAATTGTTAGAATGGACTCTACACTATCGCTTCATTTCTTTATCTAATCCTCCTTATCTTATTTCATTCTCCGATCGGCCGTTTCCGTGGCCTATTTAAACTACGTTTCTTCGTCGATCTGCCTCAGTCTTTTCCCTTACGACTGAGGCAAGTACTTATTTCATTTCTCTTATTTATTCCTTTACTTACTTCTACTTGATAGCTGATTCATTGTCTTCAGACCCCTGCGCACTACCGTTCGCTCAATCATAAATACTCTACAGATGTCAGACATAGGTCCGACATATGTCGACTGACTCCCGCCTGAGTCCTGGACGCCATTGAAATCGGTACATATTCGGGCATCATCAGCGACGGCATCGCGCCCGAATATCGGCGCTCAAACTTGAACTGTTGCAACTCGAATTTGACTCCAATTATCTCCTATGAGGCCTACTTTTCTGCTGGCCAGTGACTGTGCAAGTATTCATCTTTTATCAATGTGCTAAAAGCTTCTATTAGCAACTACTTTATCTTGCTAACTACTAGTAACGTCTGGCAAGACTAACAAGCTTCCTCACGCCGGAATACTAGTGGATCCCAATTGATTGACTTGATAACTTTTCAACACCCAGGTATTCCAACCCGAGAAAATCTCAGGAAGGAAATTGGGCGCTGATATATATATTATATGTCCGACATATGTCGGGAAAAACAGGACCACCAGATTCAACTCATCAGGAACACGCGAGCTTAAAGAAGCACCGTGCGCCGATAGCAGCGACAACCGAGTGCCGATGTGTGAGAAAATTGCTAGCCGAATGCCATGCAGCCGTGATAATTTTTATCGAAAAAAAACCTCATAGAGAATAACAGTAATAGTAATTTACCCATTTCCAGTGTCTAGGCGGCTGCCAGTCACTTCAATGCGCTTCTTCTCATCGACGTTGTCGGGCGTCGCTTCGCGCCCTGTGCCTGAATTTCACTGAAACTCTTTGTTATCGATGCCTGAGAGTTGTTCAGATCGTGAAAAAGAATGTGATCTTCTTGCTGACCTCTTAATGCTGAAAATGGTTCCCTGGACTTGGTATAACGAGGGCATGTCGGCGGAAAACGTTAGACCGGTCGCCAAGCTCCGGCGTCGCAAGCGTCTTCCCAGTCAAGCAGCGACATTGATCAATCTGCGTCTGTCCATCCTGTGGAAAATGAAACTCCGAGTCGGTGGCGTATATATCTGGACCTGCCACAGTCCACTGGCCAGGTGCGAGTCTCCCGGCAGCAGAGAAATCGAGGTTGAACAGAGATAAGGGATAAGGCCGGCAAGCGGCAGGGCCCGCTACCCAGGCTTCGCGTGATTCGTCACATTGTGACTTTACCGGCCGGAATCTGACGTTTAGGTTACACACGCCATCCTGGCGGCTCAATACAGTGCTGAAACCTGTGAGATGTAGCAAGAACTTCTCATACAAATCACATTTAATTGCTGTTCTTTAAATTTTTCAGTTCTGACAAGGTCCTCAAAGCCTAAAGGTATGTACTCATATGGACTGTTATGGAGAATATCAATGATAATAATATTAATTACAGCAGGTTATTAATATTCTGGACTGTGAGCAGGTCTCAGCAGGTTTCTTTGGCTGCTGAAGTTGTCTGTGCTGCTCGTCATGGACCTTGCGGTCCACTCCTCACAGCGCACTTCGGAACTGGGGTGTTCCCCCCCAGACCCCCCCTGTTATGGATCCTTCTGATATAATAAATGAACTATTTGCACAGATTTGCCTGGAATTTAAGGTTCAGATGTGAGCAAGATGGGAGGTAAGAATCTTGTCAAATAAAAAGTGACAGCAGCTAGGATCGAACGATAGACCGCATAATACAGAGGGACATCACGTGCAATCAAAACACAGCCACCGCCCAAAATCTTTTTCCTCTGCCAAAAAAAAATAGGGCGGTATAAGACCCACACCTAACAAGTTAGGTAGCTGGGAAACAGCCACGTGATCAATGGTTATGTAATGCCTGAAAAGTTCGCTTTCAAGTTGAAGCTCAAGAGGACGTACTTAATTCGGAGTCAAGTTACGACGATATATAGCTCTTGGAAAGGGCGAGGAACAAGGGAATTACTAAACTCATGTCTGAATCTGCTCAACTTTTCTACTCCTCCTTGTGAATTTCCAGTGGATGTGGTGCACCGAGGGCTTTCTTGATGCTGTCGTACCTGAGCCGTCGTTAGCTGAAGGACAGTACACTGATAAAACACTTACATGACAAATTGTGAAGTGACTAGAAAACTGGTCATCATCTATAAAATTTATCATCTTATTGTCTGACCCTAACCCAATCAGTCTTTGAACTGGGGATCCTGGGAAGAGATAGAATAACAGTCGCAAGGTCAATAATGTATTGACAGTCAAAATTATCGAAGAATAAGGTAATGGCACTGATAAGAGTGAGCCAGCAAGATAAGATAACAGTAATGTTTAAAAGTCATGTTCGTCGTCATCTTCATTGGCCTCTGAATCAGAGCCGCTCTCAGATTCCTCTTCTCCCTGGTTGTCACTGCATCGGAAACAAGGTAAATTGCTTACAAATCCAGGATCATACCGCCCTGGCCCTAATGCAGCTCGGATCATCGACGCCACAGAAGGAACAAAGAAACCTTCATCCAGTATACCTTGAATCTCAATGATGTTGTTTTGCATATAGGCTAACGAAGCCTCCAAGCTAATGCGCTGGAAATGTACAAGAATCTGTCTTGACTGCCATAGGCGAAGATGATAGTTTACTTCCTGTTGAACAGTAAGAAAAGATGACCCAGGAGAAAGAATAAGTTACCTCTTCATTGAAATCAGTAGCAGTGGAAGGACTTGGCGTAATAAAGCCGCTTTTCATATTGCGGTGTTGGATTTGATGACCCAGTCCTGACTTGCTATACCGGCTACGGTCCAGTACTCGCATACCCAAGCCAAGGAGAGTGTCTCGTCCTCCAGTGAGGTGCCACACACGTAGAGTGCAAATATATACTGTCCCAAAGGACAAACCGAAATCATGACGTTTTCTGAAATTCCTTTAGACAAGCTCGGATTGTATATTCAAGACATACTTGTTACAAGCTTTAGCCCAAAGGACCCAATGGTAGTCGATAAAGTCGAACAGAGTTTCAAAGTCAATCTGAGAATGGATTAGTAGTTGATTGTGCAGCAAGAACAAGAAATACTTCAAATACATCAAATTCCTCTGGTAGGAATGGAGTCGCATATTTCCCAACACGAAGGCATTTCTCTATCCAGTCAGGATCTGTGCTACAATTCAGCCATGAGGTCAAATAAGGAAAGAGAAGAGACCAACGAAAGGTCTCCAACCAAAGCAATGCTTGATCTAGTTGTCGACATTATCTTCTCGGGTGACTGAGTCGGAAAACTCCCTCATCACAGAGTTATATCCCATGTGAACCTTTGGCATAGGTTTCGACTCAGTATGAGTCTCCTTCCACGTTGCTGCAATCTCCCTGGCACATGGAAGAGCTAAGCATCTGATTAGTCATGAACGACGATGACGAGTATGGAGCAACTGACCTTGTTGGTAGTCCTCTAAACGTTGGCACAGCCAAGCAGCACAACCGGCAAAGTCATCAGGAAGACGCAGGAAATGTTGCTCAACAACATCATCGATGAGTATCACTGTCGCCAGGTGGTCTTCAACTGTATGAAACCTTCGTATCCCCCATGGTTTACCCGATACTGAGTCCATTGCCTGGATTCCGAAGCCACGCAATTGTAGAATGACATCAATTAGGGTAAGCACCTTGTCGATATGGCCAAGGCTTTCGTAGCAGGCATCAATCTGAACCTTGAGCGCTGTATACTGTTCTGGGTCCTGCTCGTGATCTGATAGGGACAAAGCAGTCTCCAAGGCCCAGTTGATGCCCAAAGCTGTCTTGATGTAAAAGGGTTCAGGGATGTTCTGAGTGAGACTTGTGTTCGAACGATTAAACAAAACCAGCTATTTGATTTGGTTCAAATGTTACGGTTACAAGGTTCGAAAAACACGTGCTACGATAAGATCCGGTATTTATACGATCCGGCGGAAGCCGTAGCCAAACAAGTTCAAAGGGGAGACGAAACGGGAGGGATTCCCGTTACACACTCCCCCATTAAGAGTGAGTTCACTCTTCTCAAGCAATAGTCAATTATAACAGTCCAGTTTTCGTTGAGCTCAAAGACACGGTCAGTGTCAGGGGTAATTCGTACATAGCGAAGGTCAAGATCATGAGTAGATATATATATAAAGTCATTCGTCAAAATAGGTCAGCCCGATTCGTTCGTCAAGTCATGTTCCATGTCAAATCCCGCATCAGCGTCTTCAAAATGATCACCCTCATCCATACATTCCGGATGAATAACCAAGTCTAGAGACAGAGTCACGTCCTCACCACCGCCATTCATTTCATCATTGTCGCTAGGAATCATGAATGAGCCACCGGTTGCGGTGGAAGGCAATCCGAGAATGTTTCCCATGATGGTACTAGTTCTCGTTTTACCAAAGGAGGTGTTGGGACTATGAGAAGTCTCAACGGAAGGTCTAGTAGCATCGACGAAACTTGGAATGGAGGCGAATGAGACGCCACTTAGGCTGTCGATGGTTTGGTTCATTTGAGCCGACAATGGAGTCGCAGCAACACGCTGCTTACCAGATTTGACCTTTTTCGACTGACGAGCTCGGTCCTGAATGGGTACGACAGGATGGGTGGCGACATAGTAGTCAGGGCCACCAGAACTCGGGGGAATCGAGAGGAGTACGGACTGTCTAGAACCTTCGAGAATGTTCTTCCAGTCCTGGTGAGATATTTCTTCGGAAGGAGGAGCGTTTGAGCTCGAGTTCTCGGTTGACCGGGACCGGTCGACGTATGTCTCGATGAACTGACGCCCCCCAGGAAACCCGTCGTTGACTCGTGCTTCGTCAACCCCGCAGTTGAACCAGTGACGCACTGTCATTTCTTCGGTGACTGCAATCCCTTGTCCCGTGGAAAACGGAATAGGTGTATATTGCCGGTCGGGGTTGAACTCGAGTCTAAGTTGGTTGCAGATGGAGATGTATCTGCCGGCGGTAGCCAGGAGCTTCGACCCAAAGAACATGAACAGTTTTCGCGCGTATATAGTATCGGGGGTTCGGAATGGGGCAGTTAGGTAGATGATTTGGATTCCACGAATCATTCGAAGGTTCATGGAATAGACGCCATTGTTGAACAATACCGGCGCACCGATATACTGTTCATCCTGTCGACCACGATAGATCAACCAGGCAGCGACGTCGCGCTCATGCATATTCAGAGCGAAGGTTCGTGGGGCGGGACAATTCTTCAGCAAGTTCGAGTTGAATTGATTCGTAGCGCCACTACGATCCTTGTTTGGCTCGAAACGAAGGATAGGCAGCATTACCGGGTTGGTAGAGCTAGACGCTACAGGAGGTGGATTGGGAAAGTTTGAGTTCGTCTGAATGGTCATGAAAGGGCTCGTCGCCTCTTCGGTCCATCCATTTGCCAATATCCCGCGCATGGCAGGAGTCAAGAGGTGTTCGGAGGTAACAGCCAAAGCCTCGTTACACAGCCTTTTCAAAATGTAGATAGCGCACAATGCCGTTTTCTTCGACGAGGATTGAGAGGCCTTCAATTCTCTAGCAAGGTCCTGCTCGGAGAAAGGATTCGGCCTCGTACTGAGGAGAGCGTCAAGGTTCACGGTCTTGGGTTCTGTTGGTGCGTCAGAAGGGATAGAATTCACGGATCGGATTGGGGGCATACCACGAACAAGTCGGGTGGTAGGTTCAGATTCGGTCAATATAGGTGTACCTGAATCGGTGCGGCGTCGTTTTGGAGATATTGACCGCCCACGGGATTCAGCCTCCTTTTTGAGCTTGTCGATTACTCGGCAAGCGTCTTTGTAGTCGGTGTTCAATTGTTCGAAATTGTTTCGTAGTCGTTGGTGTCGACCTTCAATGTCTAATAGGGCCGACTGCGTTTCAAGATGTCTCGACTGAGCCTCCATCTTCATCTCGATAGCGGCCAGCATCTTCTCGCGCATTTCGTCGAAGGTATGGGTTTGTCGGGGTAAGGAGCTATCGGCTATAGTCTCTTTCTTGTCAACTGGCTCTCCCCCTGGAATTGGGTGAGTGGTCTCGCCAGAGTTCATAACAATTTCTGTTGTCATGGTTCGAGATGGGAAGGGAATGAAGGACTTTTTCATTCGATGGCAGTCTTTAAGAATCAACCTGCCTCGAGGTAAACAGATGTCAATATCCTCGATCTAATCTTAATTAAAACCGCAACGTGGCTCATCTTTTTCTTTTCGTCCGCGGGAGCAGCTTCCAGTCAGCCACGTTCTCCAGTGCCAAGTATTTGTCCAAGGCTTCGAGTCCATTTACGGCGTCAAGGTCTTCCCAGGTGGTGTCGCCCAGTTGCCAGAGGACCTCGAGTTTCAGCACGTGTCGGTTCCAACGGTGTCCAATGATCGCTTCCACCAGGTATTCAGCATCTTTCGGGGCGCCAAAGTCATACGGATCAATGGAGAGTCGATTTGGGAAGAGTTGGTCACAGCTGGCAATGTGGGGCTTAAGCAGACTGGCATGGAAATTCGGGTGGATTCTTCGTTTTGCTAGATCCTCAGACAGTTCCAGCGTATAGTTGGAGCTCTTGGTGTTGTTCTTCAACACCTTGAACGGTCCTACGAATTTAGGTACGAGTTTTCTCGCTCGTCCCTTCGGTATATTGATGTTCTTTGTAGAGAGGTATACAAGGTCATTCACCTCAATCTTTGGTTCGTCTCGTCGCCCTCTATTGGCATGGAAGGTTTGGAATACACGTCGCTCGATGATCGCATCGTGGGCGTCACTTAGATGCATCAGCGCCTTGGCGGCAAAGTCAGTTATCCCAGGAGCGGTATCAGCTTTGAGATTCGTCAGGTCTTTCAGCATTACAGGTACGTGTCCACCATTCAAGAAGAATGGAGAGTACCCGGTGGTCTCGCTAACAGCAGAGTTTATCGCGAATTCAGTCATAGGTAGTCTGTTGACCCAGTCTCGTTGGTTGGGTTTCACGGTAGATCTAAGAATCTGGTTTATGGATCGGTTGCACCGTTCAGTGAGTCCATCTGTCTGTGGGTGAAATGAGGTGGACATTAACAGCTTCACCCCTAGTAACCGGTGGATTTCACGCCACCATCGAGAAGTGAATTTGCTATCGCGGTCGCTTACTATAGACTTCGGTAGTCCATGTAGTCAGACGATTTCACGAATGAATATCCAGGATAGGTCAGTTGCGGTGGTTGTCGTTCGGACAGGTATAAGGTGAACCATCGATGTAAGTCGGCATACCACCACCCAAAGGTAATCAAACCCCTTTGATTCAGGGAAAGGGCCCAAGAAGTCCATAGCAATGGACTCCCAGGGCTTCGAAGGGATAGGCATTGGATGCAGTTTACCAGCCGGTTTCTTTGTTGATGACTTGGATGACTGACACCTGGCACAGGATCGGCAGAATCTATCAGTATCGGTGTATAGTCTCGGCCACCAATACCATCGTCTAATGTATTCAGAGGTTTTCTGGGTCCCATAGTGGCCCATAATGTCATGAGCAGCTTCTAGGATTATGCCACGGAATGTTTTACCCGTTTCAGAGTCGCATCCTTGGGGTATGCACAGTACCTCTTCGTCGTTCAGGTTTCGTCGGAATATTAATTCTCCTTTTACAGAGAATCCCTGGTGATCATTCGGTGACTCAAGTACCAACTTGAATAATCCGTCACCTTCGTAACTGCGAGCGATCTGGGGATTGATATTACAACGTTCACGTACTATCGGGCGCAGCGGTCGACCTCGACTGTACGAGTTAATGATGGTGGGATTGTCATTTGATTCAGGCTGTCTAGGTTCGTCTTCTTCAGCATGCTTGGCTAATTCCTCAGCTTCAAATACTCTTTCTTCAATGGCTTCTCGTAGAGATTGCATCCGCACCTCTTCCGATAGTCTCTGAAACTCAGCGTCAGTCTTGTTCGTCGTGATTTCTCGTTCACGATCCCAAGGGAGGTCCTCCATTTCGGGGTCTAGTCGTATGTCCGCACTAACAAATTCTCTAGGGTGAACAATGTCGTCGGCTGTGTCACTTTCATAGTATCGAGAAAGCGCATCAGCGGCTTTATTGCTCACCCCCTTGACATACCTTATGTCAAAGTCAAATCTCGATAGGTACTCCATCCATCGACATTGTCGGCTAGATAGCCTTCGTTGTGTCTTGAAAAATTCAAGTGACTTATGGTCAGTCACGATATGTATCCAGTTTCCAAGTAGCTTATCTTCCCACTTCAACAGTGCTTCAAGGATAGCTATCGTTTCCAGTTCAAATACGCGGTAATGATGTTGGGCAGCAGTGAACTTTTTGGACATGAATCCCGCAGGTCGACATGTCTGCCAGGTCGGTCCTTGGCCATACATAGCTCCAACTCCCGATACTGAGGCATCACAGATGATCCAGATGGGGTCTTCGAGTTCATTGTTGATCGGGGAGAGGATGAGATTCTTGGCTACAATCGCCTTGATGTTCTCGAAACAGGTGTCATGTAACGGTCTCCAGTCAAAGGCTTGACCATTTCTCATCATACTCGACAGGGGTCCGGTATACGCAGTTATGTCAGGAAGGTAGGCCGCCAAATATTGGATAAGTCCTAGGAATTTCTGGACATCCAGGTAGTTTCGAGGTGTTCGCCACTCTCGTACACGTTCAATCTTATCCAGGTCACAGTGAATGCCATCATCGTCAATGATGTGTCCGAGGCAGTCGAGCTTTGTGGCGTACAAGTCACATTTCTCAGGTTTCAGGTTTCAGGTAAAATTCGAATTTCCGTAATTGATCGAAAACCATCTTCAGGTGTTTTTCGTGGTCCTCGATGGTGTCAGAGAAGACGAATATATCGTCAAGGTATACATGTACGAAAATCCCGATGAAGTCCCGAAAGACCATAGTCATGATTCGTTGGAAGGTGGCGGGTGCATTGCAGTCTCCTTGCTGCATCGTATTACTAACCATCGTTCCGAATACAGTGGAGAATGCGGTCTTTATCACATCCCCAGGCTCGACACGAATTTGTTCATATGCGTCGGACATGTCAATCTTTGACCTGTATCTGGATTTGGCGCAATCAGTTCGTATTTGATCTTGATCAGGGAATGGGGTGACATCTTTTACAGTGTTGTCATTTCGTTTTCGTGCGTCTACAACAGTCCTGAGTTTTCCATTCTTTTTCAGGATACATAGCATCGGTGCAGCCTGGGGTACATTGATTTGTTCCCACCATCCGGCGGCCGTATACCGCTTGATCTTTTCGAGCAACTCCTTTTTCAGTTTGTCGGGGCATCTGGGTAAGTAGTACGAGTACCACTTGTTCTCATCAATTAGGGTAATTTGGTGATTTATTCCGCGAAATGGAGGGAGTTTGTCTGGTGCTCCCCCAAGGATATCTTGGCAGGTTGCGAACCACTGGTCACGCAGTACGGGAATGTCCTCTTCCGAGTATTCCGCCTTATTCAGATTATGTTCTAATCGAGTTTCGTAGGCCTGCATCAATATGTCGCCTCTTTTGAAGGCTACTTCTTGTTCTTTTGCACTATGTTTCTTTTTGAAATGTACCTTTTTCTCAGCTCGCATTGAGCTAAAAGTACGTTTCGCTTTTTCTTCGTTTTTCATTACGCTGGTGCTTAACTTGTGTTTCTCTACCAGTTGGTCACGAGTAAACGGTTCAGTTAGGGGTCTATGGTAGTGTCTATCTGGGAATCTTTCACAGGAAAATTCTTGTATAACTTCAAGGTTGTTATCAAGTGAGTCAGGGTCATCTATCTCCTCCCCCTTGGCGATATGTATGATACGCCTATAGTCCTCGCCTAGTCATGTCGAGCCCCGATCTTTCGACAGGCGGTCAGCGATTCTTGCAGCAGAGCACCGTGCCTGTTCCAGGATATCATCTTTCAGGCTCATCGTTTCGATCTTGCGGCCACGAACACGGACAACGTTGTATTCAAAGTCAAGGGCCATCTTATGAGTCCTCATAAACGCACAGCCCACGACGGCATCATATCGATCGATATTAAAGATGTCGAAATACTCCTTGGTGGTTTCGCCTCCAAGTTTCGTTGATGTGTACGTTCCATAGTTTATTTTCGACCGGCTGCCGACTGTCCCCAATTGAACGTTCAAGGGTGAGCGCAATTCATACGCTTTCAGTTTGCTCACTCTGGAAAATTCCGGACTCAGAGCAGTCGTGGTTGAACCGGAGTCTACCAAGGTATAGGCCATCAAGCCATTGATTTCCATCATCAGCGTCAAGCATCTGGTTTGGTCCGCTGTTCGAATGGGCCTATCGATCTTTTCAGAAGACACCCGGATTCGATGGAGATGTACTTTGGCCAACGATTCAGATATATTAGAGGCAGCGTCGACGATCCACATTCCATATAGATTAGGAATGTCGGTATCGCTTACGTTAAAGTCGCCAGCCTCTCCCCAAAAAGGGCCATCATCATCAGCGTAACTGGCTTCAGTGTCTCCCGCGAAATCAAGTAAATTCTGAAACAGTCAGGGCGCGTTCTCCCATGGGTCTTCACCTTCTGCCTCTGCAATTGGTGGGTGCAGTACAACAATTGGGATTTCGTGGTCATCTACTGGATGTAGTTTATTATCAACATTATCGTCATTAGGCGTCTCCCATGGAGACACGTTGGGGTAAACACGTCCACCGTCCATAGTCCAATAAGGTAAGTTCTCTTCTGGTATCGAATCAGACTCAGACCCCGAGTCAGGTAAAGGGATGTAGTCAGGCTCGTCCCAATCATCCACCCCGTCATAATACTCATCAGGGTCCAGGTACAAATCGGGGTATCCTGGATCATCTTCGTAAACCTCTGGGGCCATAGCTATAGCCATAGCGATTAGGTCTAGATCCATGGCCGCAGTGATATTGGCGGCGTTTTCAATAGCGTAGCTTCGGCGTTCACGAAATTGGTCTCCCTCTCTGGGTGTCTGGATGGGAGAGTCAATAACGCATCGATCGGAGGTTAATTCAGCATTTTCGGATAAGGGAGTAATCCCGTATCTTTCGAAGTAGTCTGCGGTATCAATATGGTCCCAGTAATAAAGTCCTTCTAGCCCTTCCGGAGCAAGTGTCTCGTGGAACTCGGGAAACAGATGCTCCCAGGTAATCGCCTGAGAGTTTCGGTGCCTCTCTTGCAAGTCCTCAGTGAAACGGTCATTCTGGGGAGTAGTCTCTGGCCCTAAGTAACCATCAAGATGTATAATCCAGGACAATCTAGAGCGGATACGTTGTTCAAAATGTTCCTCAACTACCTTGCGAGCGATTTCCAATGGGAGTTCGTCAGACGGATCAATCATGATCCGCATGGCCCGTTGATGCTCGGTATCAGGCTCATTCTCAACACCGTAGTCGGATTCATCAACGTACTCCAATTCCTCCCCTTCGGACGTCTCTCCATCAGAGCGGTCATCGACTATGTTCAATTCCATGACATCTTCGTCGCTAGGTGGTCCCTCGTTGACGATACCAGGGACCGTTTCAAATTCCATATTCCTATGGGATTCCTTAGGTTTGCGACAATCACGGGCAAAATGACCGACAGTGCCACAGTTATAGCACCGAATGTTCTTAGCATCACGCACTACAGGTCCCGGGCCTGATCCAGAAGGGTTCGGTCGATGAGGGGTAGGTGGTCTGGGAGGGGTGGTTTCGGTTCGATTATCGGTACGCATAGCTCGGGTATTAGTGCTTATAGGACGAAGACGAATGTATCGGGTTCGAGTGGGTATACTCGAACCACTGGTTGTGGCAGCAGCCGATGGAACAGCAGCGGTTTTCGTTGCGTGTCCAGAGGATGCTTTTCGGGAATCGGTAGCTTCATCCTGATAATGCTTTGCAAGCAACTGGTCCCGTTCAAATCGTGTGCATAGCTTCAGCAGACGTCTTTTGCTGATGAATTCAGGTGTGATTCGTTTGTCTTGAATCAACCACTTTCTCATGTCAGCAGGCATAACGTTCAGCATTCGTCGCGTGAACTCCCAGTTGCTTGGGGGTCGTAGCATGCGGGCAGCGCTCCTCAGCAGTTCATGGTAGAGTCCATTAATACCAGCAGAGTTCTGCCAGGAGGCATGTTCAAAGTCTCTCGTGGCATTGTTCAATGCATGGTCATGAACGAAGTGACGGTAAAGCTCCCATACGGCTTCGTTAAATCGCCATCGTTGTCGTGGAATGAAGGTCCCAGCATACATTGGTTCAATAACCGCATTATACCAGGTCAAGGCGTCTCCTTCTAGGCAGGCGCCAAGCATCTTTAAACGAGCCGGGTCACGAACAGGACCATCAAGTCCAGACAAGCTCATGTATCGCAGCATCTCAGGTAACCATTCTTCAAATCGTTGAGCATTCCCTTTTCCGTCATATCTCTTAGGGAAGTCAAGTTTAATGGTCTTTCCGAGACCAAGGTCAGTTCGGTGACCAACTCCTCATCGTATTATGCGGTACAGCCTTTGTTGCATTTCACGGCGATGAGCTTTTCGTTCATCAGATTGGCGTCGCCGTCTGCGTCGCCCTTGGTGGCGCCTTCTATCACGTCGGCGCTCACGTTCTTCAGGTATGTCAGCACGATGATGTCTACGCTCTCTGTTGCGGTTTCGTCGATTCTCGCTAATATTCGAGTCAGATCCACTCGAGGAGCTAGGGCTTGACCCAGTACTCGATCTGCTCGAGGTACCTTCACTAGCCTCGCTAGAGGAGCCCTCTTCACCATCGTCAGATCCATGATCATCGCTACCGTCGTTGCTAGGTTGTGATCTCCGATGCTCACGCTGGCATCTTCTTCTTCTTTTACATCGATTTCGTTCACGGCGACGGTCCTCAGGCCAGGAGTCACCAGAGTCATAGCTTGAATCAGAGGGGCTGTCATCAGAGGATTCTCCATGTCGTTGGCGAACGTCCTCCATGTCTGAGCTATCAGTGGTCTCTGATACTTCGGTCATCAGTGGCTCGCGGCTGTCTCACGGACTGCGTCCATTATTCTGACTCTCATTGCGGTTGGGCGTTGAGCGACTGGTCTGGCTTTTCACATGGATATCGTACGGGTTGCCCGAGGCGTCAAATGCGATACCTTGGTCAGGGTGAGCGCTCTGTCCAGATTCTCGCATGTCCGCATTGACCATCCGTTGAATAGCCACGCGGTCTTTCCAGATACGAGCGGCTAAAGCTACAGGATCAACAATTTCATTCTGCGGTCTCGCGGGGGCCGAATTGTCATCGACGGCGGCCGATTTACGATCTTTCCTCTTGTCCGATCGCGGGGTCTTTTCTTTCACATGGGTTCGGTCAGATTGAGTAGACCTTTCTTGCTTTGGTTCAGTGGAGTAGGATGGGAAGTGGACAGTCTGTCCACGGGGCGGAACTGGGGTCACAGGTGAAGCATTTCCATTCACGAATCGTAGTTGAGCATTAACTCTATTAACGTAGTCGTGGTCAGATTCATGGGAATGACGGGGATGCATTAATTGAGCAATGGCGGCATCAAGGTTCACTGAAAACTGGTTTCCAGCAGCAATTCCAATAGCGTCAAATACGCGGGCTTGATCAATAGGGTTCGCTCCAAGAGAGCTAGTAATGATGCCAATTGCATCATTGAATATCGAGTTCAAAGCACTCGAGGCCGCAGGAGGTAAGAAAGATTGAGTCAAGTTGGCATCAGAATAGTATGGAATGGGCGCAGGGAGATTGTCAAGAATTGCCTGTTGTATCTCAATTTGTTCAACATCATCTTCGCCGATGCTAGGAGCACCATGGTGTTTACTTTTTTCAGCTCGGCGAGTGGCTCTTTCCCTCTCGGTCATTCCATTTGTTTCTTCTTCAACGTTATTGACATTAGCTACAGGTCCGTGGCTGCCAATTCCATTGTTCACGTTAGGTGCTGGGGTTTCTTCAGCTATAGGTTCAGTTGGAGACGTCTCAGCATTTACGAGACTTTCCATCATAAAACCCCGTCCAGGGACAAATACCACTCAGTCGTCTACGATAGTCGCATTACGACTCGTCGATCGAGGAATGGTTCTTCCAATAAAGGCGTTATGGGTCAATAAGGCAGGAGACGTGTTCTGTGGGGTAATCGGGTTTTGTCCCAAAGGGTTTTGGTTACCAGCCGGGGCGATGGGCGATGGGGTCAATGTGCTCAGGCTGGATAATGCAGTTCCAAAGGGAAGGAAGGTCCCTTGCGGGTTTTGAAGCAATCGGGTAAGATTGTTTAGGGAATTCAAGGAAGAACTGCTGTCAGCATTCTGTCCAGTATCGTTAGCAGTCGAGCTGGGGCCAGCAGGCGCATTCGTCGTCTCGGAATTCAGACGAGTGCTCTTTCGGGTTTTCTTTTTCTTGCTACCGCTTGACTGAGACTTCGAGCCTTTCGAGCTTTTCGATTTCTTTGTCTTAGACATCAAATCAAATAAATCGAGATTTTCGGTTGGGAAAAAGTCGGGGAAAGGTTGTTTAAAAAAGTGTAAAAGGGTTCAGGGATGTTCTGAGTGAGACTTGTGTTCGAACGATTAAACAAAACCAGTTATTTGATTTGGTTCAAATGTTACGGTTACAAGGTTCGAAAAACACGTGCTACAATAAGATCCGGTATTTATACGATCCGGCGGAAGCCGTAGCCAAACAAGTTCAAAGGGGAGACGAAACGGGAGGGATTCCCGTTACACTTGAGTAGCTTGAGAGCATGAGAGGTACTGAGATATTTCAGGAAATTGTCGACCGAGTGACAGACAACAAGGTTTTCTGGAACAGCGTGTTTTCCATTCTTCAGAGGCTAGAGACAGAGTTTTAGCATGCGGAAATCTGAAAACAAGGCATATCATGACTTACAGCAGCAAGAGGTATTCCAGGAATGTTGGCATCAATACTGATCATCGCTTTCATCAGTGGGATTCGACGACCAGTGGTACTGAGGGCATATCCGTCAAACGCGACACCATTCTCAAAGTTGGTGTACGCCATGATCCATCTGGCGTACATGGGAGAATTATAAAGCATATCTGCCGAGACTGTGGAATGATGAAGACCTTCTCGCTGAGCTGCGTAAACAGCCTTGATGACACCTTGAGGAAACTCTTCAGCCCAAACCCAACTGTCTCGATACTCCAACTGGACACGACTCTGCTCTCGCTCATTGTTCTCCAAGTGCTCCTTCAGTTCAGCCATCGGACCTGCAGCGGCTTCAGCATAGTTTTTCCGATTCCACTCTACAGTTCGCACTGACTTCCACAGCTTCTTCTCCTCTTCGTTCAAAGTTGCCATGAACTTTTTAGATTCAGCCCAATGTCCAGATCGGTCCTGTTGTGCTAGAATCCAGGTCGTATCGATAGTGAGTTTCATGGTGAGTTCTTTTCGGATGTGTTTCCAGCAAGAGATACAGGCATACATCCCCGGATAAAGCTTATGCTGTTCTGTGGTATGGGAAATGCGACAGACGCCACAAAAGTCAGGGGTAGAGTTTCGGAAGGCTGAGGAAAGGGTGGGATTGATGTCATCATCCACATCCGAATCGTTCGGCAAGGATAGCTTCAAAGGGCGACGCAAAAGGATCCACTGAGAGACATTGACAGGTCCCTTCTTGGCCTCTTTGCCCATAGTATCACGGCAGGGAAGACAGCAGATGACACCCTTCAATGCTGTAGTCTGACGTTGCATTGTCTTTCTGTCCTGGCGGCAGATACCACAGTATTCGTCTGTCGAATGGGATGAAGCTGATGCAAGAGTTGGAGAGAAATCATCATCTGCTCCATCATCAGAAAGAGCCGAGGATTTCTTGCTACGTCGCTGAAGTATATATGCGGTACTGATTGAGGTCGTACCAGGTTGCTTGAGCTGCCAGCGCAAAAGGTGACCGCATTCCACACAGGCGATGACGCCTTTCAGACTGGCAGTGGTGAGTTTGTGGGTTTTTTCTCCACGAAGACAAATGCCGCAAAAGGAAGTGGTCGACCGCTTCAAAGCTGAAGACAGTGTAGGAGCCGTGTCGTCGAGCATGCTGGAGGAAGACGACAGCAACTGTTGATCCAAGGGCGGTTCATCGTCGCTTTCTGACGATGCATCATAATTGGAACCCTCTTGTTCAGAAGAAGGCTCTTCGTCGAGCTGGACATTCGGCACCGTGGTCGGTACCAATCTGGACAAGATTGGTGCTATTTTCTTTCTTTTGGGGCCATTCGTCTAAGAAAAAGCATCAATGAATGGTTTGAATGCAAAAACCGCGGCTCACTTTTGAACGAGACCGAGACCCTGATGGCTGAGCATCATCTGTAGCATCCTGCAAAAACCTGATCAGCACAAGCTCAAATGTCGAACAAGAGACTAACCTGAGTTCTCTTATAGACTGAATTGGATCCTTCAAGTGCATCGACTGACGTCCGATAACAAGTAGATCGACGCGTCAGAATCCAAGAGGTGGTGATCTGTCCGCCTGTTTTGATGGTGCCGACGCATGTACCACACATCATCACCTGGTTCAAGCGTTTACGGGCTGCTGGAACACGCTTGCACCGACAGAAGCCGCAAAAGTCGGCCTGGTTCCGTTCAGACGCTGAAGCTATAGTCGGAGAAACCAAATCTGTCTCGTCTGGGATCGACATGGATGCAGCAAAGATCTTGACAGCAAACTTGCCTCTGCGAGCTTGGATCCATTCGCTGTCAATAGCCTTTCCCTTCTTCTTCTCTGCTTTCATGTCATTCTCACAAACGCTGCAGACAATAACATTATTGAAGCCAGGACGGGGTTTCGTGAGGCGTGTCTTCCCGCAAAGTCCACATTTTTCGGGTTTCGCCTTGGACGCTTGAGTAATCAACTGAAAGGCGAGATCATTGAGAGAAGAGGCTGTCGCTGAGGAAGAGGCTGCGGGATTCGAATGGGGAAGAGGAGCATCATCGATATCCATAGCGTCATGGAAGTCAATCCTGCGACTGGTCTTCTTGCTTGGACCTGCTTCTACCTCATCAGAACTCCCATCCTGGAACAGGACCATTTTCCCTTGTCGTCCTTGTCACCTCTGATCATCCCCGTAAAATGGACTATGAGGACCAGAGCGAGGTCTGCTGGCGCTACCTCTCCTTCTCTGTTTCCCCTGTTTCCATGATCCACTCTGTTCAGCTTCTTTGTCAGACGAAACATAAACTGCATTGGCATCGTGAGCCTCCTCGTCGAGCTTTAGACCGATGCTTTCGAAAAGGACCAAAGAGAGATTCGAGGGCTGGAGCCAAATCATCAGAAGCAATTCAGCTATCCAAACCGAGCGCTTACCTCAGAACCATCGTCGATAGTCATTTCGACATCTACATCTGACATAGGAATCTGAGACTGGAAGAAAGATCGTCAGCTGTATTTCAGCTGCACAAAAAATGACGCTCACCTCAGATCTAGGCTCGATGGTCATTTTGGTGTCCACCGATTGTGACCAGGGGACCACAGACTGGAAGAAACTCATCAACAGTAGCTCATCTACAAAGAAAGCGACGTACCTCATTTGTCGGCGACAGAGGCAGAACAGAGCTCTCATCAGGAATCTGCGAAATTGTTGAGAATTTGAGAAATAACCAACTGAAGATCCTTACCGGAGAGTCAAACCGAGGTCGTTTTAGAGCTGGTCACTCTGTACTCTCGTCTTCGCTGCACATAGACACAGCCACGAATGTATCGCAAACCTAAGGATCGTCAGTTGCAGTTCAAGGGCAAGATAGTTGACGTACTGTTCGCTTTATGCCTTCAACCTGCTGCGGTGAAGCCAAGTTCGGACTAACCTGCTCGTCTTGGTCAGAATTGTCGCGTTCGAGCTGAAAACGACATTAGATGATGAACAGTGATATTTGACGTGTATTTTCACCTCCAATGCCGAACTGGACGCAGCAGTCGGCGTAATAGCCTCTGGCTTGACAGAGCTTGAGGTAAACCAGATCTGAGCAAAAAGCGCAGGCTCGACCAAAGGTGACAACTGGTACTAACCCGCTCGCCGTTCGCATCTGTCACTCCTACAAGGTGTAAATCGTTGTGTTCTTCGTCAGATGATCCTATATCTGCACTCTGTAGAGATGCTGAATGACTGAGATATGGTACCAAAGACGACGACTTACTCGTGTCAAATCGGTTGCCTGCATTGTCGACTGTGAAGATAAATGAATAAAACTAAAACTTGAAGGAAGATATGGACTACTTTGGACGATAAAGCGACTTTTGAGTGCGACTTCCAGCTGAACAAGTCGCGAGCAAATCCCATCTGGAGAGAATGCAGGAAGAGAGACAGCGATTGAATTGACAAATCGCTTTTGCTGCATATTGGCGCGCCTGCTGATGTCAGCCTCGGGATCTCGAAGGAAAACTTGCATCCCGCAAATTGGGCGACGATAAAACGCTCGGAAAAGTCGCGAAACTTGGTGAAAAGGTTGATCCGGTGTTGCTTGGATTTTATGCAGATTTTCTGAGCTACCAGAGGCCACTTTTTGCAAAACTACAGTTTTTTTCTGTCCATAAATGGAGATGACGATGACAGGTCAAAGTTGTTCCTTTACCTTATTTTTGAGTTCCGCGCCGTTTTGTCCGAAAAGAGAAAGACTACCGAGTGCTTCTGACCGCTTTTAGATTGATTTCGAGTCCTTATCGGGTGAACCGAGTTGACTCGAGACCCTTGTGTGGCGTGGTGCAAGACCATCCTGATGTTCAAGATGCACACAAAAAATGCTTGTCTAGCGTTACCTGTGAAGTTACTAAGCCCCAGGTCGAGATAAGAAAATGATAACAATAATGACCTGGCGCTGGACCTGGCTGTTCGCTCATTGATTGCTAGCAGCGCACTGAATCGAGCTGGTTCTAATTTATCATGAATCCTGAACCAAAGATACCCAGGACACTGCCAGTGCTCACCTGGATCCTTTCGGCAACACCAGGACGTTCGCGGTCCGACACTGATTGAACTCGAACCACAGAAGCAGAGCTGACATCGATCGTCGCTGTTCCACCCAAGCATGAGACACGTCGGATAACTGGAACAATCTCCGAGGATTTTTGTCGAATACGACACAGTATGCGTCATTGCAATTCATGACGTCTGGCTCAGGCAGTGCCAAGTCGTCCAGCAAAAACTGCGAGCGCGAAGGATGTGAAGGTGAATCAACCGTGGGAGCATTCCTGTGATGTCGGAGCTCAGGGCCGACGATAAAGGCCACATCTCTGACAGTCAAGTGTATACTTTGTAGTATCAAACCAGCATCGATTGTTTTGTCAATGAGCAAGCAAGATGAATTTGAAAAAGGACGTCTGACTGTCTCGGTGTACAGTCTTGCAGAAAAGTAGCCGTGGGAGAAGTCACAGGACATTATGGTCATCAACAACACTCCGCGACTTCCTTCCTGCAACTTCTTGAAAGTTCGAATATGATGTCGTCTTCACTGTCAGCACCTGCTCACGTTAACGAGACGCAGAATCTCTTCTCTGGCGTCGTGGCAAGCGCGACAAAGGTCTGTTTAATGCCTTGTTGTTCGAATTGAGATGTTAGAATCCTTTCTGATAGATTTTTTCACCTTCATCTCAAATCCTGTCTGGGGCACTGGTAGAATTTGGCGGACAAAGACGACAAGGGCTCTGTCCAGAACTCACACATTTCTTTTCCGACTCGGATGATTCCGAGCAATACAACAGCACGATACAAATCAAGCGGGTCACCGGTTCGTTGAAAGTGCTGGTCCCAAATTGGTTCGACCATACATTGAGACTTGGTGACCCGAATCTAGAGACCTCTTCCTACGAATGGGCTACGCCATCAACCGTGCTCCGTCCTGTTCCCGTATACCCCAATTTGAATCCATCCGACATCACAGATATCTGGCAGTGCAAACGGCTATTGCTCAGTCGATCTCTTGAGCTTATTGAACCTATGAAACATACAGTCGAATTTTGGATTCGTCGGTGCAATGGCATCATCTTGGATCCTGGTACAACAGACGAGCAAGAACTTGCCAAAGTCGATGAATGTGACATATATATCATCCAGACCAGATGTAAAGGTTACTTGAAGGTCCGTATCCTCTTTGATCTATACCATTGTATTCATGATTACTTCAATAGGCCAGACTTGCAGGCAAAACGATTGGAACAGTCGCTTGGCTCCTCCATGTACAACAAAGCGGCGTCATCTCGTCTTCTCTCCACCACCTTCTTCATTATCCGGTCCCAGATAACTATGTTCCAGGCATTACGGGTTCAGTAAGTGCCTGTGTTGTGTACAATACGACGAGTTTTAAGCTGAGGTTTGATACTTAGCTGTTCGCAATTACAAAGTACACGGGAGCAGCTCGGGAGTATCTTCAGACATTGATTCACTTACTCGGCGGAGAATATACGGGGACCGTTAGCAAGAAGAATTTTGTTGTTATAGCCGCGTCGTAAGTGGCTTTGTTATTTCGCATTTCCCAAGCTCACCTAGCACGCCAGGCACGAAAGCAGCAAGACGATGAAAGCAGAGAAACTGTCTATCCCAGTGGTCAGTCACCGTTGGCTAGAAGAGTGCTTTCGTCGATGGAAGTATGTCTCGACTTCAGTTCCCGAGTTCACCGTTGACCTCAGCGCTACTGGAGACATCCACCTTGTACAAAAGGATCCGGTCATCACGTTGGATGAAATCGACCTTGAATCCGAACCAATCGAGCCACATGTCATTGAAGACGTCAACAAGCACAGCGAATCGGCAACAATTCCCGAGCCACGAGAAGCCCAAGTTGCACAGTGTCCTGTCTCGCTCGGAAGGGGGGAGTTGGACAATGGGCCACCGGTTTATCAATTGAATCCAATTATCAGGTTTTCCCCGTCTCCTGCTCCTGAAATAACTCGCTCCAGATCTTCTTCTCTGTCTTCCATCGATTCATTCGAATTTCGACCCAATGGTGCTGTGAGTGGTAAAAGGAAAGCGCTGGACAAAAAGGAGAATGACGAAGAGGAAGAATCGGAATCCACTGCGAAGAAAAGGAAGCTATCTCACGAAGACACAGCCACTGAGGAAAGCGAATCTGAGGATAATCATTCAAGGTTTGAGATTGAGCATAGTATCTGGATCATTCACCAACTTCTTCTAGACAAGGGACTCGCATAGCAGTGTTGAAGTCGTCGGCCGTAAAACCAGCCTCACAGGAAATCAAGGTGAGTGATCGGATTCAAAGTCAGTACGACTAACCAACTTTTGTTCAGTGCTTGGAGGATCTAGGAGTCGTGTTCGACGTCAAACCAGAGGAATGTACGCATCTGGTCTTTCCTCAGATCGCGCGCACAGCAAGTTTTATGTGCTCGCTGGCATACGGGCCATTCATTCTCTCGAGCAACTGGCGGCGCGATGTTTGCTTCGTAAGAGACACTGATTTCCTTACAATATGTCACTGATTTCTGTCTAGCGGAAGAGGACTATCATCTGGTCGACAAGAAAGGTGAACTGAAGTATGGCGTCAGTTTACAAAAGTCAATCTCGAATGCTCGAGAACGCGAAGGGCGTCTCTTGGAAGGCATGACCTTCCATTGGACCGGACAAACCGCCGCTGATTCTGAAGCGCTGATACGAGAGATTGTTGAAGCCAATGGAGGCACAGTGAAGGTAAGGATTTGTAAAATAAATGTTGTTCTGTCACTGACTCGAAGTTGTATTCCAGAGACTGACAGCGATCCATTCCTCCAGAGTCGTGGGGCCGGCTAATCACTATCTTATCTCTTGCGAACAGGATCGCGCCATTTGGAAACCTCTAACGCTGAAAACGCCACGCCCTCGGATTTATACTCCGGAGCTGCTCTTGCGCGCTGCTTTACGCCAAGAAGCGCTCGAACTCGAGAATACAGAATTGCAGGTTCCAGGGTCCTTTGATTGATAATAGTACTATTAGCCTCCTATATGTAACAATCTCGTGTATTCCATCTTGCAACGCCGACTTTCCATGTCCAGTTTGTTCGAAATACGGGACGACACTGCGCGATAAAAGATGATGTAGTTTCTTATTCTTTTTCTGAATCAAGTTCACTCAAGTTGATAATACAGGAAAATCGGCGATGACAACGATGACTCCATTGCCTATGCTCTCAAAGTCTGGGAAAGGGCTAGCAGTTACTCAAATGGACCGAGTCCGACAAATTGGGCCGGAGAATAAGCTTAGTTGATTGAATGTACTCTATTCCTCCTTGTGGATTTCCAAACCATGAGCCGCACCGATGGCTTTCTTAATAGCGTCATATGCCAGAAATTGACTCGAAACAAGCCCCATGGTCATCAGAGTTCTCAAGGATGATCAGCTTCATGCAGGAGGCTGTGTGGCGCAGAAATTTATTTACCTTGGCCTGTTTACAAGGATGATCAGCTTCAAGCAGGAGGCTGTGGCGCAGAAATTTATTTACCCGAGTCCTGCCCATATACCACGGAAACCGGTTTCTCGAGCCAGTACTGACATTCGATGGAGTGCTGAGCCTGAAGGTCCGTGTCCCTTGTTCATTTGGCTGAGCAGTGTATCGGCAGGCTGCGAAAGTTTAGCTTTTGGTATCAATATGGACAAATAGCCTACATGACTGAGAACCGCCGCGGCTACACCAGCTACAAGTCCACTGCCGAGTGTTATGGAGAGCTTGGCGGATTCAGACAATGATTGCTTTGTCGTTTCGGTCATGTTTCGATATATCACTGGAAGGAACAACAGATCTTTTGACCAACTTATCCCAGTAAGATATATTTACCTTCGTGCGCAAGCTCGTTGACAGTAAATTGTCCGATTGCATAAGGAATTTGTCTACGGAAAGATCAGCAACAGCCTAGCAGGACTTATTAAATGGTACTTGCTTGAACAGGATAGGAATGAAGCCTCCATATAACTGAGAAAGTCCGCCTTCACGCGCAAGTCGCGTGAATCCAGATACTAAACCAGTCGCATAGTTTCTTTCGCTGACCAGACGAATTCGTGTAGCTTCAAGGGGAGTCAAGAGTATGTCCGCAAAGAATCTAAACAGAGGGGTTGATGAGAATAATCAATTTGGTTATAGCACTTACTCTCCAACCGAAGCCGCTCCCAAATAGATCGCAGTACGATACTTGATGGCCGTCTCCTGATCTCCAGCTATCTCCACGAACGTCTTCTTCCATAACTCGTAACCCGCTGTAGCGAATAGTGTCGGTGAAAAGGCGATAAGGAAAGTTGGCGCTTTTACCGAATTTCGCTCCTCCTTGAGCAAGATAACCGACGGCAGTTGGCCCAAATCCAGTCAAAAGAGCAGAAGGGCCCTCTTTCGAGATGATGTATCTGGTTCCAGAGACGAAGCCGAGCCCTTTATACGAGGGATCGATCTGAATGCGAGTTTTTACTACGTCAATTGGCGTCATAGCTGTATAATATCATTCAGGATGAGCAGTAAATCAGAATAGCAGACTTGCCGCCATGGCTCAGGCTGCAAAAACTCTTAATCTCACTATCTGTACCAGAAACTGGAACTCACGTAGCACACAAACCACCTGCTACAAAGAATCTGCCATAGTCTTGTAGAGTGAATTGAGGAATCACAAAGGGTGTCTGCGAGGTCTTTTTAGACATGAGGTCAAAGATAAAGGAGGAAACGGCGACGCACGGGGCACACGAGAATTCTGTCAGAAGTTGGTGACATCATCGCTGACATATGATCAAATGGTCATCAACTTGATCGGGTTTGCATCACGGTTCTATATTTAGACCAGCCGAGCTGGGAACGAGATAGCGTCTGGAAGGTACATGAAGCAATGGACGTTCCATTCTGTTTCACAGTCCCAGCCCAGGATCTCTAGATAGGGTGTGTTTTGGTGCTTCGAGACGTCGACTCTACTGAGTTTACTTCCTTCCGTCCTTCCTTCCATACAGCAGTGACACGGTGTAGAGATTGCTGCAGGAACTTGAAACAGGAGCTTCATGACGACATGCATGTTTTCCAAGTTGACACTCAATCTCTTCTTGAATCCAAAGTATCCTTGAGAACTATAGTCTATCCAAATTGATCCCAAAGCCTCAAGACTCTCCTCGGAATCAGGCCAAGATTCAATGGAGGTGACGAAGAGGGCTATGCAGAGGACTGCTTGATCTGAAGCTCAAACAAGATAGCATGTGGAAGACTAGAGCCATGGGATCAACCAATTCAAAGACAGAGGTGGTATCATTGTCGCGATAGACAAATAAGAAAGAGAAAATGTTATTCAAAGTAATATAAAGCGTCAGCCATGCACTGTGTCGTGTTTTTACAAGCATTGACTATAGTACGGGCCCGAGGTGCTGCAGCTAGAACCAGAGGCACAAGCTGTCGGTCCGCTGTAGCCGATTCCGCCACTTTCGAGATGGTCAGAATCTGGGACTAGAAATATCGAGCGACTCACCATTGTCCATATTTGGTTTGAGTCGCAGCAGGAGCAGAGGTCGTCGTGGTACCTGTGCCTCCTCCACCTCCGGTTCCAGTTCCAGTGGTGCTGAATGTCGAGCCGATATCTCCGAATTTGATGTTGCTGTAGACAACTTGGACACCGCTGGCGGCAGCTTCAACAGATGGAGGTGCACCAGAAGATGGGGAACAAGTTCCACGAGAGACTCCTGGGGAACTGGCATCCTTGGTAGGTGGGTATGGAGCCTGTAGAAAAATCAGTGAAGTCGCGAGAGCATTTTATATGTGACGAACATCGAGCCAGAGCATGTTTGCAGCGTGATCGTCCCAGATACTCAGGACCAGTACCATGGGCTTGGTCATGGGAGCGAGGCCACCTTTGGCAGCAAATGTGTTGGTGTCTCCGAAAGCGGTTTTTTCTGCAACAAATGTCACGAAATGGCTCGAAGTGAATGAATCTGAATGCTTACGGGCAGCACAAAAGGCGGTATCGATCTCATTGCCAGTTACTCCCGCGACCTGTGACATGGAATTCTGGATGACGACGCCATTTTGGACGTAGAGCCGACGAATTGCAGTGAGAGCACCACTGGTGGTGTTGTCGGCCGTGACGAACTGGAACCAGATGAGTCTCAGGGAAAAAAACATAACAAAACACTTGCCTGAGTGACAACAGTGAATTTGCTCTTGGTGTCGATCGTCTTGCCTGGACCATAGAAGCCGGTATCTCCCATTCGGAACGAGTTAAAATCGCATCCTTGATTTGAAGGGTCAGGTAACTCGACTGCGAATAGGAATCGACTTGCCAGCTTGATCACAAACACCAGCAGTGCTGTTAGCTCCGCTACAAGCGACGCCGCCTGTGCCGCCACACATAGTTTGACCATCGACGGTACAAGGGTGAGGAGTGAAAGCAGCAGAGATGCTGTTGGCTTCCCTGTTATCGTTGTAAGTAGGATATCAATTCAAAGACGATAAAATGCACCAAATATCCATCTCGTTACAGCAAGAGCCCATGGTACCAGTTCTATTTCGAAAATTTCGTCAAAATCGTTGTTTTATGCAAGGAAAGGGGTTACCCAGCGTTGGCTAGGAGTTCAAGTCAGTTTCAATGGTATTATAATAGGCAAATTTCACTAACTATCATTAGGACTCGCCGACCATCCAGCAGAGTTGGCCTTTCAAGAGATGAGTTTCTGTAAGAAGAATAAACAATGTACTGACGATGCCATTGATAAACTTGATGTCTCGGGGACATTGTGAGTCGCAGTATCCTGTTTCATGTAAGTTTCTGTGGTACTATTCGTTAGGATTCGAATGTACCGGTTCCATACTTTGCTCCGGCTTTGTTGGTCGAGTATTTTGCCATTCCACCGTCGGCGTCCATTTGGGAGAAGTAGAGCGCGCCATTCAAGCCACAAGGCAGATTACTGACATCGACGTCGACTAGGACAGTGTCAAGAGGGAAACGCTGTCGTAACGGTAAAAGACTCACAACTCTGTAAAAGAGAAGACCATTAGGGGTCAATCACATGGTATCGAGGCACACTCACGAATTCCTGGTTGGCCGTGTTGAACATCTGGTAGTTTGTGGTGCTGCCTGGAGCCATCAGGTAGACACGAGACTGTTATCGAATCAGCTTCAAATATGTTTCGTTGCTCTAAACGCACCCCGATGTTTGCGCCAGTGACAAACTTGAGTGTCAATGCATTTCCTGAGGTGGTGATACCGTAGGTGCCTATGCCAACGCGTCAATGCCATCTTTTATGGTTCAAAAATGGACAAGAGCTACCAGAATAATCGGCTCCGTCGAGTGCACAGTTTGCAGCACAGGTCTTGCCATCAGGGCAAGCAGTCGCATTCCAGGTGTTTCCTATGAGATCCATGAGAAAAGAGTGGAACAAATCAAAAAATATCAGCCAGACCATCGTAGCAATTGTGATAGTCGTTCGCAAGATGCAACCAACGCCAGTTGGCGTCGAGAACAACAGAAGAAGACTGAGTGGTGCAGCTTCCAGTGCCTGTACATTTCTGCCAGGTCAAAGGCGGGTGAGTCTCCGCAGTCATTGTGCCAACTTGCTGAGCCAGAATGGCTGGGACAAGGGAAGAAGCGATGAGAGCGACTTTGCGATACATGATTGAAAACAATGTCGAAAGTTGGTTGAAAACTGAGGCCTTTTCATCTTTTGTTTTATAGAGAACTATCGCTAGGGTACGGATATATTCCGGTCGAGCAAAGAGATCTTCAAGCCATAGGTTTCGAGTACGTCGTCTCGATGGCGCGGTGAGTTATCGCACAATCAGAGCCTGTTGTCAGGATATCTGCAGTTCGGAAGATCCTGGGGACCCGGAGCTTAGAGGGAGATAAGAGTTTTGGTGCCCTAAAGAGAGAGAGGTAAAGCAAATCTTGCTGCTCGGTCTCAGTACGCGGCAGCATGACGGTAGACCGTGCGCGTCTTGGAGTTCTTCCGAGGTCCGTGATTGAGATAACCAATAAAGGAGACCACCGACATGTCAGCGGCGGGGGTCGAGATCAAACCAAGCTTGGCTTTTTCCGAGGTTGGTTATGCGGAAGCTATGTCCAAGCTATCTCGAAGAGAACCCGATAACCTGAGAAGACCAAGAGAAGGTTTCCAAGGAGTTCTACATCACTTCCAAACCGTCATCCGATTTAGCAGTTGCGTTTCTGCGGTACCGAGTCTTGAAGAAAGCCAGAATTCGCAGCAATGGTCGCGACAATTCATGGGACAAGCCACCATAAATCACGAGTTCTGTCTGAATGCGGTGTGCATAATCTTAAGGCCGGTGGCTGTGCTCTGCCAAGAGCTCCTTCACTGGGTCAGCTGGAGAACAAAACTTCGGATAATGTCAGGAGAAAGCGAAGAATTGCAACCCGGGTCGACAGGTGCACATCGTACGTAGTGTGACAGATTCGTGACGAGCGCGTAACCAAGATCACGTTCTGCCCTTGTTTTCGACGACATGCCCCCCAAACGAAAAGCTGCTGCAGCTGCTCCGGAATCGAGACCTAAAAAGCGTGTTACTCGCTCGGCGCCTCAGACATCCTCTGTCACACCACCTCCGGTCAGTCCGACCAAGGTAACCAGAGCTTATACGACCAAAAAACGACCTCTGCCAAAAGGTCGTCCAGCTGGTACCCCGAAGAAGCCTCGAGTCGAATCAGAGGACGAAAAACAATGTAGCGAGGATGAGCTCGACTCTTTTTCGCCCGAGAAACCGGTCAGGGAGGAACCGGTGACACCAGTTCGAGCACGAATATCTACGCGTTCAACGCCGAAAAAATCGAACCCCAGCCCTGTCTCGCCCTCTAAAAAGCGAAAAGCCTCCGACCCGTCTCCCAAGAGAAAAATAGACGAGGTAATCCCGGATTCAGACCAGGAGGATGAGGATGACGCCGACAATATTGTCCCCGTTCCATCAAGTCCTCTTTCTGTAGCTCTACCACCACCAACTTCCCCTTCAAAACGAAAAAAGCTCGTTGGCTCGCTGCCGAATCTTCTTCACGAATGCTTGACACGCCAGAAACGAGTCGCTTTACGAGCTCTCTTGACTGCATCAGATATATCATTCGACGATTCGCAAGATGAAGAAGAGGCCGCGAATGATGTCGCATTTCAGGAAGTGAAGGATCTACTTCTTGGAACTGTGGAGCGCAATGAAGGAAACAGTTGTCTTATTCTGGGTCCCCCGGGCAGCGGGAAAACTGCAGTGCGTGACAATCCTTGTTGCATTCACGAACTCGCTAATTACTCGCCTTAGATCGTCGAACGTTGTCTCTCTGAACTCAAAGTAAAGCCGATTGTGATTCGTCTCTCAGGATGGGTCCAGCAGAATGATCGCGCTGCCTTTCGCGAGATGGCCAGACAGTTGGATCTACAAACAGACGGGAACACGATATCGATGGTCCCAGATGACGAAGATGATTCCAATCCTTTCCTGGATACGCCAGATACATCAGGTCCTTCAGCGCTACCACCTTCTTCCCATTTACACGCTCTTGCCGCCATGCTGCCCAAAATGAAACGCCCTACAATTGTGATTATCGAAGGATTCGACCACTTTACCCTTCATGCTCGACAGGCTTTGCTCTATTGTCTTCTTGACACTGTTCAAGGATGTCACACAGGCACAGAGAGTAAGGGCCTGGCAGTCTTGGGCATCACCGCTCGAGTCGATACAATCAATTTGTTGGAGAAACGCGTCAAAAGTCGATTTTCGGGTCGCATGATACGGACTGCTCCTCCTAACAAGCTGAACCAGTGGATACAGAGAGCCAAGTGCATCTTTTCTACGGTCCCGGAGAATTCGGCAGAGGACTGGCAAGACATGTGGAGCGGGGCCGTCGCGGAATTCTTTGCTGACAGAAATACCATCCGACTCTTCAATGAGACTTTCAGTCTTACTCGAGATGTATGCACCCTGAACCGGATACTAGTATGTTCATTTCGACCACAGAATTCTGTTATTGACGAGTTCCAGACATCTACTATCGCATCGCTTTCACCAGCGTCTCCATTTCCGCTTTCCAGTCAACTGGCGTCATCTTCCGCTTCCCAACGGTCGGGATTACGGTTTCCTTTTCTCGCAGGTAGCTGCATCGGAATTCTTGTTGACCAATGCTAATATTAGCAACAGATCTCTCGTATCCTGCTCTGTCATTGCTCATCGCGAGCTATCATGCCGAAACGGCTGGTTATCCCTTCGTCACCTTTGAGATGCTCTGGGACTATTTCCGAGTTGAAGTGCGTACAACAGCTGCTGCGCCAGTTCAATTACATGGCGGTGGCATCGGGATGATTGACTGTGAAAAAGAAGTTCTTCTGGGAGTACGTCCAGCTTGTTTTCACCTGAATTCTGTTTTGACATGTTCCAAGGCTTTTGAAGGACTTGTATCTCAACGGATTTTTGTTCCTGCCGCTGCACCGAGCCTTTTGACCAAAGCATTCGTCAGGTATCGGGGTGTTCTGGGGCGAGAAGAGATCAAGACGGCTGTTGAGCAAAGTGGACAGACGACGTTGAAGAAATGGCTAGGAAGAAAGGGAGAGTAAATCCAGGGGAAGACATTGCAGTGAATGTAAGTATGTAGAATAGACGACCTGAAGATTAATATTGTACTACTCGGTTGCACAAAATGGTCGAAGTCTTTGTCAAGTTGACACCCGTCACATGTCACTTGCGCTCTTCGTTATGGTCTGCACTCATCTTGACGAAATTTCGCGACTACAGCCCCCAAAGCTCTCTCAATCCGTCCATCGTGAGGAATGCACCCAATGCTTCGATAGCCAGGTACTTTTTGTCTAATACTGACTCTTTGAAGCTCACATCGCCTCAGGATGGCGCCCTCGGTGTCGAGGTTTGCTTGAGCTGTTTCAACGGAGGCTGTCTCGACCCCCAACGACACCATGCCTCTACCCATATCCAAAAAACCGGCCACTCCTTCACGCTCAACGTGAAGCGTAAGCTCAAGCCCTCTTCTCAACGGGTCAGTGGCTCCATCTTCCCATAAGCCCCGATTCATGGAATATAGACCGAAGACGAAGAACCTCCAGCGAAAATGAAAAAGCTGGCTATCGTTGAAGACCGCGAGGAAGATAAATACGACCATGCCACCGTAGTCAAATGCTGGAAATGCGATCCGATGGCTGGAAGAGAATTACCAGATGCGATATCGGACTCAAAGGTCAGCTCAATCGATCCTCGAAGACGCTCTCCTAACGGAATTCTAGGTCAAGAGCCTTGTCGATGGGGTCATGCAGTCCATGTCTTCAGCGCGTCAATCCGAGGTCAAGGCTTGGGAAGAAGAAATAAACCCTTGCGAGCATGCACTCATCATGGAGCAAATCCCGAGTGGTCATGTTCTGGAAGCTGGCGTCGCTCATTGTTCTCAATGTGATCTCAAAGAGAATCTATGGCTCTGTCTGACTTGTGGATCCCTCGGCTGCGGGCGTCAACAGTTTGGAGGCGTCGGGGGCAATGGTCACGGTTTATCTCATTTTGAAACGACTGGACACGGAGTCAGCGTCAAGCTGGGTACCATCACCCCCGAAGGTGGCGCCGGTGAGTTTCTCGAGGTCCTTATTTGACCACTTCTCATTCTCCCACAGACCTGTACTGTTATATATGTAACGATGCCACATTAGACCCCGAGCTCTCCCGCCATCTCGCCGTATTCGGTATCAATGTCCAGACGCAAACCAAGACAGAGAAAAGCATGACGGAGCTGGTAGACATTTCGTTTCTTTGTTCGATCATTATTGAACTGTATCAAGCAAATCGAAGAAAACCTCAAATACGACTTTTCATTGACCGGAGATGATGGAAAGGCCTTTGAGCCGGTCTTTGGTGAAGGATTAACAGGTTTGTCGAACCTCGGAAACAGGTGCGTCGTCTGTGATGTTTCGATATCATCTTTTGACCTTCATCCAGCTGTTACATGGCCTCTGTACTTCAAACCATCTTTTCCCTGCCCGCTTTCCAATCTCGATACCACACTCTTGCAGTGCATCACGCTCTCGCGTGTCCCGAAATGCTCCCGGCAGACTGTGTTGAATGTCAGATGCACAAAGTCGCGGATGGATTGCTCAGCGGCCGCTACTCTCATCCAGCCAATTATGTCCATTCTTCAGTAACAACATCGCCTCCAAGCTCCCAAAGCGCTGGACCTGTGTTTCAAGCTGGTATAAAGCCGACGGGATTCAAGGAGTTGATTGGCAAGGGTCATCAAGAGTTTGCGACAATGCGACAGCAAGATTCGGAAGAATTTTTCACGCACTTGATCATGGTGCTCCGGAGGGATGCCCACAAGTACAAGGATCGCGCAGAACCTGGTATTTTTACTTTTCATCTTGTCTTGGATTCAAGCTAATGGCCATTTAGATGCAACATCAGTGTTTTCCTATGGTATGGAACAGAGATTGCAATGCGGCGATTGCAAGAAGGTTCGATATCGCGTAGACAATATGGACGTCGTCAGTGTTGCTGTACCAGCAGTCGAGAAAGGGAAAGACGCCGACGGCAAGGCTTTGTATCAGGACATTACGCTGATGCAATGTCTTGAGAGCCTTCTTGGTACCGAAGCCCTCGAATATTCGTGTCCTTCTTGCTCAAAGCCCGTGAATGCGCTCAAGTATTTCTTCATTTCATCTCCAAAACCTGTTGTCTGACAATTCCTCCCAGGGGAACCAAATTCGCCTCCTTCCCCGAAATCCTGGTCGTACACGCTGAAAAGTTCCAGCTGGTCAATTGGGTGCCCAGCAAGCTAGGTTAGTCTGTCTTGGTCTGGCAGTTCGTATCTAATAATTTGTTTCAGATATCCCGTTAATCCTGCCTGAGGGAAACATTCTCGAGTTTACAGCGAAACATTTCGGTTCTGGACTTCAAGAGGGCGAGACGGCACTACCAGAAGATGCACCAGCAGCACCAGAGGCACCTCAATTCAACGTAGCTGCTATGGCTCAACTGCAAGGGATGGGATTCCCGGATATTCGATGCCAGAAAGCATTATTGGCCACAGGAAACAATGATCCTGAAGCAGCTATGGAATGGCTCTTCATGCACATGGATGATCCAGGTTAGTCTCTTGGAATCTACAACTCAGATGTTGAAACTGTTTTAGACATCGATAGTCCGATATCGACAGCTGTCTCGTCGTCGTCTGGAGCAGAACCGTCGGCAAGTCAGATCAATATGCTTGCTGATATGGGATTCACCGCACCTCAAGCTAAAAAGGCGCTCATGGAGACTGTCGGTACTTTTGGTCATCGAAAAACTTTCTTCTAACGTTTTGCCAGGGCGGCGATGCGGAAAGGGCTGTGGAATGGCTATTCAACCATCCTGATGTTACCGGAGAAGACGTTGAAGCAGCAGGACCAGCATCGGTTCAGCCTACATTGGCAGGGTCTCGCTCGGTCCCTGCTAAATACCGCCTCAAGGCCTTCATCTCGCACAAGGGCCCGTCAGTACATTCTGGCCATTATGTTGCTCATATTCAGGTCGGGGATGGGTGGGTGTTGTTTAACGACGAAAAGGTTGTCAAAGCGGATTCGGACAGCGTCAGAGAGCTTCAGAAGTTGGCTTATTTGTATGTTTTCGAAAAATTGTAGAATCGCACGATGTAAAGAAAGATGGAATTAATATTTTGTACCAACTGTTATTCAGGTTCCCTTCCTGCCTCCATCGTCTTTGCTCGACTGGCAAACCAAGCTGCTTGAGGCTCTTGCTGCTGGAATCAATCAGAGTGAAGCTGTAGGCACGCGGCGACGCGTCCAAGTGAGTAATTTTGTCGCTTTCCACCTTTCAGTCCGGGAGACTAATTCTACCCTACGAATTGTGCACTGGCACATTTTCGGAACTCTTCAACTTCATAGGTCCACGGTTGAGCCAATCTTGATAAATTAGCACAGGTGTTATATCTCCCTTGTTTGTCCCTAGTCGAGCTTGTGCTGGATAATGTCGTTCTCCAGATTCTGGCTCAAATGCTAGCTCCTTCCTCCAGGTTTCGGGAAAAATGGATGATTCAAGCTTCAAGGCTCGCTATCCTTCGGATTCTCTGTCTGGCACCAATGGAAACGCCGGTTTCTTGCCTCCTGAGGACATCCCGGACATGGGTGCTTTGCTGTACATTTCTTTTGGACATTCTGCAATCTTCTACAATCCCAGCCTCCCAACCAGGCGTTCGGGTGGTATTTCTTCAAATAAAATGTATTATTTTCATTTTCAATCGGAATTTCAATTATTTGCACACGGAATGCCAAATTTAAAACTCCATCAAACCTTAATACCAGAAATACTTACCCGAACGCCTGGCACATTTCGTCGCGTGCCTTGTTTGGTTCTGCTGACCAAGGTTCATGTTGAAGTTTCCGCCAGCTCACAATTGGCTCCCAAATGCTCTTTTTGAGTGCGCAGAAATATACCAGTGCTATTTTACCCATAGATTCTCATTTTCTACAAAAACAAACTGTTGTATAGGCCATAATTTCCGAAAATCTGAAAAATTATTGTGTCAAATTTGTATGCTGTTTGCCCTGGGCTTCAAATAGGATAGGGGTTCAGCATCAGAAAAGGAACTTTAGGAAGAAACAAAGAAGGATTATGCGCTATTATACGGCTTGAGGCCAGCATTGCTTCTCTACGCTCAGTGTTAGTCAGCGGAACCAAACAAGACACGCGACGAAATGTGCCAGGCGTTCGGTAGGTTCGGAGCAAGCCCCGATGCTCGCCTGAGCTCATGAAGGGGCTTGGGACAAAGTGGGTCAAATACCTTATGTCATCAAGGCAGTTGCCAGATCCTCAATCGTGTTGGATGCACTAGGATACCTGTAGCTTCAGTATCTCACTCAATAATACATTATAACATGATAAATATCCCACATCTCAGGTCTGGTGCAGAAAGAGCTCCAAGAACGATGGTAATGCCACTTTTTTGCAGGATGATGGGCCATGAGAACACTCTTTCTTTCGACCTGCTGTATGCCAATATCTCTCCAGATGCACCATCTGAGTAGGCCATATCATTTATATGCTTCTCAAGAGGAGATCTTCAACTTTGACCTAACGGAAAATACCAAAAATGAAGGGATTAGAGGTCTTCAAACGTCTTCCATGTCGACCCAAGCCCCTAGGTTCGGAGCAAGCCCGCGCGCTCCGGGGCCGGTAGAACCGGCGACCTTCGCTTGCAGAGGGGCTTGGGACAAAGTCACGTAAATAGGCAGGACGTTGTAACACCAATAAATTATGTTCTGCTGCTTGTACCCCCAAACTGTACTGGCATTATTTGTAGGAAATATGTTGGAGAATGATATTATACAGCTATTTCTGCCATTTTATGCACTGGGATTCTAGACTAGGTGGAGGAAGTCACCTCTCATGGAAAATCAGTATCAGGGACTTCTGGTACTCAGTTTGTACTTGAAAGCATTCTCCTTGCATATTGTGGCTCTTGAACTCTATTATAACTCGTCTGAATACCGTTTTTTTTATCGGAAGGACCAGGACTTGGAATATTGTGAGTCGCGATCTCCCTGACAAAGACCACGTGACACATCCCAAAAGGGACGGAAAGCGAAACAGGAGGTCCAACGCTGCCATGGCGGAACCTCCACCAACTCTTCAGTTCAATAATGCCTATTGGGAGGACAAGCTAGGTTCTGAGATGCAGAAAGCTTCCTCAATCGCCAAATTTCACCTACTATTCTCTTTACTCATGTTCCTCAAAGTCAGCCTTGCTGCTTTCTTCCAATTTGTCTTTGAAAGCGAGATCAAGGTTATCACAGACCGAGTCTCTCGCTTCATGGGTTATACTCCATCAGCCCAGACAGCAGACGCGCAATTCCCACCAAGCATGCTTTTCCGCCACTGGTATAATCAAGCTCGGTTTCCTAGGGCACGCAAGCACCTGCAGGCTATGATTCAGGAATGTGCTTTTGACATTGCAGTAGAAGAGAGTGACAACATCATTTCCTACAAAGGCTTCAAGCTCAGAATCAAATCTCTCACCATAGCTTCTTTGCGCAAAATTCTCAATCCAAAAGTCCTGGTGAAACATTATCAGGAGCTTGCCCCTTTCACTTGGAACCTTCTACTCAAATTTTCGTCCTCTCCCAACCCATATCGACGTCGGAATCAGACAACGGCTGCCAATGACGCCACAGATACGGGCCCTGCAGAATTTTCTGACTGGGATGACGATCCAGATCTTGATGAGATGGGTCCAGATGGTCCGCAGATGTTTACCAAGGATGAAGGCTTTACCAGAAATCCTATATTTGTAGGACATTTGTTTTCGAACAATATAGCTTGGCTAACTTGATTTCAGGCGGTCATGGCCGCAATCAGTATGCTCGCCTTTGTCCGTAACAAGGCCACAAATATCTTGCCATTGATGCTCGGTCTCTTCTTCAAAATCAACGGTACAGGCTCGAGACCCATGCAGTTGCTGAGTAACATCGGCCTGTCTGTATCGAGTCGTACCGTGGAACGGCTCAAGAAGCGAATCTCCGAGGATGCCATAGCACTGGCAGTCGAACTCATGCGCAGCGGAAAGCTCTTCTATGTCATTTTCGACAATATCAATATCTTTCTTCGCAAATTCCAACAGAGGATCACCAACAAAAATTCAATGATTCACGCCACCAACTGCTGTATCATAGCCATTGACGAAGATGGAATCGATGTCCAGCAAGCACAGAACCTCCAAGATAAACTTGATCTTCGAGGCAAGTGTGTGAATGCAGTCTTTGCAGACTTGACTCCGACCTCGGATGACGACAATCACATGGCACAGGCCTTTCCTATTCTCATTGCCGACTTCATCACTCGATACTGTCCTGGAAGCGACCAGTGGCCGAAACGCAAAGAGATGCTAGAGAAAATCCAGTCAAAAATGCCCCAGGACTGTCCATTGCCCCCAAAGAAGACCGATACACGCCCTTTCGGAGTCTTTGACATCAATGAAGGCTCAAAGAAGGGTTTGGTTGCCGTTTTGACTGCTATCTGTGAGAGAGCAAAATTCACGGTCGAGGAATGGTCCAGCAAAGTCCGAATAATTGTCGGGGACTGGTTAACTTCAAATAACTTGCGTGGCGCACGCAGAGATCGTGTTGATGATGTTGATCTCTTCGAACAAATTGCCTATGCTGACGAGCTTAGCGCCCTTTTTCATTATGCACTCCAAGCGACTCACAAGATCATGCATGTTCACTTTGGGAATGCTGTCCTTGATCCAACTTCCCTTGCTGCTCACAAGGGTATTCTTGGTCGCACCTGGGATGCAGCAAAGCCCAATTATGCAGCTGCCAAGTCCCTTATTCGACATTCACTGATTGCACGTCTATTATTTGGAGTCATGTCAGTATTGTTTTCTGTCTCTAGGTATTCGGGACTCACTTTATTCACAGGGTTCAGAAAAAGTTTAACCAGTGGTCTCAGCTCCGAACATGGCGTCCAACTTTGGACGAGATTCTAGAACTTTCTGTCACACTCCGAGATACTCTGAGCACTGTTGCGGCCGCTGAAGCTGCCAAAGAGGCCAAGGACGACTGGCAAGCTCATAACATCTACTTCATTCGAGATGCACTTTTGTTCTGCCGCTTTGAGCATGCTGTCAGTTATTCAGATGCTGGCCCAATCCTTCGAGTCATGAAATATTGGCTGCTTGCCTTTCGTGGTGCAGGTCAGCACAACTATGCACGAGAATGCGCAGAGGTCCTCATAAAATGGAAATACGAGATGACGGAACCTATGCGTATGGCAATGGAACGTTCCTGGTTTGTCAACCGGTGGGCCTTGTCAGGAAGGTCAATAGCCTCAGACCTATACCTGGAACAGCTCAATTTCTGGGTCAAGGTGAGTTTTGACGTCGCAATTGAAATGGGCTGATTTATAAATAGCGAGTCTTTATTGCTCAAGGTAGCGGTGTAACCATGAAATATATCATCGAGAAAGGATCAGCTTGTGTTGAAGCCTTTCGTGATATCACCCACCTCGTTTCCAACTTCTTTGGTGATCCAGATCGGAGCCGTCGTAGCAAGGAGATTGCCTTCATGGAAGACATGCGCATTATGGTTGAAGACATGCTTCAGAAGAAGCTTGACATCACTACTGAGCGTTTTGTTCCTGCCATGGTCAAGCAAAATAAACGCAAGCCCACGACAAAGACACCCCCTCCCAAATCAGCCATCTTTGACATTCAAGTCACCAGCTCAGGAATGTGGGCAAAGAACAAGTTCTGGGATTTTATCATGACAACGACATTTGACCCTGCTCTAGGATATCCCATTGCTCAAGCAGAACAAGATGAACAGATTCACAGTGGTACGGTCTTTGACAGCTTCGAGAATCCACTGATTTGCGACTCACACGATGATTTTCACGGAGACGCCGATGATAGCGAGAATGGAATCTGTGCTTTAGGAGGCAGCGGAGAGTATTTTACAGGATAACATCGGTTATTTATTAGCGGGTGTATAGTGGAAGAAGCTATTGTTAGCAGAACTTGCTGATGGAGTAGAGTATGCATATGGAGATAGATAATTTGGCTGAGGAAGCATTTGTGGCGTATAATATGGTGCATAATATATATATGGATGTTGAGGTGGTAACGTAGGTGTCGTAACTTGCGCAGGAGTCATAAATTGCTGCGTGAAAGCGCCTCGTCCGCGGGTAGCACGGCTGCGAGAAGTGACCCCACGAACAGATGGTGACGGTACTGAAGCTGTCGAGACTGGTGTTGGAATAACTCGTGAAGGCCCAGCAACATGCGAAGGAGATTCTGGATATTGCTGAGTTCGAGGACGATAATGTGAAGGTGACGCCGCATTACGTGTTGCATTGGGGGACGAGAATGTATGCTCTCGATAGAGCGGACGATGATTACTGGGTGATGAGATCTCTGTCAAAGGCTCATGACGAGACTGATGCGCTGTAGGAGATGGCGGTGTAAGAGGTCTATCAGCATCAGATCGTGCCTTTTTCTGAGCTCGATGCTGTGACTGGGGTGTTGTGAAGAGTCGGAGCTGATTGCGCCAGTGGAGAATGATTTCGAGTACCTCAGAGAGGTCTGTCTCAGACGCCGAATCCCAGGAAACAACTTTGAGAATGAATTTGGTTGTGAGCGTAGATTGTTCAACAAATCGATTGCACGACTTTATGAGCTCGTCGAGTTGTGTTGGAGGAAGAAAGTTCATCTTGGAGAAGAACATCGGAGACCCAGCATGAACATAACGGTGCTCATGCCACTGGATCAGCTGAGCACGTAAGAGCTCCTTCTGTTCAGCGGGAATTGGACTGTTCTTTCGAAGTGGCTCGAAAAAGGCAACAGAGGACTGGTGAGAAGTTGTCGAGGCATTTGAAAGAGCTGAAGCTGGTCGAGAAGGTGGTAAAGCAAGCGGGAATAGAAAATCATTGCTGTATCGGTAAAGACGTGGGTCATCTTCGCCCGAGCTTTTGAAAGGTACAGCCAGTGCTGGATTGCAATGATGACAACACCGTGTCCGGGGTGGATGACGTCCAAGGTCCAAGCGTGTCCATGACATCTCAAACGCAGATGATGTTGAACGAGCTCCTGTTGTAAAATTGGTTCGGTCTATTAAGCTCATATAGGTCGTCAACTGGGTATCAGGACAGAACGTGACTCGGAAGAACTCGTGAGAACAGCCTACAATGCATGTTAATCGAGTGAGGTGAGAAAAAGAGACAGAAAACTCACGAATGCATGAAGAAGGACCAATATTAATGAAAGCTTCCAATTTTGGGTCAAGCTTTGACCTCTTGACAGTGTCGCTCTTTGGTCCAGCACTTTTTCCAGATGATGGTTGAAGCTTTCGTGTCGCAACGTTCACAATTGGTGCCTTGTCTCTGAAGGCCCATGGTGGAACCAGCAGTAAACATACCGCCAAAGTTTCTCTATCCCTTCCACTTCGTCCCCAGTGCTGAGCAACTGCAGCAAAAGCTCTTGGACAGCCGAAGACGACAACATTCTTCACATCAGCCACGTTACAACCCATACCAGCGGCGTCGGTCGCACAAATGATGCGATATTCACCACTTGTAAATTGTTCCCAGCACTGTTGCTTAGCCTTCTCTGAAAGATCAGACGAGAACGCATGGACTGCGGAACGAAGGTGAGCCGGAAGAGCTTTGCGAATGGTCTGAACGCCTAAACGGCACGCTGATTCAGATTCGAAATAGAAAACTCCTTTGTCGATGTCAGTGAGCTTCGTGTCAGGTCCGAGGTTGGCGGGTAGAAGATTGAGCACGTCAAGGACTGGGTTTTTGGTATTCTCGAGTTCTCGGGTGACGAATAAGAGATTGGCACGGTCACAGCCAACATCGAGTCCCCAGAAAGGACGCGTACCAAAACCGAGTGATGTCCAAATCGTCTCGAATGTCGATGTCTGGCATGTAGCGGTACAGGCAACGAAAGGGACTTCTTGGCCAGTATAGCCACGAAGCGTATGAAGCTGGCGATATAGTGGTCGGAACTTGTCGGTTCCCCATTCGTCGATACAGTGAGCCTCGTCGACGACCATTGCTGTAAGCCGTGTATGAAATTTCGGGTCTTTCCAGAGCGATGAGAAGCTATCACCAAGAGCCATCTCTGGAGACATATAGACTAGTTGAGCTGAGGTCCGAAGCTGCTTCCATAATGCAGTAGTCTTCTCGGTATCTTTGTTGATTGCAATTGCATCAAGACCTTTGGCGCATGCTTGAGCAGCCTGGGATATTTAGAATCATGAAAGAATCAGAGCCGTGAAACAGAATCTCACCTGGTCACGTTCCAATGCCTTCAGCGGACATATCACAATAACAAGCTTTCCCGTCCCTCCTAGCAAGGCCAATCCTTCAAAAATGATGCTCTTCCCGTAGCCAGTCCCAGCGCAGAATACCGAATCATATCTCTGCAAGATTTTCTGCAGCAAATGGCATTGCCAGTCATCGGGCTCATAGGAAAGCTGAAATTCCTTGGTAAGCCTCTGCCTGATGGATGGTAGCGAAAGCGATGGGGGCAGGTTCGTCTGGATGCCAGGAAGACGCTGGTTTGCATTCAGTTTACGATGTCGAGGGGTTACAGGATCGCGTGAATGATCTGGGGTCCTTGGAGCACGGGCTGCTCGAGATGGTCGAGGTGGGGTCCTGGGTACAGCGGCCATGGCGACCTAGAGCCGCAGAACAACTAGAAACGGGCTATACGTGGTCAGAATGATTCATAGAAAAGAAACAAATGCAATGCACCAAGAATATTGTCCAAATTTCAACTTTTTCTGCCACCATAAATACCTCTGCTTCCCCTGCCTTGTCGCGTCAGTATCCGTCCATTTGGTGGTCTAAAGTGAGAAAAAAGTATATGTGAGCTCAATCTAGCATATAAAGAAGTAAACTGTACCAGCAGTTAAGGGTCTGTGGCGAGAGGAAAGATGTGGGATGGATTTGAACGTTCTATCGTTTTTCGTGACTGTGACCCAAGCCTCTTCTACGAAGGCGCTGGAGCTTGAATTATTTTCCTAAAACGGAACGTTTTTTTCAAACCCCGCCAGCCGTAGTAGAACGAGGCTTGAAACGAACCTACCAAGCCCCTTCGGCGGACGCAGCGTCCAAATTTACACAAACACCCCAAAAAGGGAATTTGATACAAATATTTGTATTGTGTCCGCCGAACAGGGCTTGGAACGAACCTAGGTGTTCGGGTACTGTAAGTATTTCTGGTATTAAGGTTTGAGTAGGCTCCAGCGCTGCGACCGGTTACAAAATGAAAATGAAAATGAAAACGGAAATGAAAATGCCTATTGGTAAGCTGCGAGCGCCCCCTGCAAGGCAGCGCCCACGTCGTGGGTCTCGCACCGCTTTCAGAGCAGAAATGGCCCGCACCTTGCCTTTTCTGACACCTACCTCTTTCCTGGCCAATTACATCACCTTGCTCATGCTAGCCAGCCAAATCTGTGCAACATAATAATGATCTTTTCGTCACGCACGGACTCCCTGGCCATGGCATGAATGGAATGAATGAAAATCATAGTCGCATTCAGGCCCATTTGGACCCATGTCCCCGAAACATGTCTTCGTAGTGCTAAGCTAATCCCTACCCTGCCTCCCTCAGCTCCGGTAGCTATATAAGTAGGTGAACAAAAGAAAGGAAAGGAAAGCTGATTTCACCTTGTCCTTGTCGTTGGTGTGTTTGTTTAGTTCATGATATGTCACAATGAGACCCTTTACCTGCCCGCTTTTCAGTTGGTGGACTCACTCATGCTCCATTGTCTACGCTCACCAATGTACTTGGATTGAGTCAGTGTAATGTCTTCTATTTAAATTTTTTCCTGTTCGCGTGCACTGCCTCACCACTCAATTGACAACTGGTGGATCTCGCTCTTCAACTGGCAGGTTTCACAGTACAGCTCGTACCATCCAGCTGGCAGTATCCAGTCGCCAACGCTTGGCAGCCGTACTGCTCATGCCAACTATAACAGAATGAGAAAGATATGTCACAGGCCACTTTGCGGACAACCAAGCAGCAATACCGCTCTTTGCGGCTCCTCATTTAAACGTCCGAACAGAGATTTTGATCTTCAGAAATGAGCGACAAAGCAGATTCAGGAAAAATCTCGCAAAAGCAGACAACAGTCAATCAATTAGCGAACTAGGCAACAAGAACGAACAACAAAACACATTTGCAAAGCAGACAAAACAGAGAAAAGCACGCGAGCGAGCGAGCAATTAAGTAGATGGAATCCGCTCGAGGGCGCTGGTCATGTTGGGCAAAAGTGTAAATTTTTGGGACAAAAAATATGTGAAAACAAGACTAACCCTGAAGAAGCAGGTGGCGAAATGTGCAAGTCAAAACACAGAGAGCACGCGGTGGCGCGCGAGGTGTGGGCCTTGGCATCAAAGCTCTGGACAGTGAGCGGTGGACATCACGCCGTGGGAACTCGTCGAACACCCAGGTGACCGTGCACGTACCACTATGTCATTGTTACCCGTGACAGCTTAGTCACCTAGTAACAGCTTACCTAAGTTTTCATTTTCATTTTCATTTTCATTTTCATTTTCAAACCGGTCGCAACTCTGGCGCCTTCAGGTTTGATGGAGTTTTAAATTTGGCATTCCGTGTACAAATAATTGAAATTCCGATTGAAAATGAAAATAATACATTTTATCGAAGAAATACCACCCGAGCGCCTGGTTGGGAGGCTGCTACAATCCGGGAATAATAATATAGCATGATGACATTGCTTAACGCGTCATCCGTAGTGTTGCCACGGCTCAGCTCAGCTCAGCTCGGCTCGGCTACGACCGGCTTTGGAAACCTGACGGCTCGGCTCGGCTTTAAGCCGTTTGGAATCGGCTCGGCTTGGCTTCATGTTCGGCTTAGCTGCGGCTCAAGTCCATATTCAGTACATAGGTTCATTTCAATGATTTCACTTGATTTCACTGCAGTCAGACATTGTAGCAAGGATTAGAATATCAATCATCATCTTCAAAAACAAGTAAACTTTCAATAAACGCAGTGATATCCTCTGGAATTGTGTTTTCATCATTCAAAATGGCCTCCAATGCTTCCAACTCGGCCGCTTTGGCCATGCCGTGTGTAAAATTCAACTGCTGTCCTCGCTTAAAAGCGTATTTGAGAATTTGAAGTGCTTCCATCAACTCGGCACTGATGCGATTGCGACGTTGGGTTGTCGTTTCCTTGCCAGAGGAAAATACACGCTCACATGGGACAGCTGATCCTTGGATTGGAAGAATATCGAGAGCAAGCGCGAACAAAGTAGGATATCGACGTTGGTTCTCCTAGGGATAGAGATAAGTGAGACGTGACAGCATTTTTAGAGTATACATACCTGCCAAAAGGCGAGAATAGTTGAGAATTGCCGATTATCTTGTAGATATGTATCCAGTTCATCCCGTAAACTGAGATGGCTAGAATGTCCACCAGAGTTGAGACCAAGAATGTCATCAGCCCATGATTCGGAATTCTGTGGTCTCGCGGGAGTGTTGGATGCTCCCGGTTCGCGGTACTTGGCAAGCTAAGGAGACATCACATTATGAAGACATGATAGTAAGGGTAATACTAACCTCCCGAAGAAGCATATCCTTTGCAGATGAGAGCCGTCGAGGTTGATGTTTCCGAATCCAATCAAGCTTGAATCTCGGGTTCAGAGCTGGAATATGTCAAGCGAGTCAAGTAGATTGACACGGTGATTCGTACCCATTGCGAGAACATAAGCATTGGTCAGTTCAGTGCGGTCAATATACGATTCCAACTTCTCCAGTCCAGCTTCGATGACTGGAGCTATCTGCGGAATCTCATCCTGCATTTCTTTCCAAACTTTTACCATGGCTTCGTAAGCGGGTAGAGCATTACACAGTGTAGGTGTTTTCTCTGCGGACAGCTTCTGTTGGAATGCATGTGGAACCTTGATTGATATCCTTAGTTGTGAAACATTATATAATCTGATGAAAACATACCGATAAGATACGACGATAGAGCTCGAGATCATCCCATTCATCGTCGTCCAGCATGTATGAGCGCAGTTCAGCAAAATCTTCCTTTCGAAGGAAGAGCGTGATTGCCTATCACAATGTCAAAGTCAGTATAATGAATACAAAAAGCCTTACCTCGCGAAGCAGAATGGCGCGCTCGACCATGAGAAGGGTAGAGGACCAACGAGTGTCAACATCACGGAGTAATTGAAGATCCTTCTCTTTGAGAGTCTGAAGGACAGCCGAGAAGTATTGACGGCGGATTGATGTTTTTCGAATCTGCTCTGTATTCAGTAATCATTGATATTAGAATAATCAACATACCACACGAACGACAGCCCGAACAGTTGCAATTGGATCTCGAGTCACTCCGGGCTCGAAGTCTCTCGCATCGTCAGCCGCAAAGTCCATGTTGGTGATAGCAGCAAGAACTGCCTTACACGCCAAGTTAACGACATGTGGGAAGCATCTTCAGACAAGTTAGCATGGCCAGAAAAGCTACAGTGTCCTGTTTACCGGATTCGTCGCTCGACCTTGTCAAACACAATATGACGGCGGTTTAGAGCCCTTGCGAGAGCTGTCATGAAGGTGTCATTGTTTGATGCGTTGTCCATGGTGATCCATCCGGACTGGCGAACATCACATTAGCAACACTATTGACCTGAATGTATGATAGCTTTACAGCCCTTACCTTTTCAGCAATATTTAGACGATCAATAACATGAAGAAAGGCTTCTGCCAGGTGCTCGCCATTATGCCGACCAGGTACCCGAATAAAGCCAATGAGATCAGCACGCAGATTAAGTTCATACTGAGGACCATCAGGTGTTTCAACCAACTTGGTCTCAATCCAGTGCGCTGTCACTGCCATAAAAGGAACCAGATTTGGATCAGTCCACATATCCATGGTAAATGAAATCTTCCCGAGCGCCCCCTACAGAGACGATGAGCGAGAAAGTCGAAAGAAATAACTCCGACATACCGCCATCGCTTCCATCAACTCATTGAGATACTCTGACCATATCTCTATCAATCGTTCACGAAGGATGGTGCGATGAGGAATATCGCTGTCACGAAGCTCCTCCCGAAGCATCAAAAAGATTGCACGAAGATGAGGATTCTCAATAACATTGAGCGACTGACAATGGATAAGTAAGAATGTAGTATATATATCATAGAAACAAACAGCTTACCTGGTCATCTGCGACGATCCACTGTAACAATGCATCGACAAAAGCTTCAGGCGTAAACTCTTGGCGTGGTATTTCACCAGGAGACGACTTCTCTTTCTGTTTGCCCTTCTGCCATTCAGCGAGATAAGGCTGCGCCTCCTTTGCTGTTATCTTAATGTTCAACTTGTCGCAGCCTGAAGCCCATGCTGCTAGGTGGCAGGTATAAAGATGTTTGCGCAGAGTGCCAGTGGATGTACCGCTAGTACCTTTGGACTTGCCGGTCGCAAATGGTGCTGGACGTGTCGTTTGATTTGGAAGGCGCTGATATTCATGTCTGAACAAAATATGTGAATGAGCGACATGAATAGGAATATTGAGCTCACAAGCAAAATTTGCAAAATCTATCATCACCACGATCCTCATAAAAAACCCATACATCACGAGCAGAATGTCGATGTCGGTTACCCGCTGGTCCATCTGCGAGCCGAAGTCGAGGGCGAGGATTATGTGGACTGAATGCTGGAGTCCTTGGTGGAACTGGAGCTTGGCGATGCGGTGTTTCCCGTCGGCCTGTTCGAGGTGTTCGCTGGGAAGAGCGACGGCGAGAGCGAGATGGAGTGTCGTAGAATTCACCACGAGAAGGTGACGAGTCCGGTGATCCAGTCCGATAAAGGCTGTGTCGACCAGCCCGAGGAGCTTCAGTTCGAGGTGTCGTGAAGCGTGCTGGAGTTACAACCCAAACTGCTGGAGACTGTGAAGATGACCCAATGAGCGCATGATCTTGTGGAGGAATACGAGCTGCATCAAGAAATGGATCGTCGACGTCTCGAGTTGGAGGAACAGGCTCGCCATTTTCATCGTCATCAGAAACAATTGGAGCAACTGGTGCTGGCTGTTTACGAAGTCGACGTGGTCTCCGTGGTAGCTGAGGCGCAGGAGACAGAACAGGCTGATCTGGGGATGATTGAGTCTGAGCCTAGCTAGAAAAGACATTACTTACTGTCGAGCTGAAAGACAGTCTGCAGTGCACCATTCGGAAGCACTACATCATCCTGTATCTCTTCACGACGATTCCGAGCCCGAGTACGAGTCTGACGTGGATTCATGAGAGTTGAGGGAAATATTGGGAGGTGAAATGTGAATGGGAAAAAAGAAACCGTTGATATATAGGTCGGTCGCAAGGAGGCGTCGCGGAATTCAACCTTAAAGTGTAAAGGGATATCCAGGTGGACATTGAAAAGAGAATCAGGAGATTATATTGTTTCCAGAACCTGAGCAAGCCCCGTTAGTGCTGTGTCGTCAACAGAATCATTCCAGCGTACCTTTAACTACAGAGAACAGTGCGCGAAAAGGAAATGCAGCTACTTTTCTTACTTGAGCGCCGGAAATAATGAGGAAATCAAGGTAAAGCTCACCAATGGATCTTGTTCGAGGCCAGCATGAGGCAGCAACAGATTGAAGCAAGCACACTCTATTTGACAGATTCCCACAGACGGAGCTGTAGCTGGAAAAATAGTGAACAGAAAGAAAAGAGGGACCAGTAGAAACTGCAACCATCTCCAGGAAACACAAAGCTAATCCACCCGCCACGAGGATCTAGTACCTGGCGACCAATTCCTGCAATTCTGAAACCATTAACCATACAATAACACGAAATATTGCTTTGGCTTACCCTGACAAGGCTTTGGTTGAACATGAAGGGGCTGGCGCCCGCTACATTGTCGTCGTCGGTTGTCGTTGGGGCAAATGATGGAAAGAACCAAAAATAGGCACAAGCTGTGACTCACATGGCTTCGAGCCACATGAGCCGTCCAAATTTGGAAAGCCGAGCCGTCAAAAGCCGCAAGCCGTTGATCGGCTTGGCTCCGCTCAAAAATGGCTCGGCTCGACGGCTTAGTCATTAAGAGCCGAGCCGTGGCAACACTAGTCATCCGGGACGCTCGATAAGCCATCTCGCTTCTGCAAGCATCGGCAGGCATCGGCTGACTCGGAGCATGTTTAATTTTGTTGCATTTTGGTGGAGCCGCTTCCGCCCTCAATGGTAATTTTTTTGACCAGTGCTACACTTTTCAAGGTCAGTCTCGTCTTTCTTGCTCATGATCATCTCGCGCAATCTTTTGAACAGCTTTCTTCGATTTTCAGGAGAATCAGCACCGAGACCAAACCTTCATCTCCGCAAATTTCGCGGTTTCACAATATCGACCGTCGTGTCTTTTGATCGGCGTGATGCCATCATGTTACCTTGAAATTTTCTTGAAATCGGCCAGAATCCTAATATGGCAATTGTGTGGCGGCCACAGCCAGCCTACAGGTTATAACTTTCAATGGTGGATCAAGATTGAACCATCGGACACCTATTACTATTTTCGTCTCCCCTCATTTCCCGCCTCTTTTTCGCAGCTGCCGTCTCCCAGCCATGTTATCCTATAATCCCTCATTATCGCTCGCCGAGCCTTTCTTTGATCTTGGCCGTTTCGGCAGGATAAGCTTTTGATCAGACCGTCTTGTTCTCTCGAGTTAACAATATTGAAGCCTGCCGGGACCATCCTCATATTTATGCCATGTGGTACGGATTCTAACTTCATCTTCATTTTTTGATTTTTCTGAGTTTTTCAACAGTTTACAGCTTGACATTGACGGCCTTTGCTCATCAAATGCCTGCTGCCAATTTTTGCTGGGTTCGCAGTGCTCTTTTACTGCTGGGCCTTGGTCGTCCACAGTATGGGCTGTGTCGTGAACGATATCATTGATTGTGATATCGATAACAAGTTGGTGAGTCGCTAGATAAATTCATCGATGGGCGCATTGGGATTCCTAGGGATCGAGAGCTTCATCTATGGCGCCATGTTTTGGCCAATGAATCCAGACGTGTCAGAATTCTGGTTCTCCTGGATTTTTCAAGCTCGCATTTGTTGTCTTTCAGAATCCGGTCCGCCATAGTTTGGTTCTTCCTGTGAGTGAAGCAGTATCCCAGATTTTATGGTGATTGACTCGACATAGCATTTTCGTCTATCCATGCATGAAGCGTCTCACTTCAGCACCTCAAGCATGGCTTGGAATAACCGTGAGTTTTGCATCGTCCACTCTCTGTCTGGATGTTCATCAATATTGCCCAGGTGAATTGGGGTGTAATCGTGTCCTGGTTAGCCGTCAACAAGTACATGGCAGTAATATATCCTCTGATGACTGGACTCTTTGCGTAAGACTGGTTCATCATATTTCCGCTTCATGCACTGATACCGTGATTTTAGCTGGACAGTACTCTACGGTATGAACCAAAGTTTATCGTGTCATGGCAACACTGAGTCTTTTCAGATACAATCTATGCCTGTCAGGACCGTCCAGATGATGCTAAAATCGCCGTCGGTTCCTTAGCTGTCCTTCTTTCTAATAATGTCCTTCCTTTCCTTTATCTATACGTCACCACCTTCGCCTTCTCTTTGGCCTTGGTCGGTTACTTTAACGGGCAAGGAATACTCTACTTTGCCATCTCTGTATTCGGCACCGCTTTGGAGCTGTTGAACCAGCTGCGGTCTCTGGAGCCTGCGAACCCATCAAGCTGTACGTGTTTCGGCCAGTTACAATATCACTTCAAAACTAATCGATTGTTTAGCATATCTCGCAAGGAATTCCAGACTTGGTTATTTGTTGTGGGCAGGAATGTTTGCAGATTATGTTCTAGAATAATTGGTACAGTGTACAAAATCTATTTATCTACTATCCATATACTTGATACTTGATACGCGACACACATACTGTACCTCTGCTGGTAGTTTCACCGGTAATCAAGGGCGATTCCGGCCCGCGCAATGAACTTGTTTCTCATCGTCGCCAAAGGTGAAGCACAACTCGAGGACATTGTCGGGTCAGAAACTGCCCGTGTGTATCGAGATCTTGACAATGACCTCGCAGCCACAGTTTGGGAGTCTGTGGAGGTTCCAAGGTCATTCAAACCAGAGATACGAATGTACAAGCCTCTCCAAGCTCCAGGGATGCTTTCGACAGCGCCAGTCGAGGACCATATCCTTGTCATCAATGCAATGACCCCAAGTTCCGACTCTGTCGCTGCATTCAACGAATGGTACGCTGAAGAGCATATACCGATGCTGAGCAAGGTACCAGGCTGGATCAGGACAAGGAGATTTGAAAAGTCCTGGGGACCTGGCCCGCATTACCTGGCCCTCCACGAGTGGGCCAGTTTGAAATCGTTTCAAACAGAGGAATTCAGAGCAGCGACCAACACTCATTGGAGGACCGTAATAATGGCAGCCGTAGTGGAGAAGGAGAGACACGTCCTGTGGTTCGAGAAGCAAGACGGAGAAACTTGAAGACGAGACGGCTGATTCGGTCCCTGGATGAAACGAGAAGTAGTACTTTATTGGTAGCTCTGGGAGCATTCAGAAGAGCACCTTTAAGTTTACTTGCTGCGGCGGCCTGCCTGAGGTCCTGGCAGTCGATGCGATTACCATTGAAAAGATATGCCACCACAAGCCGCTTTGAATAAATCGTATGGTGTTCAAAAAGATCAACGTCTAAAGGGCTATCGAGAGATGCGCGTCCAGTGAAGGTAAAGCCTCTAAAGACAAAAAGGCCGCAAGCGTGACACGTAACGAACGCGTGATGCATCTGCCGCCACCATGAAAATTACGCGGCTTCCGGCTGTTCACTACATAACAACTCTTGACCGGGACATTTTATTTCAGACTTACTGACCCATGGAGGATCAACAAGCTACGAAGAAACGCAGACTTCAAGGCTCTTGTGATACTTGCAAGCAGCGTAAAGGTCAGATCAGTTTCTGCCGCCTGCCATGAGGTTCAACGAAACTTCAGTCCGATGCGATAGCGCAATGATGCCTGGGTACTTATTTCACCAGAGGCTTGGCTCAACCATAGTTGAAGACCAGTCGGTCTAGGTCTGTCTGTTCTCGATGTTTGACCAACCATATCAAATGTACCCATTCCAATGCCACGGTACGGCTCCGAATTGCTCTACCGGTGTCGCAAAGCTCAACTGCTGCAGAATTCGGGGTAAATGAATTTCAAACAGTCCATGTCCGTCGCTCAACGAAGATGTAGAGATCCCTTTCTCAAAGCCCCATTCGAGGTGAGCATACCCTGACAGAACTTGGACAAGTCCACCTCATCCATGTCCTTTAGTCGGGGTCTTCGTTGCCCATTTTCACACAATACAGAGAAACCAGGGCCATAGCCTTGTCTATTCTCTCTCCAACTGACCAATACACGGTTGTCAAAGATTATGCGACTCTGCGAGGCCATAGCGTCGAGATGGCTCGCTACATCCAGGCCTTAGAGAAGCAATTGATATTTCTCTCCTCAGAGACGCCCGCCTCGAACTTTACATCCGATAGCAGCCCTTCGAATAACAGCAGTGTGCCAGAGACCCAGGAATTGCAAGTCGAAGAAACTGCCCTAGTGGATCATTTGCAAAGTTTGGCATTGGAACAAGAGGTGCCGCGATTTCATAGTCGTTCAAGCAATGCAGCGTTGCTCCAGACAGTTATCAATGCGCGAAACGATCTGGATGGTGGAAATATGATAATAGCTCCTCGAAGGATGGAATATTGGACTGTGCATCCTGTATGTTTTACCATCTATGGTTCGCTTGCTTATTGACACTACTTGCACAGTGGGAATCAATTCATGACCAGAATGACATGGCCCCGCCGCTCATATTCCCTGAACCAGATCTTCTTATTGACCTCGTAAATTTAACCTTTGCAAATGCAAATGCTTTCTGGCCCTTATTCCACAAACCCACATTCGATAGATTGATTCAGCAAGGAAAACATCTAGTTCATCGCGAATTTGGGATGATAGTCCTGACTGTTTGTGCGATAGACTTCTCTCTATTCTGAACAAGGCACTGATACTTTCATTTACAGGTGCCATAGGCGCCAGATATTCGAATGATCCTCGGGTATTCCATGACAGTGGTGGCCAAGGGGGCCTGAGCACTGGCTGGCAATACTTTCGCCAAGTTTCTCTAATTCGGTCTTCGTTCATGAAACCGACTTCTCTCTATGAATTGCAGTTGTACTGCGTGAGTCTCTGCCTATCAGTCTGCCTAAATATGGTTATTCATTCCTGAACTGAAAGATGCATATGTTTTACATGAAAGGGACCTCCAAGGCCGAATCATGCTGGATCACTCTAGGTTGCTTTTTCCAGAACATGATCAAAGCACATTCTCATGATGTTTAGGCATCGCTATACGTCTTGCCCTGGATATAGGTTTGTTAGTAACATTGTTCATCTTTACTATGCAGTATTGGACATCCACTTCTACAGACACAGAAAAAAACCAAATGCCGGTCGTCGAACCGTCGAAAGCGAACTATGGATAAGGTATACTCACTCAAGTTTTTGGTATATAACAACTCACCATGGCAAGAGTCTTCTGGACCTTAGTGGGCGCCGATATATATGTGAGCTCAAAAAAGGTATTGTACATGTTCTCAGCGTTATATCCATTGACGAATGTCCTCAGCTCACCGTAATCCACCATTGATGTTCCAAGATGTCCAGCCATATGGGCCGACCTCGAGGCTTCAATTCTGAAGAATATGATCAAGATCTGCCCGCGGAATGTGATGACGAATATTGGGAGACTGAGGACCCAGCGCTAGCCTTTAAACAACCCCCTGGGAAGCCCTCAAAGGTGTCTTGCTGGCTCTGCTACCTTAAATTGCTTCATATCATGGCCTATATCAATCGAACAGTGGTGGGTTCCGTCGATTCTTGCTCATTCAGCTCTTAATCCTCTTCAGTACTCGACGAGCACAAACCATCCCTGGTTGAACATCTCATTGCCCAAGGACAACAATGTCGTCGTGCAGATCGATTCTGCATTGAATGAATGGTTAGACGCGATTCCAGATCACTGTAAGGACAATACATCATCTGATTATCACCCTCATGCCAAAGCCACCAGTAAAATGGGATCCACATCGCCAGGACACATTTTTCTTTGATCAATCCGCAGTATTATACGCGGCGTAAGCATGATTCCCTTCTTACACTATTTTCGCTGTCATCTGAAAGGCATCAGGTATTATTATGTTCAAATATTGCTGCACAAACCATTCATAGGCTCTTCCCCGAACCACTCACCCATGGAAAGTACATCTTTTCCTTCCTTGGCCATTTGCGCGAATGCTGCAAGATCATGTTGTCATGCTCTCACCGTGGAATGTAAGTAACAATGGTCTCCCGCCGTCATTTCTAAACCAGACACAGCAAGGAGAAGTTTCTTGCCCTTACCAGATGTCATGATGTCTATTTTTTCCTCGGCCTTGATGCTGCTTTTGAACCACTGGCGAGGTCGACGACGGGGATTCTCATCCAACCCAGGGCGCGAGTATGCTGATGTCTACAAATGCCTCGGGATCTTGCGTCTCTATGAAGCAAGGTTTGTTCAAGTCCTTACTCGTCCATTCAATCCTCACCACTCTTACAGATGGCAAGCCGCAGGGCGATTCTGGTACGGGTCTTAATTTATGCTACACTCAATGACATTGAGCTTCCACCAGCGACGTCTTGGATCAATTACTCGAGGGAATGCAGGCTGGGCCCTCTGCGGAAATCAGCTCGTTGAAGCGTCCGCGCGACTTGGACTCGGAGGAGCAAGACGAACATGAGGCAGCTTTTCCAGATCAGCCTTACGATCTCAATAACTTGCCAGCACTTCCCTTCCATACTGAAGAGCTGGGCCGATTGCCCGTCTATGGAACATTCAACTTTTCTGGCGCTGAATGGTGGCAGCAATATGCGCAGTTCAACGAGCCTCCAAACGCTCCTGGATCATTGGCGGCACCAAATCATGTCCAAGAATCCGATCTAATGGCCTTTATAGGTATTGATCGTATACCTCAACTTGCACGATGTTTGACCTTTTTCCAGGTCCCCATCTTCCGAATCTAACAGCGGTTATGACCGAGACAGTAGCCCTGCTAGAGCAGGCTGAAGGATACAGTTGGAATGACTGGATGTCGGCACTAGCCACTGAAGAACGAAGCAACATATTATGAAAGCGTCATTGAAGGTTGAATGTAGGCAGACATTCTTATTCTGTCTACCTGGCCGAATAAATAGCCAACCATGCGCCACGAGCAGCTATACTGTCAAATTTCAGGCTCTTCAAACTTCTGCAAGAAAGGCAATTGTAGTAAAAGTCCGTCGGTCATAGACTCAGTATTCGTCGAACAAATTTCGATGGGTCGAGAAGAGCAAAAAAATAGGCTTCCTTCGCTGGAGCCGAGTTTCTGACGTCGTTGGACAGTGTGGAAGCGATGTAGAACAGCCTGACGGTTGAAGGCATTACTTCCAATACATTCAAGCCAACCCTATCACGCCACAAGCTGCTCGGGCGCCTGCATTACCAGTTTTCAGTGATTCGTCGTTTCCTCCCTTTCCGAGATCGTCAGTCCCCTATGAAGAGATGAGTCCGGTACAACGAGGGAACTGGTGAAACATACCGCATGGACAACTACTGAACGCCTGGAGTGAATAAATGAGCAATGAATCGGCTGATCTGCGTGCAAAAAGACTTGCCCGATGATGCTTAAAGGGCCATTGAGAGAGATGAGGCTGTCCTTGAGCGTGAATGAAGCGACACCATTGGTGTCTGCTTCAATGTTGCCCAAATCTCCAACGTGTCTCTTGGAACTGGGCAAGTTCGGTCCTCCATGGTTCACGCTGAACGGATTGAAGTGAGGTCCTGCAGATAAGCAGCCATCAGACGCGTCTCCAAGTTGACTGCGAAAGGAGATTAACAGGGAGACTAGTGCCAGAGCCAGGACTTACTGGACATGAAAGCCGTGCAATGCAGAAGCAGATAGGCCCTTTATTTCACCAGTAATCGTCACTAGACCTTTGGGGGAGCTCTGGGTAAATGTAGCTGTCCCTGTTACAGAGGAATCGCCTTTCAGCACGACGATCGCCTGGTAAAAGTGAGACTGGGGGATTAAAATCTTGTGGAATTGTATGTACCTTCGTAACCATGGCGGTGGAGGTAGAATCGCCATTCGACCAGCCATAGAACAGTACAATGCAGAATGCCAGAGCTATGATGAAGTACCACTTTTTGGAGTTTTGCTGGTCGCTCGGCATTGTGGTGAGAAGAAGGACGCAATATGACCAATCATCGGGGGATGAGATTATTGTGGCTTTTGAAAGCAGGTTTCATCTAAATGAAGGACACTATTATACTGAGCAACGTTGTCTGCGTGCTGTTGCCCTGAGGCCAACTGTAATTGGTTTTGAGAGTTGAAAAAGGGATTTACACGTGGCCGGGCCTCGCATTTCCTTTCTGTCCCCCATCATGTCCGTTTATCTAAATCCTAGCAGCGCGTTGGGCTTCAACCGTGAGTGCTCTCGTCGCTGTTGAGAACGACGACCAAGCTCATTTGCCCTTCGTCAGGCCCGTTGACCACTCTTGTCCGCAAGTCGCTGACGATCACGAACCCAAATGCCCAGCCTGTGGCCTTCAAAGTCAAAACCACCGCTCCGAAGGTTAGCTTCAGTCTCTCTTCCTCTTCTATCGCCGTCTGAGATGACGTCCAGCTTTACTGTGTTAGACCCAATGCCGGTCGGGTCGAACCTGGGGAAAGTGTCGAAGTTACTGGTCCGGTCTCCTCCAACTCCTTCCTCTTCTCTTTCCTCATTATTTTTATCTATAGTTATGCTGCAAGCCCTTCGAGAAGAGCCCCCGATGAATGCAAAATGCAAAGACAAGTTCTTGATCCAGAGCACTCTGTTGACCCCGGGCAAGGAAGGGCAGGACATTGTAAGCATCTACGCTCTTTGTGCTGCTACATATTATCAACCCCAATTTAGTGGTCTGTCCCTGAAGGCGCAAGTGACGAGGCCAAAATCCACCAACAAAAGCTCAAAGTAGCGTATCTGCCACCAGAGGGTCAGACTTTAGAGGAAGAAGACGAGACGCAGCTCAATCAGAGCTCGATGTTGACCACAGACTCGGTGAGCACCCTTTTTTCTTTCACCTTGACCTGCGGTGACGTCAAGCTTCAGACGCAGTTCGACACTGTTCGTCAGCAACCATTTACCAACGGTCACTCGGCTGCTCCCATTCCCCAATTCTCTCAGTCAACTATACATGAACCCGTCCGGTCTCCATCGCCTCCAGTAGATTTCACCGTCGCACGAGAAGAGTCACACGAACCCGAAGAAAATCTGCCGCCGCCGCCGGTATCTGTCTTTGTGCAGCCTCCTGCTGAACCAGTGACACCGGTCGAACAAGTTCGTTCGCTGTCGCCGAGTCCACCAAGCGATGAGCTCTTGATTAAATATCAAGACGCTCAAGCCGAGATTGAGCGCCTGAGATCTTTGTTGGCAGCAGCAGCGCCTCCACAGGAAACACGGAGACGGACCAGACGTCTTTCTAACGAAGAGACAACTGCTCCTAGCAGTGATGTCGGTACTCTGATGATGGATGACCAGCTTCACCAAGAAGGTGTCCCTTTGCAAGTGGTGGTCATCATCGCTCTCGGGGTCTTCATCACAACATATCTATTCTTCTGATGGACCTTACCTATGTTGCTCGTTTTGGATCCGACCATCGCTAGATGGGGTCTGTCTGTCCTTAATACACCTTCTGACCGATTGCCCATTACTTTCTCATTGTTGTTACTTTATTCTGGTGCTATTACAGTTTGAACTTCCATTCCTTTGCAATACATATTTCTCTCGATCCCTTACACTAATCGCTGGAAGCAGCAGTCAATTGTGCAGCGATAGCTTCGGCGAGCAAACGATGGACCAGCTCAGTCGGATGTCCAGTATCTAATGCTGAATTTGGAATATGGACTGGAATGGAGAATATCGGCACTTACTGTACCAGAAGAAGCCAGGATCAGTACATGTGCAAAACCTATAATGGTCAACAAAATGAATTTCAGAATTCAATGTACTCACCCGGTTGTATTTGTGAATCCATATCTTTCCGGATTGTCCAAGATGGTGTTGAACAGGCCATGGGCATCAAAAGACATCACTATGGACCCTGGATTGGAAGCGGCAAATGCAGCAGTGTGGTTCGCAAGTGCTGCGTTGAACATGTCGACGTGCTGCTTCATCGTTGCAACCTTGGTTGGGTTTCCTAAAGTGCCTGGAGACCTTTCTTCTGGAGGAACATTGAGAAGAAGATGGATATGGAGGCCTTCGTCGTTGGCTAATTGCTAGATATCGGTGAAGCATCATAATATGAACTATAGAAGGAGCCAGAAGACGTACGATTGCGTTAAAGTATGATTTCATCTCAGTTTCCCAAAATGCGGCAAAATCTGTGATCGTTGCATTCGAAAGGGTATCGCCCGTATCGTTGATTCCGATCCACCAAAGTGTTAGTGTTTCCGCGGAGGGATGAGGCAGAACCTCGGAAGCATACGTCGCCCATTGACGGACCTGGTCGACGAGAGGAATTGTGAAATTGTGGTGCAAAGGCAGCAAGGCAGCGTCAATGTCAGAGCCAGCGAAGGCAAAATCCCAAAGCTGCTTATTGCATTCCAACGGTGACCCGCCGAAGCATCCAGTTAAGAATTCGACCTAGTGAAATCTGAGCCCGAGGCCATGATTAAACTTTAGGATCTACCCAGTTTGAGCCCTCAGAGCTTGTCTATGTGGATATCAGGAGCGGCACAGCTGCACAAAATAGAACCAGACATTCTTGGGAATGATCTCGTTCGAGAGAATCTGCTGGCTTGTAAACGAGTAATGCAACGCATCTCCAATGAAGCTGAAATTTCATGAATCAGTGAGTAAGGACCAGGAGAATACTTAAGCGACTGCACCTGAAATTAGGGAAACCAGCGGTGCCTTCAATACATCAGCTTTATGTTCGTCACAATGAGCCCAGAGAGAATTACCTTGGACGAATGTGTAGCTGTCCCCGAACGCGTACACATACTTTGTCGAATCCCAGTTGAGTTTCGGTGCCCAGTGGTCACCTTGAACTGGCAAGGCGAGACAGGCCAAGCTGGTCAGGATGATTCTGAGAGGAGCCATGCCCCTTGTTGGTCCCAGGGACATTTTTAAATGAGCATCTCGAGGCCGGGCCTCCTGACGGATCGCGAGCCCATGACCATGATTTTCCACTTGTCGAGGAACTGGGCGGACCGGTTATGCCCATGAGATAGAATGCTCCGGATGCGATGATATCAGGCAGAAGAACACGGTGAATTTGCTCGTCGAATTGGTTGAGAAAGCAAGGAACTGGAAGGAAATAAACCGCTCGGCAATGTCCGGTATCATTTTCGTGACTTGCCAACCTCTCCCATCCCGATTCTCGACTTGCCTGCATGGCATGAAGGACTCATATGTGGATTAATAACATTCGATACGTGGAGGACAACAGGACATAGGATTCAAGACACGTCGTTAGTCGGTGATTGGAACAATGCTGCGGCGCAGTACAACCCTTCCATAGATATTAAAAAAGCATCAAACGAATCGTTGTTCTCAGCCAACCAACAATGATTTACACCCAAGCTTTGTATGCCTTCAATTTGGACGATCTTTGGCTCTGACAATTTGCAAGGTCCATCGCCTTACTTTTAGTGCCTTTGAGCGTCAACGGCTTGAAGCTGAACTGTCCCGTTAGCGGCACCGAAGATCCTCGAATCCGACGCAATGGTCCTGCTGTCTTCACCTGGGTCGTCGAAGAGGGCGATCCAGAACTGCTCACCTTTGAGCTGAGGAATGACCAGACGCTCGACACTTTCGAGTTTGCAAGAGGAACTCCAATTACGGCCGATAATGTGACGATCCAAATGGAAGATGTGCCTGGAAAGTGAGTAGCTTCAACCAGTCTGTTTCTGCCTATCTCACGACCCTAGTGATAATTATTATATGCAGGCGACTTCTGGCGGGTGAGTTGCTTGATAGTGCTCTAGTACTATAATCTGATACCCTACAGATTCTACGACGTTGTAGGGACCAGTCCAATGTTTTCTGTCTCGGGATTGCATGGTTTTCCGACGTAGGTCATTCTTGCCCTCAAGTAATTGAAGGTGGCTGATCAGAACGAGCAGCTGGGGACCATCTCATCCGACCAAGACGGGCAGCCCTATTGCGCGATGCAGCTCTCCTGTTGGTTCACCTCACCATCATCATTTGAACCTCTGCCTGGTCGGCCCATTGGCAGCCGCTGTATTTGCAGTTGTCTTTGCATTGATACGTCGCGGAAAACGTCGTGCTGAGGCCAGGCGCATTCAACTACCTATTACGGACAAAAACTAGCAGGCCTGGCTGGAATACTGTAATATCTTGTCCAATTCAACCATCTTTTGGCCTTTTCCTTCTGATCGACCCGTTACTATTGACCCAGAGCAAATCTGAACAGTCTAATATGGCAAGCGGATTATGCATCGCTCCATTACACATTGTGCCAAATGACTGTGCAAAAGCGCTGACGGGGGTTGAAGGTGCTGCGGTATGTTCTGAAATCCATTTCGAGAGAAGCAAGCTCGGCTCGTGCGTTCGCAAAACTATCACGCAGTTTTCATCTTCGAAGGACTGTTAAAAGATTCTTGACAGATGGAAAAGAGATTGGCGTACGCGAATATCAACGGCCAGCTCCAATGCGGCGTGTAGATCACTCAAGCTGGCTTGGGTCGGGACCATATTGTTCATAGAACAAATGTGATTGTAACCCAGGAATTGGTGCTCGTAAATGTTGTCATTGGGGCCACCATCGGAGCACAATGCAGGCCAGCCTTCTTCGACCCACTGGTATCAAAATGAGATGCGGTTTCAGTGTCCGACGATCGAGCACCTGCTCGTTGGTAGATGTGAGTACACAAGATGTCTGCTGGCTGTTTGTCAGAGGCGTCAAGTCCCGACTTTCCAGTGAAACAGCAGCGACCATAGGTCTCCCAGCACCGTCGACGTGCGCTTCTTGCCTGTTCAATTAGAATCAGAAGGATAACGGAGTTGAAGCTTTCACTTACCCTTGCTCTGTTCTGTGCTGGGTCTACTGTAGTTGTCGATGAGGAATCGCCGATTGAAAAGGACGAAGTTGAATTTCTCGAAGCATAACCTCTCCTGCGTAAGCAGCTCTGAGCTCATTGCCATCATGAACTGTTGATGCTTCAGCAAAAATAATTCACAAAAGGATCGAGGACCCAGTCCGAACGGTGTATTCTTTGGGGAAATTCGCTAAAGGTCTTCTGTCGTTGACATCCAAAGGAATTGCCGCGTCGGTTGGAGGAATGAGCGCGCCAGATGGCATAAAATACACCTTGTGATTGAAGAAATAGACACTCTCGAAAGCACTGCACATATTTCCCCAAGATACATTGTCACCAGAGCGAAAGCCTGCCAAGGGTCAGCTCAATAATGACAAGACACAGCACCAAAGAGGGCTGAGGTTGGACAAGATACGAGCACATCATTTCTAGCAAAGAAACTGGGATGACGAGACATGAGCGACATCCGAGAAAAAACAGCCATGCTGGTTGAACGAAGCGAAAGAGCCAACCCTCACGTGAGATCAAAGCTGCACTTCGCTAGCCTTTTTTGTTTTGATGGCATTTGGCGCACAAGCAACAGAATATATACACAGTATCTAGCATAGAGAAACATCGGATAGATAGCACATGTTCTAGGATAGATGTAGTTAAAAAGCACAGCAGAGTAATCGTGTCCAACAATACATATACAAAACGCCCGGAAATAGTACCAATGAGGGAGAAGAGTAGCGAAGAAAATGTTCAAGTTCAAATGACGAACTGATCAAAAGCTTTCAGAATATCATCCGGTACAGTCGTGGTCAAATCATGACCAGCGTCTTCGATAGTAATGATTTTAGAGTGAGTACCTTCTGGTAGCAGTGACTGTATTGTGGACGCGTATTTGTAAGGAACAGTCCTGTCTTTGGTGCCCTGCAAACGAATGAGTCTCCGAGGCTCGGAAATGGTCGGTAAACATACATGGACGATGAGGACTTTGCGACCCTTGAAGGCTTCAGATTTGAACGCCTGCGTTAACCCTGGTACTTTGATCGGTATAAAGTCGAGGGAAAAGATGCGACATACCACGGATGGGCCCGTCACGGAGGGAAGAGGATAGAGCGGCATTGTAGCCAGGGAGATGAGCAGACTGAAGGCGGACAATCTTGAAGAACAATCAGCCAAGAAATACACGAGTGGCAAGTCTTGAATTTACCTCGTCAAGAGAATTTGCAGCAGATGCGGTCGTCGAGTTTGTTAATTTTTGCAGATATTTCTGTGGATGATCAGCATTGTAGGATAGCAAGACAAATAATTCCCTACTCTGACTGGGACACTAGACGCCAGCGTTTGAACGAGGGGTGCTGACATGAATTTGGATGTCCGACTTAGATCAGTGGACTGTTGATATAGAATTAGCGCGCTCGACAGAGATGAATCGAAGCGACGTACGTCCATGACCCCTGCCGAAGCTAGAAGGACGACCGTGTTGCCCACTAGCTCGGGAAAGCTAGCGACAAAAGCTGCAGCTATCCCACCACCCTGGAAAACAAGTCACGCGTCATTTTCACAACATGAGTTTCGTGGCAGACTGACCATTGAAACACCCATAACATCAGCTTTATCCCACTTCAAGTGCTGGAAAAGTAGCGCCAGCTGGGTGGTATAAAGTGGAGCATCATATTTTGTGGAAGGAGCATCGGAATAGCCACGTCCAAACAAATCTATGTTCCGGATTAGAAAAGATAAGACAACAGAGAGATGTGGCAATATACCGTATAGTAGAACACGATATCCACGCTTAGCCAGCTCTGGTGCTATATCTTTCCATATCATAGCCGGTATCGAGAGCCCATGAATGAGGACGATCTGAAATGACACGACAAGGTTGTCAAACAAGGCAGAAGACATACAATGAGACAAAATGGCGAATCTTGCTAGGCAGAACACGCACCTTTTTTGTCGATTTTTCTGGGCCCATTAACCAATATCTGACCTAGAAAACCGTCGCTGGGTGAGACGCGACGCAAAGATGCCAGAAAACAGAGCTGACCCTGCCATAGGGAAGGGTGACGTAGTTCCCATTTGGGTAAAAGTCGGAGGGGTAGATGAGACGCGATGCAGCAGTGACCGGTAAATGACCAAGACTTGGGTGCACCCGAAGCATTTCTGGCGGATTCGGGAAGATGGCCAAAAGATAAACCGAAAAAAGAACAGGCGGTATTAAGATCAGAGAAAGTACGTGTATTGGATACGCCATTGGTTCCAGACAGCGGTGAGCAGCCTCACTGCAATCGAGGAAGACTTTGCCAGGCCGACGATTGAACTTGAGGAAGACAAGAGGCGTTTCCGTCACGTGTCACGATTTCCGCAGCAATTTTTCTTCTCCTAGAACTGCATGTACTGTACCATTTCATTCAATTCGGCAGGCCTTGTGGCCTGTGACCATGCCGAAAATTGAGAATATAGCCCAGAGGGCTTGGGTCTATGCAGCAATGGATTCAGCTCACTCTAAAGAGCCCAAAACCATGTTGACCTTGGAAAAAATGTAACATTTCGGTCCGCTAGAACCTAATCTTTGTCAGCAAAGTGCTAAAAAAGGAGGACTTTGAGACGGCTGTGACCTGTGACTGCCGAATTGAATGAAATGGTACAGTATGTGGGCTGTATAGCCAATTATCTGTCTTGGAACAACGCGCTGCTGTACTGCTGTACTACCTGTCAGTCAAGGAAAAATCGTCTGACAAAAAGCTGTTCATCATGAGAAAGATTTCTACTAGCGCTGGGGATGTTATTTAAAGAGGCAACATCTCTTTGTCCTTCATCGCAATGCCCAGCCTCGACTATGGAAAGTGGGACACCCTCGAGGTGCGTTGATTCTGCTTTTTGAGTCGGCCCAAACTTATGTTGCCTAGCTCTCCGATGATTCAGACTTCGAGGGCCATCCCAACGTCGATAAACGAGCGCTTATAAAGTACGATCTTTGCTGTCCTTCCTAAATGACTCAGTCCAATTGCCAACAGCTACAAGAAGAACGAAATTCACTCGAGGCGAGAACAGCGACGCCAAAAGATTGCCCAGCTGCAGTCCAACATCGAGGAGAATGCCACCTTGATATCTGAGCTTGAGGGTGTCCGCACCACCTTGGGTGCATCCGAGACACCTCGTCAATATCTAAATTCGCTCGTGCAAGCCCAAGATGCCTTGGGCAGTCGAGTTCAGCAGATAACTGACTCGGTCAACGACGATGGTGATTTTGTCCAGACGGTCACCGAGAAGATAAACGAGGAGATCCAGAAAATCAAGGATACAATGGAACAGGACAGAGTAGAAGCGGAGCAGGAGCAGAAGGAGCGCAAGAAGAAGCTAACAAGCGAAGATATCAAAGACGGATTTTCGAGCGTTGGGACGGCAAGTCTCTGCTTTACATGGCTATTTCCTTCCTTACATTTCCGTGCAGCTCAGTCGACCAGCGACAAAACCCGCTCCTGTACCGAAAAAAGTCGTTACGGAGTATGAGGTCCTCAATGCTCCGAAACCCGAGAGTCCAATGCCTGATACTCTTTCACCTTCCCTTGAGGGCTTTTCTAAAATAGCCCCCGGGAAATTTGAGGAATCCTACAAGTACATTCAGAGTATGCATTCCATACCAATAACGCAGCCATTTTACTGATAGAATGCTAGATCACGACGACATCGTCGTCGATGGCCAAGCGTCTATCGGCGCTCTGCAGGTCACAGCATTTCGGGCTCAAATGGCCGGCCAGAGCAACTATGCTCTTCAATGTGTTCATCAGAGCATGATTCTCGAGTACTGTGCCAGATTATCCCAGGATGTTCCAGACGGTACAATGATATTCTTCAGACAGTGCGTCTCCTTTAGTCTGCCTTGGCTTTGCTCATTCTTCCCCAGGATGATCCATGGCACAGATTCCAATGCGCGACAAGCTACTCTAGTCTTTAATCGCGACGTCCAGATCACCTTCGAGCTCCTCGTTCGCGGCGTCAATAATTCTCGAGCCGAATTCGAGGAAGGTGGACGCGAGGAAATCCAGATTGTGCCTGAAGATCCCAACGAAAAGGTTTCTTTTGACATTCCAGCTGTTGATTCGAACGACCCTCGATGGCAAGCCTACGATAGGTTGCCTACAGCACTCAAGGAGGCGATTGCTGAAGGTACATTGGATAAAGTCAACCAAGTCCTGAGCGATATGCACATCAATATTGCTGAGCTCGTCGTCAATGATCTAAAGAATGCCAAGATCCTGAGCTTTTCGGATGGCGGTATTCGGGACGAGACTGGAATTGGGCGAGCTGAAGCCGGACTGTAAACTGTATAATTTCGTATCTTTCGTTGTACCTACAACTTACAGACTGCTACCTACTGTCGCGTTATATTTAAAGTACGTATCGGAAATCTCTGTTTTGACGGTCCGTCAAGTCGAGGAACTCTTTATCTACTTTTCGGCGGATAAGTTTGCCGTCGGCATCAACAATTTCCATGTACACGTTGTCGTAGGTTTCGTCAATTGGTTCAGCATCTCTCTTCTTGTTCTCGCGATTCAGGAGGAACCGTATGAGCAACAGAATGCCGATGCAGATCCTGACAAATGTGTGAGCGTTTAACGGGTACTCGTTAAACTACACTCACACGTAGGATATGCCTATGGTGATCCATGGAACACGATACCTCGGCTTGTATTTGGCCTGCCAAAGCTGCGGGCCCACTGGAAAACTGAGATCAGAACAAGCTCAAAGCTGAACAAAGTGCTGACCAGAATTTCCAATACAATATCCTATGAGAAGCATCGCGTTGGCCGTTACTTTCTTTGTATGACCTGCTGTTACACTAGATAACCACGAGAGCGACAACACAAATCCAGTTGTCCCAACGCCTATTCTATGATCAGCACAAATTCGCGTTAAAACTGACCAGCGAACCTGTTAACCAGAGTCCAAACAACAAACCAATCCTATTGGTCCATGGGAGAAGGCTGACTAGAAGCACCCCCAAGACATTCGGAATCAAGTAGGCTGATCCAACCAAAGCTCGGGAATTTGGGATACGAGATGCAAGTGTAACCCCAGTCCAAATGGTTACAATCTCAACAACCTGGATAAGTCATGAGATCCGTTACAGGCTAGGCAGAGATTAGAGTGAGAGAAAACTCACGCCGTCTACACAACCAAGTAGAGTTGTCTGGAGATTGGAGAAGCCGAAGCTCACCACGATAAGCTGCTTTTGATTAGTAAGGCTATTAGGCAGATTGTCGACGAATGCTAGCCGAAAAATGTCATCGACCTAATTGCGCCACAGATGAAATACAAACCCAATAAAGCAAAAAGCCAGCATATAGGATCAAGGAGAGCTTCCATCATCCTAGATAGCAGCGAGGTCAGTACATTTCGCATATCAAAGGTCGAAGACGTACTGCTCTTTCTTAAAAGTCTTGTTTTCGACACCCGTTTGTTTTGCTGGACTTGAGTTAGCTTGGTTGGACGCCAAGAAGTAGATAACTTGCCTTGATACGCTGAATAGCCACTCTTCGTTCTGGAATCGTCAAAAACCACTGATGAAGATCTGAGCAAGGCACAAGCTCGGATCTCACTCAATACATACTGCCGAAGTGGGAGAGTCTGGGAAGAAAAACCTGATAGGGATCAGCGACAGCGAACAACATGTTTGGCCCCGTACCAGAAGCAGATTGCGGTGATAAGGGTAAGTAAACCAGTAATGATCATCAGCCTGGATCCAGAATGAGACCGGATGCGTCTGGAATTATCGCGAGAAACACACCATTGCCAAGGTTCAAAGCCCCGAGTTTTAATGTGGAGGGTCCCAAAGCTGGGTAGCGCGATATGTACAGATATTCTGGAACGAACCAAGGCACGTTACGTACCTGATAAACCCCGAGATGATTTGAGCTGTCGACTGTCAATAATGAGCGTATGGACAGCACTAACGGCTCATACCTGTCCCATTCATGAGGAACCAGTAGCCAACTCGGAGAGTTCTACAGTTCCTGTCAGCGAGACAAAATACTAGGGGTAGAAGGATACTCACTGCTCTTTTCTGGTGTAAAACATGGAGCTGACGCTGCAGAATCTTCAGTATAAGACACATGATGGACTTGAAGGCTTTACATCAGAAAACCCGCAGTAATAGAGCCTTCACACATTCCGAGTATGAAACGGCAAACGAACAGGCCAGCAAAGTTGGTGCTTGCAGCATGACTGAGGGTCTTGAGTCGTAGCAGGGACAAGCCAGAAATCCAAGACGTACCACATCAAAGCGATTGCCCAGACCAAGATATTGAAACTCATCCATTTCGCTACAGGGAAACGTTGGAGGGCAAGGTTTTGTGGAAACTCGAAGATCAAGTAGCTGAGATAGAAAATAGTTCCAAGCCTGTGATGGCATTAATGAAAGACATCCACAATGAAAAAACATTACCAATTGTATTGATTCGTAGTGAGATGTGTAGATTCCCTTAACCCGAGTGAGAGATCTAGAAGACTCTTTTTACCAAAGAAACGCACCTTATGCCCAGGATAGCGGAAGATCCAAGTGTTGTTTTATCCATGAACTGAATCCTAGATTCACGGTAAACCTGAAACCGTCATGGAGATCTGTGGAGCCTACCAGTAAAGGACTATGATGAAATTTTAGTAGTTAGCTAGACGTGCATTTCGATGAACTGACCACACATCAGAGGCATAATGTGCCTGTCAATCTTGCGCCTGGATTCTGGAGTTGAGCGGAAGACCAGATAGTAGAACAGTCAGTTACAAAACTCTCGCGCCCTCTGCTGGGTCCAATTCTCCAACATGTCCGGAGACGAGCTCCGCTGCGACATCGACTTCTTGTGCAGAGACCTCGACCTTGTCCTTTTCGTGCTTTGAGTCGATATCAGATGAAGAGCCCATGGTTGATCAGACAGAGTGCGGGATGCTCCGCTCTAACTTCCCTTTCAGACGTAGCCATTTATACCTGTACCTGAGGCCTGGGAATTTGGACGACAAGTAAATGATAAGAAAGGAAGCAGTCCAACTGTAAATGATTGAATAGCAATGCCGATATCTTTGCGAGCAGTCAGATGAGCGCGACAACGCTCAAAGACCGATGGAGAGGATCAAGAGAGGACCGACAAGTAAGAGGAGGGAGAAAGGGGCGGAAGACTTCGGCCCGAAAAGATCGGTAAACAAATGAAAACAACCTCCCAATTTGATGAAGTCACCGATCACTCGAATTCGTCGTTCGCGTCCATTTCAACATTCTTTGAGAAAACAATTCGAGTCATTACAAGAATTTCATAGTATTGATGCAGGTCCCGACATTCTCCAATCCGACTTCTACGACATCCCCGTCGACAAGCCAATCTGGCTTGTTTGGCTTTTCCAAGATTCACGCCACTGGGAGCAATGAGTTGAAAAGTCAGTAAACATCCTTCATGCGACAACAAAGAAACCCGCCCAGCCAACTTTTGGCTCATGACGCAGACCACGAGTGCGTGGGAAGAGAAAACTTCCTGAACCGCTACCACCAGCCATCAGAATGAAGTCCTGCCTTGTCCAGCCAGCCTTTCCGACAGTTGCCTTCCAAGTTCAGCTAATCGAGCAGTGTTCACTCGCCGAGTGAGGTTCATTCCAGGGCTGCTTGGTATTCATTTGATCTTGCTCCTCAGCGACTGGTTACCGCCTGAAGACTCCAATAAGTTGCAGTGGCAATAACAAGTCTACCGCTGTGACCGATCTCCAGACACCCATCACAACCCATTCTCCTCTTTGGCCTACGACGCTGCGAAATATATTCTATGGCGTCACAGCAAGTCGCGTAGAAATGCCGAACAAATCCGGACGGATATGGATCGAGAGGGCTTGAAAGCGGCCAGATGTTGATTTTCTTTCGCGGCGTAATGGTCAGTCTTCATTCCATTATTTTTCTTCATTTTCTCTTTTTGCCACCTCTCTTGACGCTTCACTGGAAGAATCTCAGATGAGAGCTCAATGCGACTGCTCGTCGCGTCGTATAAGCTTGTTTCACGCGTTTCTTGTACTGATATACGTCCCAGAACTCCCATATCTCTGCACAGAGCCTCACGCGTCTCGACCAGTCGCGTGTCGTCGCCTGCTACTGGATCAAAGCGCCGTGTGACTTCCCCAGTCCCTTCATTCCTCCAAGTCCGGCTCTGGAACCTCGATATCCAGTTTCTAGTCTCCCTTCGACAAGTCGCGCGGTTTCCGCCACACCGAACTGGTGGCTTCAATCCTTATTCCATTTATCACCAGTCGGGTCCATCACCACCCGTGACGCCAACTTCTTTACAACCCTTATTTACATCTGGCAGGGTCAGCGGCCAACACTGGAAACCCGATGTTCCCTCCTAATCGTTACCCTGGACCAGTACCCGGACAGCAAACTCGACCGAAACGATTACATAAAGGCACATACTTAACCACCAATGATGAATGTTGGTACGATGCCAGGAGTCTTGCACTGGAGAATCGGATCCAGCTCGGTGAAGAAAAAAGGACGATGGGCGGTCCCCATGTGAGCGCGCATCGTGTCGCGTAGCGAGAGCAGGGCGTTGGGATTTAATCACTCGGTCCTTTTTATACTGGTCGGTGCGGTGGGATTGAGCGCCTTTAGCGTGATTGTCGATGGCCCAAGCAGTGATTTTGTTTCGATCCACCTCATGTGGTGCACATTTGTCCTTTGTAAAAGATTAGTACATTTAAATTGTGAAAAGATTTATAATGACGCACTCATGAAGAAGGAGCCTTCAGATTGCGCTTTCTTTGCAATTGCCATCGCATTCTGCATTTTAAGATCATCAACCTCGACTCCCTTTGCTTTCATAGCCATGCATTGTAGTGAGTTGAAACGGACGTTCAGGAGAGCTCCACGTTCAGGATCTGCTGCCATATGTACTGAGAGGATAAACCAGAGAATGATGTCTTTCTTAAGCGAGAAGCGGCACCATTGCTGGTGTTGACCCTGTTCAAGTTTTCCAGGCAAGGTGCCGTAATGAAAATCGGATATGCGCGGAAAAAATTATAAAGCAGGGTGCCAAGCGCCGATCGCCGATCTTCTCCTCTTCGATTTGCATTTGCACCTGCTCCACCAACGACGACAATGCTTCTGCCACCAACAGCTTCTACGAGCTTCGCAGCCAAGTCTGGCATATCCTCTGGTACCGTGTCGGTGCAGAAGACGAATGCGTTGAGCGATGCTCAGGAGCAATGTGATGGATTTTGATTCGACCATATGGTGGAGGTTCGGTATCGGAATCGTCTTCGCGTGGAAAAATCAAGGCATTTTGAGCGAGAGCTCCTTGGCTGAGTTTCTCTGCACCGATGAGGGTCTGGATGAGACATCGAGTGTCGTCGTCGTCGTCGTTGCATCCTGGACTGCTGCTCAGGTGGAACACTTGAAATCAAGGTCAGTATTCGCGACGAATCTATAATAGAACTGACTTTGGTCCAGGAAAGGTTCTGCAGGCCTCCGAGAACTGATAAAATCCCTTGGCTCAAAGGTGGCGGTACGTCCGCGTGCAAATGGATACCCCGATTTGGCGACCCAGCAATTTCCAATGGGGAGCCGTAAAGTTCGACACCATCTCGACCAAATTTCTCAGACCATATGAAAATCCAGGACGTCTATGAGTGGACGACATCGTATTTTTGCAGCAACCTTTGTCCCCAAGGCGCGAGCCAACCGACCGAATAGACAGTCATCCCCAAGATCGTACGTGAATCTTGTCCATGGTGTCGAATGGATTGCGAGTCCATTGTAGATGAACGTGATCATTTGGGTGCCATTGAGATTCTTGATGGCCTCCAAAATCTCGCTTTTCTATGTCCTCATCGCTAAAGCACTTCAAAGCCTCCCTGACTTCGCTCACCAAGGCATCGATGAGTCTAGCATACGCCACACCTTGCTTGTCCAGATAGCCCTCCTTCCTAAGTCGTTCAGAATCTGGATAACATTGGAAGAGATGGCAGTGTCCGGGAGATACGTCCCTCAAACGCTATTTTCAGGTAGGCGTAAATCTGGGATGCGACTCGTTTGCCTTCTGGTCCTTTTGGGAAGAGGACATCTACCAACATGTGTTCATCCGCTATGGAGAAGGAGATTCCAGCTTTTTTAGCGCTGAGATTCTCGCCCGAGTCTCCTTGTGAGCCAGGACGTCGATGTCTATGTCCTGAACATCATATACGAATTCGAGAGGAGGAAGAGTTAGCTCAGATTTGAGTGGATGAAGAGTTGGACCTTCGAGCTCAGGTTCGTCGACATCGATGTGGAAGTCGGATGGAGGACTGGAACGAGTTTCAGGGATGGAGACTGTATCATTTTCTTGGTCGGATTTGGGAACCTATGGAGGTTTTTCGACTCTTTTTTTTTGAACTTTTGAAAAAGATTTTTGGCTTTGTCCTTGGCTGGTTCAGAAATGAGGCCATCTGGCTCTGTCATTCTGTGAGTCTCTGGATCCATGAATTCAATAAAATCATCAGCTAACCTATTCTTAGAGCATGGACAAAAGGCTGAAAGGACTGGAGCAAGGGAGGCAAAGTAGGAAAATCGCGTGATACGTTGAGCTTCTTGACGTACAAGTCCAAATATTAGACTTCA